>JANJGK010000017.1:20608509-20641009 GCA_039081455.1 Macrobrachium rosenbergii | reverse complement strand
ATGGGAATAAGAATAATGTAACTGGTTTCCTCACCCATCTGTGAAAATGCAGTGGTCCACTCGCGCTGATTTTCTTAGGTGTCCAAAAGATGGCGTTCACGACTTGCTTATAGTCTAAAATCCTCTAAATTGTTGTGAGGAGAAAGGACCGCATGGTGACCACGTGGCCGCCTCAGAGTATACGGAGAAATAAAGACATAATTTAATTACGATTTCATTAATTGATCATTTGATACTATTTCATAACGTAATTAGTGGAAAATTCCCAATTATCGTTGGTTAGTTAGGAGGCTGAAACTGAACTCAAACTGAAGTGTAATTTAACCTTTGAACACATGATAACTTCCTATGAGCACACGGCCATTACGGTTTAGTTTCATTTATATGGAACGAAGTCAAAACTATGGGACAAATACTACATTTGGACCCGAATCATTAAATTACAAAGGAAAGCCATGAACAGGTCATGCAATCATTTGATTCCAGAATTACTTTCTCAGAAGGCTGTTATAAAGGACAATAAATATCCACACTCATTGCAATGTCCCAGACGAAGGTGCAGTGTGCAACATGGTAATAATAATTGGGTCAATACGGTGATGTTGCAATGAATGCAAGATTCGTTGAAAATAGCGCAGCGATCTTTCCTTCTAACTGGGTAAAATGTTCGTCATTGGGCTTCTGGTGACCGATTTGCAGAAAGTTACAATATTCTGCAATTTTTTTGCAATACAAAAATGTTGAAAGCAAGGGAATATTCTTCAACATAGCAGGGAAATAGCTCTAGGATTTTGTTCTGGAGGCAAAACAGCTTTAATTTGAAATTGGATAAAATGCAGTCTATTGGATTTTAGAAGGTCCAAACTAACTTTTAAAACTTTGAACTGAATAAAAGGAAGTCTACTGAGACTCTGGTGACAAACGTGCATTCGAAATCACAATACATTGCAATTTGCTTGCAATGCATCAAGATTGCAAGCAAACTCGTAACAAGCAGAATAGCAAGGCAAAGATGATGTTTTGGGAAAGGAACCAGGTTTTGCTTCACATTAAAGAAAGGCAAAGCGATCCGTCTGTTATGCCGAAAATGCAGTCGAAAGTGTAGTATATTGCAACTCTCTTGCATTATTGCAGTGTTGCAGGTCCGGCAAAAGTCATCAAAATGCCAAGACTGGAGCCTTTGGCAATTTTTTTTAGGGGCCACGAAGGCTTTTCCTTCGAACTGGATAAAATACAAATGACTGCTCTTCTAATGACGAATAAGCATGGAAGTTTTCAGTATGTTGCAATATCCATGCAATGCGGCAATATTGCAAGCAATAGAAGATATGCAAAGTAGCAAGCTTATTATGATGTTTTCTGGGATTAAACCAACTATTCCTCTTTGAAATAAAATGCAGTCTAATGTTCTCCTATGCATGAGAAGTTGCAGTATATTGCAATGTCCTTGCAATAAGGAGTGTTTCCTGCGAGGGAAAAATCGCCATAATGGCAAGGCTATGGCCTCGGGACTTTTTCTCCTGGCAAAGAAACTTTTGCTTCAAGCTTGATAAAATGCAGTAGAATATTGACCTTCTAATCACGAATTAACAACAAATTCCTACATATTGCAAAGCCTTTGCAATACGGCAATGTTGCAAGCCAGGCAAAATTCGCAAGAATGGCGAGGATATAGACTAAAGATTTTTTCGTCGAACAGACCAACTTTTCCTTCAGACTGGATCATTAATATGCCTGTGAAATTGCAATATATCGCAATATCCTTGCAATAAGGCAATGTTGCAATCAAACCAAGATTCGTCAGAAAGCAAAGCTATAGCCTAAGGATTTTTTCGTAAGCCAAATTGGTCTTCCGTTCAAACTGGATAAAATGCAGCTTATTGGGCCACCAATGAAAAGTAAACATTGCAATTGTAGAATATTGATGATTCATACCCCATTATGAAAGCAGTTATTCCTTAATCCTCCAAACAGTGTGAAATTAACGAGCGGTAATTCTCAGTAATTATAGAGAATAAAAAGAAAGTTTGCCGTCAATATTATCAAAGAATTCTTTCAGAATGAAATTAGTGTGGAGTTACAGCTATCTTCAAGTTGAGTATGTTTTTTTTTTTTTTTTTTATTTGGCTAAAATAAGATATATCATTCCAACACGTGTTTCTGTCATCATATACTATCTTCAACCGCTCTGTGACAATTCATGTTGTTATTACCATAATAGTCCTTTCTTCCTTGTTGCATTGCCTAATACTTTTCAGATGTTCTGTATAATAAAATGATGATGAATTAGTCATCAATTTCAACAGATGAGTGGAAGAGGAATCTGTATTTGATGTGTTTATGATAAGTTTAGGAATATATCTAATTCACCAACTATATGGTTTGTTAATATTGAAGGATACTGAGTACGTAAATAATGATAAGTCATTCCTTCCACTCATGAGTTTATTTTCATAGGATTCCCCAGCAACCCCCCTCGCAAAAAAATAATGTAAATGTATGTATTTGTTTTCTGCATGTATTTGTTCACAGCAAAAGATGGCGAGACCTTTACGTCTAAGAACAGTAACAGCAGAGTTGTCGGAACTGCCAATCTATACAGCTTTTAAAGTTGATGAATTAAAGATCGATTATTATTTAAAGTAGTCTGCAGTAAGTTCGGAAACATAAAATTACAGTAAATAACGTTTTATTCTATTATTTTATGCTCAGAACTTTAGTATTCTTGTCTAAAATACGATGTCATATCTGGTAATGTTGGTATGCCTGGATCTTCATATCGTCTATAACTTGCGAGGTCATTTTTGCTATGGGTGATGATTTTAGTGTAATTTTTAATTTTTATGAACTATTATTTCCAGTTGATGTTGTATTTTGTTATCTCAAAGCAATTAACATCTTGAATAATAGGGGATAGTTTGCAATAAAAATAATCTAGCTAGCTTTCAGCCCACCTTTGAAGAGGCAGTTGTTCATTTGTGCTGATTTTCTTAGGTGGCCAATAGATGGCGCTAACGACTTGCTTATAGTTGAAATTACTGCAAATTTTTTGGTGGAGAAAGGACCGCATGGTGACAAGGCATCCATAGGGTATACGTAGAATTAAAGACCAAACTAAATTACGATTTCATTGATAATGTTGATACAATTTCATATGATAGTGAATGAATGGAAAAGTGCCAGTTATCGTCCCCTTAGACAGGAGGCGAAAACTGGAACACATGATAACTTCCTATGATCACATGAACAAAGCAGTATATTTTCATGTATATGAAACTGAATCAAGACAAAACCTCCGATATGTTTACCCGTATCTTTGCCTTACAAAAGGAGGTCGTGAAAATGACATGTAATAATTTTATTTCAGACTTACTTTCTCAGAAAGCTATTATAAAGAGCAAGAGGTATCCACACTCACTGCAATGTTGCAGATGGAGGTGCAGTGTGCAATATGATGACAGCAGGGGTAATAAGGTAATGTTGCAGTTATTGCAAAATTAGTATAAAGTAGCAAAACAATCTTTCCTTCTAACTCGATGAAATGATGTCTATTGGGCTTCTAATGAAGAATGAGCTCAAAATAACAATATTTCGCTATTTGCTGGCAACAGGGCAATGTTGAAAGCAAAGCAAAATTCGTCAGCTTAACAGGGATATGGCCCTAGGGGTTTTTTCTAGGAGTAAGCCATCTTTACTTTGAAATTGGACACAATTCAGACTACTGGGCCTTAAATGGCTTGCATGCATGCATAATTATCTTTTATAAATAGGTTTGCAATACTTCAGTGTAGCAAGAAAACACAAATGATTGAGAATAAAAGCTCCATAGCCTTCTGTTGTTTTAAAGGAATAAAAAAACTTACTCGAAATTGCATAAAATGTTTTCTATTGGATTTTGGGAGCTCAAAACCAACTTTTGAAGCTTCGAATTGAATAAAAGGCAGTCTACTGGGACTCTTTTGACAAATATGCATTCGAAATCTCAGTATATTGCAATTTGCTTGCAATACGGGAAGGTTGCAAGCAAACTCATAAGATTCAAAATAGCAAGACAACGGGGGTGTTTTTGGGGAATGAAACCTTTTGATTCAGAGTAAAGAGAGGGAAAGCAAAATGGAGTCTAAATTGTATTATATTGCAACCTTTTTGCATTATTGCAATGTTACAGGTCCGGAAAAATTCATCAAAATATCAAGGCTGTAGCCTTTGTCAGTTTTTTAGGGGGTCTCAGCGACTTTTCCTTCAAACTAGGTAAAATGAAAAAAATAATTATCTTCTGATGGCGAATATGCATGGACGTTTGCAATGTCTCAATATCCTTGCAATATGGCAATGTTGCAAGCAACACAAAATATGCAAAGTAGCAACCTTATTATTATGTTTTCTAGGAGCAAACCAACTATTACTTTTTGGAGTAAAATGCAGTCTAACGTTCCCCTATGCATAGAAAGTTGCAATACATTGCGATTAATTTGCAATAAAGAATGTTTCCATCAAGGGAGAATTTGCCAAAATGGCAAGACTATATATAGCCTTGGGACTATTTCTCTTGGCAAAGAAACTTTTGCTTCAAGCTTGATAAAATGCAGTATATTGGCCTTCTAATCACAACTATGCAACAGATATTCCTATATATTGCAATGCCCTTACAATATGGCAGTGTTGCAAACCAGGCAAAATTCGCAAGAGTGGCAAAGATAAAGACTAAGGATTTTTTCATTGAATAAACCAACTTTTCCCTCACACTGGATAATTAATATGCATACGAAACTGCAATATATCGCAATTTCCTTGCAATAAGGCAATGTTGCAATTGGACCAAGATTCGTCAGAAAGCAAAGACATATACTAAGGATTTTTTTCGTAAGCCAAATTGGTCTTCCTTTCAAACTGGATAAAATGCAGCTTATTGACCCGCCAATGTTGCAATTGGACCAAGATTCGTCAGAAAGCAGACATATACTAAGGATTTTTTTCGTAAGCCAAATTGGTCTTCCTTTCAAACTGGATAAAATGCAGCTTATTGACCCGCCAATGACGAATATACATTACATTGCAATTGCAGAATATTGCTGAGTTATACCATTAGGCTCCCATTATCAAAGCAGTCATGTCTTAATCCTCTAATGGTGTCAGGCTAATGAACGGTAATTCTCAGTAATTATGGAGAATAAAAACAAAGTTTCCCGTCAATAATATCAATGAAAACTTTCAAATGAAATTAATACTGAGTTCGAGTTATTTTCAAATTGAAAATGTTTTAATTTTGGTGCAATTTTATTAAAATAAAACTTATTATTCCAACATGTGTTTCTGTCATCAGATGCTAACTTCAACCGCTGTGACAATTCATGTTTTTATTACCAAAATTCTGCATATGATCTCTTTATGATGAATATTGGAAAAATATCTTCAACACTAACAATACAATTTGTTGATCTTAAAGAATTTTTAATATATAAATAATGATACGTCATTCCTTCCACTTATAAGTTTCTTTTCGCAGGATCCCCTCCCACCTCCACCATCCCCCAAAAATGAAAACTGCTAAATCCATGACTTTGTTCCCTGCATGCATTTGGCGTCGGGGTGAAACACGCCACGGCCGTTCTGTCTACGAACAGTAACTGCAGAGTTGTCGGAGCTGCCAATCTATACGGCTTTTAAAGCTGGAGAATTAAAGATATTTTATTATTTCAAGTACTCTGTAGTCAGTTCAAAATCTAAATTTCACATAAATCACTTTTTACTCAGTTATCTTATGCTGAGAACTGTAATATTGTTGTTCAAAATTCGGTGTTAAATGTTGGTATGCCTGGATCTTCATGTCGTCTATGATTCTCGTGTCATTTTTCTTTTTATGAATGATTTATTCCCAGTTGGAGGGAAAGCTTCTCATAAAAATGATTTAGCCAGATTTCACGCCTACCTTTGAAGATGCAGTTGTCCACTTGCCCTGATTTTCGTAGGTGGCCAACAGATGGCGATAACGACTTGCTTATAGTTAAAATTGCTGTAAATTTTTGGGTGGAGAAAGGACCGCATGGTGACCACGTGGCCGCCTTAGAGTCTACGGAGAATTGAAGACATAACTAAAGTACAATATCATTCATTGAATATTATGATACAATTTCATGATATAATGAATGACACGAAATATACTTACCCTTTGAACACAATAACTTCCTATTATCAAATGACCATTACAGTTTAGTTTCCTATGTATAAAACTGAATCAAAACTATCAACCTGCAAAACAAGGTTGTGAAAGTGACCTGCAATAATTTCATTTCACTTCATGAACACGTTCTCAGAGTATTATTATAATGGACAACTTACAGACGTCAAAATACCAAGGTCAAATGATACTATATGAATGGGGTATTTATATGTGAACTGAGGACCAGAGAGAGAGAGAGAGAGAGAGAGAGAGAGAGAGAGAGAGAGAGAGAGAGAGAGAGAGAGAGAGAGAGAGATAGCCATTCGTGAAATGCTCATTACATATTCTATCTATCTATCTATCTATCTATCTATCTATCTATCTATCTATCTATCTATCTCTGATTTTTTATTGAATAGTAGGAGACATTATTGGTGTCGGTCAATCTATGTGTTAAATATCACGGGAAAATAATGACAAACACATAATAATAATAATAATAATAATAATAATAATAATAATAATAATAATAATAATAATAATAATAATAATATCAACAAGGCAAAGAGCCAGAATTTCTTCTTATCATTATCAGAAAAAATTTAAGAAATTTTGAGAGAGAGAGAGAGAGAGAGAGAGAGAGAGAGAGAGAGAGAGAGAGAGAGAGAGAGAGAGAGAGAGAGAGGCCACCCCCTTCCTGTGGTTGACCTTTTAGAAAATGTATAGATCCACTTTACACATTCTTGTAATGAAGTGACCACGATAGGGATGCCTACCAAATCAAGCATGACCACAGAAAGTGAGTGATCTATATTGAAAGTGATCTATAAACAGTTAACACATGATACAGACACCTTCAATAGAAGGAAGTGTAAGTGACGTCTCCCCATATATTAGGGTAATACTCCATAACGTTATTATTATTATTATTATTATTATTATTATTATTATTATTATTATTATTATTATTATTATTATTCAGAAGATGATCCCAGTTCATATGGAACAAACTCACTGGAGCCATTGACTTGAAATTGAAGCTTCTAAAAGAATATCAAGGTGTTCATTTGAAAGAAGTAATATTTATTATCATATTATTATTATTAAAAAATATTCATGGTAGCATGAATCTTAAAATTGAGAAGCAAATCCACAGTTATGTATATGTACATATATTTAAAGATAAATCAATATAGATAGCTTTCGGGAACAAGTTCCCTAAAGCTATCTATATTGATTTATCTTTAAATAGATGTATATATACGTAACTGTGGATTTGCTTCTCCATTATTATTATTATTATTATTATTATTATTATTATTATTATTATTATTATTATTATTATTATTATTTGAAGGGAGTAGACCCTCTTTTAAACAGGTCTTATTAAAAAGGATGGCTGTATTATGCGAATTTATCTTATATAGTGTCTTTTCTATCCTCATGATTCGCTTTTCAGGCTCAGCGATGTTAGTCAGTAACTGGCCGATATTCATGTTGGAAAAGGACAGTGTGCGGAATATTGGAAGTCTTTTATTAAAATATCCAATCAAAAAATCGTTCGTCTGAACCCAGACGAACGATTTCTGATTGGATATTTTAATAAAAGACTTCCAATATTCCGCACACTGTCCTTTTCCAACATGAATATCGGCCAGTTACTGACTAACATCGCTGAGCCTGAAAAGCGAATCATAAGGAGGATAGAAAAGACACTATATAAGATAAATTCGCATAATACAGCCATCCTTTTTAATAAGACCTATTATTATTATTATTATTATTATTATTATTATTATTATTATTATTATTATTATTATTATTATTATTATTATTATTCAGAAGATGAAGAACCCTATCCATATGGATTAGGCCCACTAAAGAGGCCACTGACTTGAAACTGAAGCTTCCAAAGAATATGAAGGTGTTCATTTGAAAGAAGTAATATTTCATATTTATTGATATCTTATAATTACTCCTTCCTCTTGGTAGTATACAATCCTGTGCTTTGTTTTTTAAATGTATTCAGCCTGGGACAATAATGATTCAGGAAAATATCATTAAAACTGCTGTTCGGTTTCGTTCTATAAAAAATGAAAATTTGATTATATTTGACTACAAAGGTGATGCTAGAATGATCTAAAAGTCTCAAAAATTTTCCAGCTCCTGGAAGGACGAGAGAGAAAAATCATTCGTGCATGCGCCCAACGCTGCTATGGCTCAAAAAAATGTAAATTTCAGTCTCCGGAAACAAAATCTGATTAAAAACAAGGTGAAGAGTTTACAGACGAATTCAGTGAACAATTTTATGCTCATGAAAATATGGACTACATCGCGGAGGAGCAATATGGAGTCGACGTTCCAGCCTTAGGAGATTTATAAAGCGGGAATATTTCTAATACTATCACATTTGGAACTAAGTTCTACACTCGAGACAAGGAATCAGGAGGAGAGGATGACCCTGGAATAGAAGACTTAGATAAGCATGGCAAGGAATCAAGAGGAGAGGAGGACCCTGGAATGGAGACTTTGGAGAACTGTCATGAAAGAAAGCAGAGAGAGAGGAGATTTGTATTGCCAGAATTACCATTTGGATCAACAGATTGGTGAAGTCTCATAGGAATCAAGAGGAATTTTCGCCGTCATCGAATCCTTCCTTCAGTCAGTCCTGGAGGCACGAGAGAAACACCATGTATATCAGGAAAGGAAAGCAGAGGAGTGGTTGAATCGATGCTGAAATGGCCTAAAACCTTTAGAGTCTTCCTTGAAAGTGCTTCAGAAACCTTCGGTCTCAGCTCCTGGAAGGGCGTGGGAGAAGAGGAGCCATTCCCTAATGCCCCAGTGCTATAGCACAGTGGAACTCCAACTTCAGAGTCTCCAGAAGCAAGCTCCGAAATCCTTCGAGACGCCCTGAAGCATTTGGAGATTTGATGTCATACTCAAAAACTAGGGCTAAAGAGTGCCTGAACCACAAGGCAGAGGGGCACCAAGGCGCCCCAAGGATGCCTTCCCTTGAAGGCAGCCTTGACTGGGGAAGGTCCTCCTCAAAGGCTGCTTCCCTGGAGGTAGGCAGGTTTCCTGCCAGGCTGGGGAAGCAGGCCTGAGGAGGGCCTGAACCACAAGGCTGAGGGGCCCCAAGGCGCTCTAAGGATGCCTTCCCTTGAAGGCAGCCTTGAGTGGGGAAGATTCTCCTCAGAGGCTGATTCCCTGGAAGTAGGCAGGTTTCCTGCTAGGCTGGGGAAGCTTGCCTCAGGGGGACCTGAACCACAAGGCTGAGGGGCCCCAAGGCACCCTAAGGGTGCCTTCCCTTGAAGGCACCCTGGACTGGGAGAGATCCTACTCAGAGGTTGCTCCCCTGGAGGTAGGCAGGCTTCCTGCCAGGCTGGGAAAGCTGGAAGAGGATCTGAACCACAAGGGTGAGGGGCCCCAAGGCGCCCTAAGGATGCCTTCCCTTGAAGGCAGCCTTGACTGGGGAAGATCCTCCTCAGAGGCTGCTTCCCTGGAGGTAGGCAGCTTGCCAGGCTGGGGAAGTGTGCCTGAGGAGGGTCTGAACCACAAGGGTGAGGGGCCCCAAGGCGCCCTAAGGATGCCTTCCCTTGAAGGCAGCCTTGACTGGGGAAGATCCTCCTCAGAGGCTGCTTCCCTGGAGGTAGGCATGTTTCCTGCCAGGCTGGGGAAGCGGGCCTGAAGGAGGCTTGACCCACAAGGGTGAGGGGCCCCAAGGCGCCCTAAGATGTCTTCCCTTGAAGGCAACCTTGACTGGGGAAGATCCCCCTCAGAGGCTGCTTCCCTGGAGGTAGGCAGGCTTCCTGCCAGGCTGGGGAAGGAGGCCTGAGGAGGGCCTGATCCGCAAGGGTGAGGGGCCCCAAGGCGCCCTAATAATGCCTTCCCTTGAAGGCAGCCTTGACTGAGGAAGATCCTCCTCAGAGGTTGCTTCCCTGGAGGTAGGCAGGTTTCCTGCCAGGCTGGGGAAGCGTGCCTGAGGAGGGCCTGAACCACAAGGGTGAGGGGCCCCAAGGCGCCCTAAGGATGCCTTCCCTTGAAGGCAGCCTTGACTGGGGAAGATCCTCCTCAGAGGCTGCTTCCCTGGAGGTAGGCACGCTTCCTGCCAGTCTGGGGAAGCGGGCCTGAGGAGGGCCTAAGCCACAAGGGTTAGGGGCCCCAAGGCGCCCTAAGGGTGCCTTCCCTTGAAGGCAGCCTTGACTGGGGAAGATACTCCTCAGAGGTTGCTTCCCTGGAGGTAGGCAGGCTTCCTGCTAGGCTAGGGAAGCGGGCCTGATGAGGGCCTGAACCACTAGAGTGAGGGGCCCCAAGGCACCCTAAGGGTGCCTTTCCTTGAGGGTACCCTTGACTGGGGAAGATACTCCTCAGAGGCTGATTCCCTGGAGGTAGGCAGGCTTCCTGCCAGGCTGGGGAAGTGGGCCTGAAGACGGCCTGAACCACATGGATGAGAGGCCCCAAGGTGCCCTAAGGATGCCTTTCCTTGAAGGCAGCCTTGACTGGGGAAGATCCTCCTCAGAGGCTCCTTCCCTGGAGGTATGCAGGCTTCCTGCCAGGCTAGGGAAGCTGGCCTGAGGAGGGTCTAAACCAAGAAGGTGAGGGGCCCCAAGGTGCCCCAAGGATGCCTTCCCTTGAAGGCAGTGACTGGGTAAGGTCCTCCTCAGAGGCTGCTTCCCTGGAGGTAGGCAGGTTTCCTGCCAGACTAGGGAAATGGGCCTGAGGAGGGTCTGAACCACAAGGGTGAGGGGCCCTAAGGCGCCCTAAGGATGCCTTCCCTTGAAGGCAGCCTTGACTGGGGAAGATCCTCCTCAGAGGGTGCTTCCCTGGAGGTAGGCACGCTTCCTGCCAGTCTGGGGAAGCGGGCCTGAGGAGGGCGTAAACCACAAGGGTGAGGGGCCCCAAGGCGCCCTAAGGATGCCTTTCCTTAAAGGCAGCCTTGACTGGGGAAGATCCTCCTCAGAGGCTGCTTCCCTGGAGGTAGGCAGGGTTCCTGCTAGGCTAGGGAAGCAGGCCTGAGGAGGGTCTAAACCAAGAAGGTGAGGGGCCCCAAGGCGCCCCAACGATGCCTTCCCTTGAAGGCAGTGACTGGGTAAGGTCCTCCTCAGAGGCTGCTTCCCTGGAGGTAGGCAGGTTTCCTGCCAGACTGGGGAAGTGGGCCTGAGGAGGGTCTGAACCACAACGGTGAGGGGCCCCAAGGCGCCCTAAGAATGCCTTCCCTTGAAGGCAGCCTTGACTGGGGAAGATCCTCCTCAGAGGCTGCTTCCCTGGAGGTAGGCACGCTTCCTGCCAGTCTGGGGAAGCGGGCCTGAGGAGGGCCTAAACCACAAGGGTGAGGGGCCCCAAGGCACCCTAAGGGTGCCTTCCGTTGAAGGCAGCCTTGACTGGGGAAGATCCTCCTGAGAGGCTGCTTCCCTGGAGGTAGGCAGGTTTCCTACCAGGCTGGGTAAGTGGGCCTGAGGAGGGCCTGAACCAGAAAGCTGAGGGGCTCCAAGGCATCCTAAGGGTTCCTCCCTTGAAGGCATCCTTGACTGAGGAAGATCCTCCTTAGAGGCTGCTTCCCTGGAGGTAGGCAGGTTTCCTGCCAGGCTGGGGAAGGAGGCCTGAGGAGGGCCTGAACCACAAGGGTGAGAGGCCCCAAGGCACCCTAAGGATACCTTCCCTTTAGGGCACCCTTGACTGGGGAAGATCCTCCTCAGAGGCTGCTTCCCTGGAGGTAGACAGATTTCCTGCCAGGCTGGGAAAGTGGGCCTGAAGAGGGCCTAAATCACAATGGTGAGGGCCCCAAGGTGCCCTAAGGATGCCTTCCCTTCAGGGCAGATTTGACTGGGGAAGATGCACCTCAGAGGCTGCTTCCCTGGAGGTAGGCAGGTTTCCTGCCAGGATGGGGAAGCATACCTGAGGAGGGCCTGAACCACAAGGGTGAGTGCACCAAGGTGCCCTAAGGATGCTTTCCCTTGAAGGCACCCTTGAGTGGGGAAGATCCTCCTCAGAGGCTGCTTCCCTGGAGATATGCAGGTTTCCCGCCAGGCTAGGGAAACGGGCCTGAGGTGGGCCTGAACCACAAGGCTGAGGGGCACCAAGGCACCCTAAGGATGCCTTCCCTTGAAGGCACCCTTGACTGGGAAGAGCTCCTCAGTGGCTGCTTCTTCTTCTTCTTCAGACATGACCTCCAGACCTTCATAGGTCTTCTTTTTCTTCAGACATAACCTCCAGACCTTCATAGGTCTTCTTCTTCTTCTTCTTCTTCTTCTTCTTCTTCTTCTTCTTCTTCTTCAGACATGACCTCCAGACCTTCATAGATCTCCTTCTTTTTCTTCTTCTTCTTCTTCTTCTTCTTCTTCTTCTTCTTCTTCTTCTTCTTCTTCTTCTTCTTCAGACATGACCTCCAGACCTTCATAGGTCTTCTTCTTCTTCTTCTGCAGACATGACCTCCAGACCTTCATAGGTCTTCTTCTTCAGACATGACCTCCAGATGTTCATAGGTCTTCTTCTTCTTCTTCTGCAGACATGACCTCCAGACCTTCATAGGTCTTCTTCTTCTTCAGAAATGACCTCTAGACCTTCACAGGTATTCTTCTTCTTCTTCAGACATGACCTCTAGACCTTCAATGGTCTTCTTCTTCTTCAGACATGACCTAGGCCTTTATACATAGCCCAAGCCCATACACTGATCATCACACTCTTACTTAAACCTAGGCCAAGCTTTTAGGCTTTTGGGCCTAAGCTATTAGTTAGATCATAGTGAGCTTTTAGCGAGAATTCACTTCGCAATCAAACAATCGTTTAGTGGGATGGGCCAGATAAAGCTTGTGTAGGCCTCTTCTTGTGATTTAGCCTCCTAAGGTTACAATAATATAATGGCCTCCTCCGTAAGGTAGTTCTCACCTGGAGTCACGCATTCATGAAAAGTCACCAGGCTGATGTTTGTGTTGAGGCCTCTCAGGATTCATTGCATAAACCTATTTTAACAAGGTTGGGCTGAGTCTGAGTGAAACTTCAGGACTTCATTGCACAAACAGCTTCGCGATGTCTTGGGTTTTATTAAAGTGACCTGTCTACTTCCGGCGTGTCAGTTCATATACGTTGCTGAATCTCGCTCGGGGGACGGGGCCCGGGGGGAGTGTTAGGTGTGTGCTCGTGTGTTGGTTTCTTCCTTTATCAAATCTTCCTGAGTTTTGGTTGTTTATCATTGACTGAAAGATGTCGCGAGGCAAATTACCAAAGTTATTTTCTCCATGAATAGAAATTTGATCATGTAAAGACTATTTTTAATAGGTAGTTTTAGTGAGAGATTAAAAATATATCAACATAGGTCTATAAGGAGTTGCCGCAATTTAACGACCAGAGAATCTCTCTCCCTCTCTGTCTTTCTTCGTCTGTCCCATCTATAGCAGACGTTATAAATGGTTAGTCTTGGACGTGATCTTAATTTTGTGTCCATAATAATATCAATATTGTCTCATACGTCGATGTATATTGAGATGTCTCGTATGCATACGCCTTTAGGCCTATGTTTCAGATTGGCTTCCCTGGTGGTATGTATTGGTTTTTTGGAGCCCCTAACCCCCCTAACACCGATACCAAATCCAACATTACCCCTACCCCCCGCCCCATTGCTTCCAGAGAGAGAGAGAGAGAGAGAGAGAGAGAGAGAGAGAGAGAGAGAGAGAGAGAGAGAGAGAGAGAGAGAGAGAGAGAAGTAGTTCAGTCGTCCGATACCTACAGATGCTTGAATTTATTTTATCTTTCCGAATTATCCCTTTCCCTTCGTTTATCAGAATTCCCTTCATCCTTTTCTCGATTTCCGATGTTTCATCTCTCTCTCTCTCTCTCTCTCTCTTATTGGTTTGACACAAAAAAAGTACAGAACAAAGATTAACAGACAGCAGGTATCACGCCAGGGGCTGACCAGGAGGACAGGAAACGGTTAACAGGGATCACATATTTTCAAGGCTGTCTAAGGTTCTGACGTTCACCTGAAAGCTTTTTCTATTAGCATAAGGTTCCATTGATCCAGAGACTGTGTAGCTTTGAAATAGATTTATTCATTACATATCAAAAACCCAAAAAAACATGAACTCGTCAAGAGGTTGCTCTGACTGAGTACGGCGCTCTCGACCTTATGGCCTTCGAGAATACAGGCGGAATTCCCTTTTCGGTGTTCAGAGAGGATCTCTCTCTCTCTCTCTCTCTCTCTCTCTCTCTCTTTCTCTTAACTCCTAGCCCCGCCCGTGCGTTATCGCTTCTCTTGAAACAAAGTATTAAGACGTCAACTACTCTCTTTTCAGTTTTCTGTAAAGGAAAACTATTATGGTGCCGGCTTTGTCTGTCCTTATGCACTTTTTCTGTCCTCACTTTTTCTGTCCGCACTTTTTTGCCTGCACTTTTTCTGTCAACACTTTTTTTCTGTCCACACTTTTTCCTGTCCACACTTTTCTGTCCGCACTTTTCTGTCCGCACTTTTTCTGTCCACACTTTTCCGTCCGCAATTTCTGTCTACATTTTTCTGTCTGAAGTTTTTCTGTCAGCACTTTTTTGTCTGCACTTTTTCTGTCCACACGTTTTTCTGCCCACACTTTTTCTGTCCACACTTTTTCCTGTCTGTACTTTTTCTATCCACACTTTTTTGTCTGCACTTTTTCTGTCCATACTTTTTTGTCTACACTTCTTTCTGCCCACATTTTTCTGTCCGCACTTTTTCCTGTCCGCGCTTTTTTCTGTCCCACTTATTCTATCTGCACTTTTTCTGTCTGCACTTTTTCTGTCCACACTTTTTATGTCCACACTTTTTTCTGTCAGCACTTTTTCTGTCGGTACTTTTTCTGGCGGCACTTTTTTCTGTCTGCACTTTTGTCTGTACTTTTTCTGTCAACATTCTTTTCTGCCCCCACCTTTTCTGTCTGCACTTTTTTCTGTCCGCACATTTTCTGTCTGCACTTTTCTGTTCACACTTTTTCTGTCCGCACTTTTTTCTGTCCGCACTTTTTTGTCCCCACTGTTTCTGTCTGCACTTTTTCTGTCTGAACTTTTTCTGTCCACACTTTTTATGTCCACACTTTTTCTGTCTGCACCTTTTCTGTCAGTACTTTTTCTGCGGCACTTTTTTTCTGTCTGCACTTTTCTGTCCTCTCTTTTTCTGTCCACACTTTCCTGTCAGCACTTTTTTCTGTCTGCACTTTTTCTGTCCACACTTTTTCTGTCCACACTTTTACTGTCTGTACTTTTTTCTGTCCATACTTTTTCTGTCTGCACTTTTTCTGTCCACACTTTTTTCTGTCTGCACTTTTCTGTCCGCACTTTTTTTGTCTGTGCTTTTTTCCGTCCGCACTTTTTTCTACCTGCAATTTTTCTGTCTGCACTTTTCTGTCTGCACTTTTTCTGTCCACACTTTTTTCTGTCCACACTTTTTCTGTCTGCACATTTTCTGTCCACACTTTTTTCTATTTGCACCTTTTTCTGTCTGCTCTTTTTTGTCCACACTTTTTCTGTCCACACTTTTTTCGGTCCACACTTTTTCTGTCCACACTTTTCTGTCTGCACTTTTTCTGTCCCCACTTTTTCTGTCTGCACTTTTCCTGTCCGCACCTTTTCCTGTCTACACTTTTTTTCCATCCGCACTTTTCTGTCCACACTTTTTCTGTCTGCACTTTTTCTGTCGGTACTTTTTCTGTCTGCACTTTTTTCTGCCCGCACTTTTTCTGTCCGCACTTTTTTCTGTCCGCACTTTTTCAGTCCTCACTTTTCTGTCCGCACTTTTTCTGTCCACACTTTTTTCTGTTTGCACTTTTTCTGTTTGCACTTTTTCTTGCCGCACTTTTTTCTGTCTGCACTTATTACTGAGGAGGCTAGAGGGCTGCAACTTGGTATGTTGATCATCCATCCTCCAGTCACCAAACATACCAAATTACAGCGCCCCCCCCCCCCACACACACCTCGTGGGAGGAACTTCACAGGAAAAATTTGGGTCTGAACATTCACTGATCGAACATCTATTACTCTCCTCGCAGTTAGTCCAGCTGACGCTCTTTCTACCTTACCAACTTTTTTCTTTTCGTTTTTTACTGTTCATGAACGCCTTGTATAACTTCAATAATTTCAAGAACTATGTGAAAGTGTCTGCCTTGTTCACTGGAAGAGAATTATTCATTTTTATGCATTCTTCAGAGCTGAAATGGTAATATATGAATGGTTATGTATTTACCTTTAAAGCGACTGGCCCTCATGAAATCGCTGAATACGATGCTCTGAGAATTTGGAATTATTATTAATCACGTTTCCATCCAATATTTTACCTCATTTCAGCCGCATTCCGATGAAGGCCTGGGAGGAGATTGGCAACAGGCGTTCCAGAAGATTCAGAGTCTCTCTGGAGTAAGTGAGCTTTGCATGGAATCTGGAAGCCCCTGTCTGTGCAATCTTGGAAACAGAAAAGTCTTTCTTATGGCCATTGTGTGAAAGGATGCACAACTTCTCTCTGTCTTGATTCAAGCATAAAGCATCAATTGGCATTTTGATTTTATTACTGTGGCTGCTGGGAGGCTGTGATGCATACAAATCATTTGAAATCTATTGACTGAATTTTGCGAATGTTTGAATTTCATACATTTCTTTCCAATATGATTTTTGTCTAAAATAACCTTCTATTCATCAAGAATAGAGAAGCCTTTCGCTTATTCCTGTTTGCCTAAAAAATCAAATCAGGTACAACACTTTCGTGCGGAACTGAGGTTCAGGTTGTATCATACAATGATATTGACCTACATATTAACTTCTCCGACCTCTGCAATATTAATCCAATGTCAAGTTCCGGTGGAAATTTGGGCTGGCATTTGGCTGTATATCTTACATCGTGATGATCTTCTCCTGTTCATACACGAATACTAGAATCAAAGGTTTTAAGGTCACCAGGGAGCTTCAGAAGCAGCAAGGGACAGGCCATTGCACCTGTGGACAACGTCGTAGAGCAGTGGGTTCCAAACTGTGCCGTGTGACTGATTGAGGGGGCTGCAATATTTGGGGAAAATTCAATGACTACTTCGGTATCCATACGCCCGTCACTTCACCACACATTATTGTACATAAAACTGATTTGCTTTGGCTGTGACTGAGAGAAGCAGGTGCCTCTACGAAGAATCTCGATTGGATTTCAATAGCTTTGGACTTGGCTGAGGAGGTTAGTTCACGATATTTCACGGCTAATGAACGTGGCGAATTATTATTATTATTATTATTACTATTATTATTATTATTATTATTATTATTATTATTATTATTATTATTATTATTATTATTATTATTATTTAAAATATAAACCCTTCATTACATGGAACAAGCCCACCACAGGGGCCATTGGATTGAAATTCAGGGTTCCAAAGGACTGTGGCGTTCATTGAAAAGAAGTACCAGAAAGCAATGGGAAACGTAGAAAGAAGAAGAGATCAGTTATTAGAAAAGAAAGTCAAGATAAATATAAATTAATAGGTAAGCAGATAAAAATATAGATAAATTACTGAAACACAAGGTGAATGGTCTGAGGGTAGTAATGCATTTCCCTAGTACAATTCATCTGGTGTCGTAATGGTTTATTTATATTTTCATCGATACGTTTGCTGATTCCTCACTCAGAGTCAAATTTGGAGAGAGCGAGGTGTCCTCGGCCTTTCTTGGTATGGACAGGTGAAGGAGTATGATAATTTGGCTGAGAAGGCCTCCTGTTTGTCTGCTTTTTCCTTTCTCTGCATCGTGTTTGTGCAAGCAGGCATTCATTTTGCCTGTAGGCAGGGACGCCTCATGCCAGAAAAAGCGAGGAACAACTAATTGTCCCAGAGACTGGAGGTGCCTGTGGATGGAAGTCGTGACACGCTTTAGGAGTCGTCTGTAGGCATACGTGTCACTACGAGGCCCAGAAGCTACGTGGGTCTGTTAATCTCCTTCCCATTCACTACACTGTGGCTTCAGGTCTTGGCGTGGATCGGCCGAAACTCCAGCCATTTTTTTTTTCCTTTTCCTTTTCATGTCGAGAGGTTCCTTTGCAGAAGCTTTTGAGATCTGAACTTCTCCATTTACCACTCCCTGAACCAGTTCACATGCAGGGCTTTTTCTCTCACAACTCTAACGGGCATTTTGTGCAGCTACAGTAGAAGCCACTGAAGAAGAAATAATATTGAAGATGATGTGGGCCCAGCATGAGTACTGGTTAGAAGGAGGGGGATGAAGAGAACTCTTTCAGACATTAGTTTGAGAAATTCCTCGTCCTCTGAAGGAAGCAAATCACATGTTATCAAACACTGGAATTCTTCCATTCCAAGAAAATCATGAAATATCGTATGGTTCTCGACAAACCTATTAAAAAGGAATAATTTAACAAATAGGTACGCATGTAGAGTTCTAAATATCTGTATAATTATAGATTTATAATGTTAATTGCTATTTGGTCGCCCTATCGATACGATAATCTAATGATAAAATTGAATGATATATTATACAGTATATATATATATATATATATATATATATATATATATATATATATATATATATATATATATATATATATATATATATATGTATATATATATATGTATATATTTTTTTTCATATTCTGATACAGTTTTATAGTAGTTAGAGATAATAGATGTTATCAGTAATGTACCTGTTCATTCAACAATAAATTACTGAGTATGTGATTGACATGAATTCCTGAATACTATGTTTAAATTAATCAGCCATTTTATGCTATGATGGTTCTGTTGACAACTGATTATTACTCCTATAATAATTAGCGTGGCGGGATAATCTAGCATGCCATGCAACTGCTCCGTCTTCTGCAATTGTGAGGAAATTCGTCAGTTGCTGCAAACGTATTGCGACACTGCTTTGCTTCCTTCTCCTACACGCTTTTGCAAACGTCCTGAAAATGACGCTGATGAGTATTTGCACGGAGTTCTCTTTAAAATATTATCTAATATTCCGTAACAAGACAATATTTGTCATTTGGTATTTTCCTAATATAAAGTTAAAGGGAGAGAGAGAGAGAGAGAGAGAGAGAGAGAGATCATGAACTTTTATGATTATATTTGTTACAAAGTCAGATCCATCAAGCATGACGTGATATCCTAAGGATTTCATTGCTAGAGGTGTTTATTGAAATCAGTGTTGCTGAGTATCATCATTAATGTGTGCAGAATAGGAGAAGTGAATGAAGAGGGAATTGTGCTTATTACAAATCATACCTGTCCAGGAAGAAGTGACTTGTAGATTCCAGTATATGTGAATGATCAAGGTTCTCTACCTTTGGGAACTTTAGGTTAATCGTCCTCTTCCTCCTCTCATTGAATGGAACTGCATTCCTCGGTTCCCTGTGATGAATTTCCATAGAAATATGTCCGTCTGAACACTGATCAGATTTGAATGAGATGCTCCCCTTGCAGTGAGTCCTACACCTCCCGCCTCCTCTTCCTTCCTCTTTCAATCCCTCCCTCACCCCTCCACTCTTTTGCAGAAATTGTGAGAAATTCCTTTATGGGAAGGCCTCATAGTGGCGGGGGGAGGGGGGACCAAGCGGTCGCCTGAAGCTACGATATGTCGATCAGAAACCTCTCCGTTATTGCAGAGGGAACAACTGGCTCTCCTTTGAAATACGAAACGATGGTTTCTAGATTAAGTTAAGTATACCTTAGTTTTACCAGACCACTGAGCTGATTAACAGCTCTCCTTGAGAGGGCTGGCCCGAAGGATTAGACTTATTTTACGTGGCTAAGAACCAATTGGTTACTTAGCAACGGGACCTACAGCTTATTGTGGAATCCGAACCACATTATAGCGAGAAATGAATTTCTATCACCAGAAATAAATTCCTCTAACTCTTCATCAGCAGTGTCTAGATGGTGTTTATAGAGACGAATACTGAAAGGATTCCCGGCAATAAAGCCACTGGGAAAAAGACGCCCATTTGAAGAGACATGAACACTTACAGGAAATATGTGAAACATTTCTATTCTTTGTGAGTTGGTACATCATGACAGCAACAAAATGGATCTCTGTGATCTCCTGTTGGCGAAAGACGCCTTTCTGTCAGCATCTCGAACTGAATCCAAGTCACGACCGGTCCGCCATTTCATGACATTGCAAGACATGCACTTCTATCATAACTTACGTCATGTCATGACATTGAAGACATCGCGTAAAAGTTAAAATCAATTTGACGAAACTGTGAGATATTAAAAAAAAAAAAAATGAAATTGGCAATTTCTTTGAAATATCTGACGAAAATGTCTTGGTCTGTTGCCGCCTTGTCCTCGAGTTCTTGAATCAAATGACAACCATAAGGCTTCGTTCAACTGAAAACGGTCACAATGTGAAGTTGATGCGAATTGTCAGTGAAAATGAAGCTTCAGCTTCAGCTTATGGCTTTCGATAGTTTATTTATGCTCAGTCACATCTGACCTTTCCTTTCTCCTCCTGGACTGTTAACGTAGAATATATTGATTTTTAGTTTTCCGTAAAAGAAAGCCATTACAGAGATGAATATCTGTCCTTCCTTCCGTCCGCACTTTTCCTGTCCGCTCTCACATCTAAAAAACTACTGCTGAGGAGGCTAGAGGGCTGCAAATTGGCATGTTGATCATCCACCCTCCAATCATCAAACATACCAAATCACAGCCCCTCTAGCCCCCTCTGTAGTTTTTATTCTGTTTAAGGTTAAGGTTAGCCATGGATCGTGCGTCTGGCAGCGCTTTCCGGAGGCGTCGCCGAAGCACCTTCACTTGACTTCATCTGGGGAGCAACTGAGCGCTGCCAGGTCGTAGCTGAGAGTTTCATATGGCATTATACGCTGTACAGAAAACTCGATTGCGCCAAAGAAACTTCGGAGCATTTTTTACTTGCTCTTCTTCGACATTTTTCCCTCTGACGACTGGACTTCTTGTTCTCTCCTGGACTTTCTTCTTCTTCAGTGAAGGAGCTTCTTCTTCTTCTTCTTCTTCTTCTTCTTCTTCTTCTTCTTCTTCTTCTTCTTCTTCTTCTTCCAGCATCCTGCAGATTCCACTGCAGGATGCTGGAGTTGAGTCGCTGCGTCTTTTTGTTGGTCTTGGGACGAAATTGCTCTCAACTTTGTATGGATACTGGCATCACAATGGGTAAGGTCATCGAAATCGCTCAAGGTTAAAAGTCCCATACCAGGTTTTGTATCAATATTCTAAGCAACACCAAGAAAGTCATCTGCAGCAACTTTCCCAGAGAGGAAAAGCAACAAGCTCAGCAACACAAGCAACGAAACCGGCAGCAATGTCACTATAAGTTCGCCCAAAAGGTTAAGCAAGATGTCATACTAACACCGATGCCTGCACTTAGAAAGGAAAAACAAATGGATGAAAATATTTTAAAGAATTATTGGACTATAAGAAACCCCAAAAAATGAAATGGCCTCCTACTGGGACCAATAATGACCAGCTGATTAATTATGCACGCAACACGAACATTGCAGTCAGTATTTCCTCCTTTATGCTGATTTGCAAAGGCAGAAAATATGTCTGCGCAAGAGATGGGCAGGAAGGCCTTCTTTACAGACGGAAGGAAACAAAGATACGTCTGCGCAAGGTTATGGCAGAATCTTCTGAGGAATGCATATGGAAACAGTTTTACCTAATGAGGAAAGGCATTTCGTTGTCCCCACTTTAAGAGAAGCTCGATGGTGAGACAGAGAGAGAGAGAGAGAGAGAGAGAGAGAGAGCGTGAAGGTAGGGAGGGAGGGAATGAGGAAGGGAGGGAGGGAGGGAGTGAGAGAGGGGTGTCGTAGAGAGCCAGAAGATTTGGGGATAGTGTCCAGTATAAACAGAACCATTCGTGAAAGCTAATTGGTCTTCTCGATGCTTCAGTAGCGCTCTGGCGCTTTTATCTGCATCGTGGATTTGACAGACGGCTCGTGAGGAGGACTGCAGGTGGAATGACAGAGCCTGGGATGCTGGAAAAGTGCTGACGGCTCTCGCCATGGTCTAGAGACCCTTGCTTTCATGAAGGGGAAGGACTGACGAATCTTCATTCCACTGGCCTGCGATCACTGAGGAGGCCTCGACGCTGAGGTTGCAATGGCTGACTCCAGCCAGCATCTTTCGTCCCCTCAATGCAACAGCCTCAGGGACTGTTTCATTGGTCTCTGTGATGTCAGCTGGTCCGCTGGTATGGTCGCTAGCGTCGTGACATGCAGCTCAGATGTCGCGAGTTCGTGCCTCTCCCCCGGGGCAATGAAAAAATCACTGGCTCTGTATCATGATCTGTTGCTGCCGCAGTGTGAGGTCTGCGGTGGGAGGCTGAAGCCAACATTCTTTGGAAACTTGAATTTCAAGTTAATAGCCTTTTGGTGTGCTTGTTCCATGTGAACAGGCTTCATCTGCTGAAATGATGTTAATAATAATAGTTTTAATATTCCATGCATTTTGAAGTTACGGAATGTTCCCCATGAGTGGTATCAGGACAATAAAATGTGCACACAACATTCAAAGCAGCCAGTCACAGAATGCACTACCGTTGTGGGCCAGACATGAAATTGTACTGCTCTTCTTTTCGCTAAGGTTGCCCCCCGACCTATGCTGCAGGGCTCCCACTTGGGCTGCAAGTTCATGCACAGTAATGATGCGTTAAAACACCGCTCTTTATTTTCAAGCTGTCAACTGGAGCCCTCTCAAACTACCCCCAGTCAGTCACTGCCTGCAGCCTGTTTTGACTGGCAAAAGTCGGTCGTCGTACACACACACACTCCTTACATGATCCTTGGCGAAGAGAACACGTCAATGAGAGTGTAGCCTTAGCCACAATCACACCGCAGTGCCTCAGACACTCAGTTGTGCCTTGACACCTCTCCCTTTGGAAACTTGGCCACCACGTCTGCTCCTACGTGTGAGAATATGGAAATGCAACAGAGAAGAATAAAGTGAATCCCTCTGCTCACCTGAAACACCGACGACACCAAATAAGGGGCCTTTCCGAAATCTTCTTCAAAGGATGTCGTTCAGTCCAAGGCTCTCGCCTCCTCTCCACGACCACGACCCGTGACTCACTCACTCACTCTCTCACTCTCTCACTCACTCACTCACTCACTCACTCACCTGCCCGACTGAGCCAGAAACGACCAGGGCTATGAACTTCGTTGGCAGCTGGACTTGCCTTTATGAAAGCCACATTTTTTTTAGTAAAAAATAAAATGAACCCCCCCCCCCCAAAGACCATAGATTGTCCAAAACAAGGTTCCAGTTTTGACAAGACGAAAAGCGTCCTTTGAAATTCTCTGAGATTTAAACGACGAGAGAGAGAGAGAGAGAGAGAGAGAGAATTTTTACGAGAAATATAAACTAGATGAGAGAGAGAGAGAGAGAGAGAGAGAGCTGCGGCGGGACGGGCGTATAGAGAGAGAGAGAGAATGTGTACTTGAGAGCGCCTGTGTATGTGCATGACCTACTGTCGTATCAAGGGAGCAGGTGGAGGGAGGATTGAGGAAGTGGTTCACTTATGCCGGCAACGGAGGCTCAGTGTGTCGGTTGGGGCCGACGGAGAAGAATGTGATTCTTATGGCTGCAATAGCTGGAGAGGGTTAGGCACGTGGTTGTGTTGATATAACTCGTATTTGTCATGCATTCATTTTCGTCCGTTTGATTTATCTTTCGCTTTTCGTTAACATTCGCTTCTTGTCTTTCTCAAAGCGATTATGGCGTCAGAAATGCAACAGAAACGTTCATGAAGGAGATTTGTAATAAAAGTATGAAAGAACAAAAACTGGCAACTATTCTGTTTACTACGATTAGCCCTTCTGTATGGATGGAGGTGATGACGTCACTGGTGGTGACGTCATCGCCGCGGCAACGGGGTTTGGGGTGGGGGGCAGGAGGAGGAAGAGCAGAGGGAAAAGAGCCTCTGTTCCCTCAGGCCATATATATAGTCCATGGGAGGGAAATATTTTAAATAGACCAAACCTAAATAGTTTGTTTTATTGCACTAACATGTCACATGGAGCCTTAGTAACACCACATCCAAAATGCGACAAATTCGGCCATTTTGAAATTGTGTAATTCACACTTTTCACCTTTTCGGAAGGGACATTTTTCCATGTTTTCCAGTTTTTATCCAAAACAGTGCATCTTGCGGGTAACAGATATAGAGGCTAAAAAAAATAGGAAATGAAATTCTACACAAGTTTGTTCTATAAGAGTTTTCTTTAAAACTGAAGCTTTTTCCGTGAACAAACCCGAAATTGAAATACAGCTTTTTTTTCAAAAAGTGAAAAAAATTGACTCTGATCTCACATTTCCTTCAATATCGCCTAAACTACTAATTTCACGTTAAAATGTTATAGAATCTGCCTTTTACAGTGATGCTTTTACTTTAATGTTGCATGCTAATATTATGCACAAGAAACACAAAAGAGGAAATAGACTCTCAATTTGAAGTCCATGAAAAATACAGTAGATGGAAATAGAGGGTTCAGTCAGACAATTGCAATAGTTTGTTCTGTTGTATGAATGTCATATTTAGACTTTAGGAACACCGAAGTAAAAAAAATAGGACACATTCGACCATCTTTAATGTGCACAATTTCACATTCAAAATGGCAGACGTTCTCATTGTTGAAGTTCTTTGTCCTCGAATATCCATTTCAACATAAATTTATTCATTACTAATAGAACCTCGGTCTCAAGGAAGTCATGTTTGGCGTCAGATTTGACCCTTGACCCCTATGTACTCCTGGGTCAAAGGGCACTCTTTACATTTCCAAAGTCAGGGCTCAGACCTCTGAGATTCATTCACAGAATCAGCTTCAAAATCCCCTGATCAAACAGAATTATGCAAGCCGAATCATTCAGAAATTGACATATAATTAGTACAGTAATTGCTTATATAATAATATTCAATTAATGTAACAATTTATTTTGCTCAGTATAATAAATTCACGAATGCATGATCCTTGCTCCAACTCACCAAATGGACCACAGAAGAAACAGATGAAGATGTCGCATCCAAGTCTGTTACTTTTGTCAAGAAAAACAACAATCCTATTGTTGTCTTTGATTGGGACAGCAATAGTGCCTCAACAAAATGCGTGACTCATCAGAAACGTGTCAGGGGCGCAATTGTTGCCCCAGATGTTCATCTGGCACCCTCTCAAGTCTTGACCTTCGGAAATAAGGAGTCATTTTTAGCAAATCGCAAAACAAACAGGGTTAATTGACTTCCTGTCTGAAACTCTGAAGGAGCAGCGGGTGTCTACAAAAGCATGCAGAGGCAGATGCGGATCTTCTAATAGTGCAGGAGGCAGTTAACAGGGTAAGGTTATGTCATAGCAAAGGATACTGATATATTGGTTCTCCTCTGTCACCACATGAAGCCCAACATAACAGTCGCCCCTGTTCATGGTATCACAGAAATCCAATATGAAGCTCCCCATTTGGAACATTGGAGAAACTAGTTCACAACTCCGCAAAAAATGCTGCGGGTGTTTGCCATTCATACATGCATGCTCTTTGTGGATGTGATACCACGTCAAGACCAAATGCCATAGGAAAGGGAGTTGTACTGAAGAAACAAAGCGTCCTCTTCGAGTGTGGAGTGCCATTCCTGTCTAACAAGTCCACTCAAGAGGAAATCGAAAAGGCGGGAGAAGAAAGAGTAATCCTTCCGGTATTTAGTTCTAGCACGGATTGTGCATCTCTTGATGAGCTGAGAAAGAAAAATTCCAGGGCAAAGTCATCAAGGGTTCGAGAAGTGCGGATGTACAAGACCTGCCTCCTACTAGTGATGCAGCTGAATATCACTCACTCATTTCGTGTTTATTATCAAACATAAATCTGACTATGAAACAGTGATGTTAATCCTGATCATTGGGGTGGGAAGAGAAATGGAAAAAACTTGATTCCTTGCACGATGGATAACAGCCCTGCTCTTGATGCCTTACTAAAAGAAATCAGATGCAAATGCAAAGGCTTTTCCGACACTCGGGACTATTCGTGTAAAAACACACTGGCTATACCGTACAGATTTTTGTGAGGAGGGTCAAGCTAGCACTTGTGTTAACTTGTTAATAGATGAAGACACAGAACGTGACTAATTTAGTTCTTGCATGTGCTTTGAGCCAGAATGATTGTAGTTTTTATTTTTTCTGTTATGCTTCTGTAAGCTCAAGGAGCTGATAAATCAGTTGCTGTTTGTCATTTGAGGTTGTCTTGTATCTGTTACAACCAATATAATCTCTAGTCAGTTTTCAAGATAATCTTTTTTCTGAATATTAAGTGCAGTTGCATCTGAACCAGGTTACTGCAGGCGTTAAGGATCTGATTCCATGCATGAAATGAATTCATTCTAAATATGTTCCTATTAATATGCAATCAATATATTCAAATATTAAAAAGTGAATTTTGGGGAGATTCCAGCTCAAACTATGAGAACGTCCGCCATTGTGAATATGGAATTACGCAAATTCAGGATGGTAGAATTTATAATTTTTTTTACCATGGTGTTCATAAAGGTCGTAATAACACATTCATGCAATAGAACAAACTATTGTAATTTGTTTGACAGAACCCACTATTTTCATCTATTTTGCATGGACTTGAAAATTGGGTATATTTTCCTTTTAGCGTCTCTTGTGCAAGATATTATCATGCAAAGAAAAACAAATATGCCAACAGAAAGCAAAATCTTCATTCTAAAAGACCAATTCTATAACATTTTACTGTGAAATTAATAGTTTAGGAGATACTGAAGGAAACGTGAGACGAAATTTGATTTTTACACTTTTTAAAAAAAAAAATCTGTATTCCAATTTCGGGGTTGTTTGTGAAAAGTTTCAATTTTAGGGCAAAACCTTATGGAAACAAACTTGTGTAGAATTTAATTTCCTATTTTTCTAGTCCCTGTACGTCTTACCCGTAAGACGAACTTTTTTCTATAAAAAAGGAAAAATATGAAAAAATATACCCACCAAAAAGGTGAAAAGTGGGAATGACAATTTTAGAATGGCAGAATTTGTCCCATTTTGGATATGGTGTTGCTAAGGGTCCATATAACATGTTCATGCAATAAAGCAAACTATTGCAATTTGTTTTACTAAACCTCCTTTTTCACCTACTTCCCCTGGACGAATAAGGCCGGAATGCGGCGCTCTCAGGCGTCTCTGGGCCGGGTCCTCCTTCGGTTTTGGGAGGTTCTTCCTCAGTCATTCAGTCAGTCGTCCTCATGACGACAACGGCGCCGTTTTGCCTTTGGTGGAGGTTATGGTGTTGATTGATCGACTTTCACGTCATTCATATAGAGGGTTCATGACAGAAAACAGGCATAGGTTCTGAGAGAGAGAGAGAGAGAGAGAGAGAGAGAGAGAGAATGTTCTTGTTTCTGATGATGTAGAAGTAGCCTCGTGATGGCAATGGCTCTTTCCCCACCACCAATATTCAATCCCCTATCCATCCATCCATGCACACATACCTACCTACATACATAGCCTACATAGATTAGATTAGATTAGATTTTTATTGACTGCAAAGAACATACAATATTTTGACAGTTATTAAAAATATACAGTATACATAAACTTATACAAAACTGTATCGATCTTATATAACTGCATACTCTGCAGTCCAAAAAGAAAACCCAAACATAAATTACTCTTTCTATAATAAATAAACAGAGCCCTTCTATGCTATTATCTACATATACAATTTCAAAACATTGTAAATATAATCACATACTTCAGCGCATTTATCACTCTCCAGTAATTCAGTCAACTTGTAAAGGTTAGCATATGATATCTATTTCTCAAATGAGCTGCTAGATTTCATTTTAGCATCACATGTTTTTCGTTTTGCACTTCAATAGTACCACATGAACATAATCGTCTTTCTGAGAATGAGACAGCAGGCGAAGTCTGGTGAACGACTGTCGCTTATAATCTTCAACAAATATTCTATCTGCATACACTGGATGAACCGCAAGCGATGGATTTAACTGCGTTTTGTACGTTTCAAATTTTGTAGCTTCAATAGGTCTATTTCTAACGCTATTTCTAATTTGGTCCAGTGGGTTGATATTCACATTAGCTTCCATTGCATTTGATAAAAACCGATAGCCTGGTGTATTGGCTTGATGACATAGTTGATACACTATACTAAAGGGCTCTTCTGGATTAGGGTCCCTAAGCTTTGAGTTCAAGAAAGTGACCAATTTTCTGATGATAACAAACTTTAATGGGTATATCCCTGATTCTACTAAACACAGTTCTATACTAGTATTGTGTCTAACCCCTAACAGACATCTTATAGCCTTGTTATATTGCTTAGTTAGTATTTTTGAATCTTTTGAAAGCCAAGTTTCACAACTATATAATAATGAGCTCATAACTACCGCCTCAAAGACTTTCTTCTTATAATAATATGGCATGTCAGTGTTTGCGGCACAAAATAAGGCAAATTTATTTACAGTTGCTTCTCCCGCGGCTTCGTGTTGTTTCACCACAGAGTCATTGCGTGCGTCAGCAGTGAACCATGCCCCCAAATACTTATATCTATCTGAGAATAAAATTTCATGATCTTTCACGTGGAATGGTCTACTGTCCTGTCCATCACCACCAATAACTTTGGTCTTTTTACTGTTAATGGCCATCCCATATTCGACACAGTACTCCAATACAACTTTTAGTTTCTTTGCGCACATATCCCTTGAGGTAGCAATTAATACTGTATCGTCCATCAATAACAGTGCGTGCAGAGTAGATAAAAATCCATCCTCACCTATCTCTCTTTTCAACTTTTTAACCATTTGATCAACATATATTGTAAATAATAAGCAGCTTGAGGGTGAGCCTTGCCGCACACCCACGGTTGGAGACACAATAGCACTGTTCAAAACATTCTTTGTACATGAATACATAGCCTTAATCGCATTCACCATATTCCTACCACAGCCAAGCTTTTTCAAGACATTTACCAACTTATCACGTGGTACTCTGTCATAGGCTTTACTAAAGTCTATAAACATGACATACAATTTAACTTTCTTGTACTTGGCATAATCACACAGCATCCTTAGAGTCATAATCTGCTCAATGCACCCACGGCCTTTTTGAGAACCTGCTTGGCACTTGTCTATATTAGCCCACATAGTAAGTCTGTTTAAAAGAAGCATATCATATAATTTTGCCAATGTGTTCATCATACTAATACCTCTATAGTTACCACAATCAAGTCTCTCACCAGATTTATATAGTACAGTTAACTTATTAAAACACCACAACAATGGGTATGATACATAAGCAAAAACCACATTGAAAACTGTTAACAAAAACATCAGCCATGTGGCTGGCAACATACCAACCAAATCTGGGCAGATACCAATATAACTTTTGTTCCTGTTTATGGTATTCACTGCAGTACACAATTCTTGCAAATCGAAAGGGTTGTCCAGGATGGGAATAATGGGTGAAGGTTGCTCATCATCCACGATGACCTCTTCTCTTTGAGGGGGGTTCAAGAGTTCCTCGAAATGTACTCGAAATTGTTCATCGTCTGGCTGTACTTCACTAGAACTGTCTATATTCCCTTTCCAGTTGATCGCTTTCCATATTTTCTTGTGGTCATTTGATTCTAAGAGTCCTTTCCAACGTGGCTCTATGTCACCTCCTAACTCGGTTGGTTGTACTTCTTGTCTGCGACATTGTCGGGCGATTCTGTCAATAGCATCCAAACCAACACTTAGTGCATCTTCAACATCCGTATGATTTGCCACCATTGGGGGTAGTAGGTCTTCCATTCCACGAGTAAAAGCTTCCTGATTCACAGAACCGTATCTCGGGGTCTTCTTTAGTGTTGTGTATGTTACACGGTTCTGATATACACTTCCCAGCCCGCTCGATCGTTCCAACAACATGGTTGTTGTCATAGCACTAATAGAACTAATGTCTAATGTTACGCTCAAAGGTGCGTGATCAGATCCAGGAACTGTTTGATTAACACTGACGTTCTTTACCAACGGTAAACACCTTACTTTTAACATGCACAAATCAATTTCAGATACCCATCTGTCCCCAGAACGAAATGACAGGTCTCCTCCAAAAACTTCATTATTACTCTGTAAGTGATTTGCTATTACCATCTCGTTTTCATTACATATATTTTGTATTATATCACTCTTCCATGACTATTCACTGACATATCTTTCACATTGGAATATTTCATACTATTTCCATCAATCTCTATTCTTGTCATCCCCACTCGAGCATTAAAATCTCCTAGTATAATACATTTATGAGCTTCAGCACACTGTGCCTGCAACAGTCCAAACAATGACAACTTAAAATACAAAGAATCTACAGGTGGGATATAAACTCCACCCATCATTACTCCAGGGCACACTGAAAGCTCCAGCCAAATCATCCCTTCATCTTTCATATCTACGCGAGTGATATAGTTCACTAAAACACTTTTTAACTAGCATAGCAATACCGCCCCTATGTTGACCCTTCTTTGACCCATTGTAATAAACTTTAAAACCAGGCACAGAGCTTTGACTAAAGTATTTTGCTTCTAGTATCCATACAATGTCATATTGTAAGAGGAAATTCAATATAGTAGGATTTTGTAACTTTTCCTTCACACCACCAATATTCCATGAACATACTTTTAAATAGTTTACATCACCACGAGACTGACCTAGAAAAAAGTAGGGGAAAATTTATCAATCACATTACCATTCCTTAGTAGAACCCGATTTTTCCAGTCATACTCGATGTTACCACCTACATTTTCCGGTTTCTCTTTTTCCTCTCTTTCTCGTGCACGGAGTCTTGCTGTCTCTTTCCTGACTGCAGGGTGTTGGTCCTTCTTCACATACACTGTAGAAAACTGGCTTCGAGTTGACTTGAGGTTCTTAGCTCCTTTCAGTATTTTCATTCTCATTTCAGCATTTTCAACCACCACAAGAATAGGCCGTTTTTTCCTGTCATCCGGTTTTCCGAGCCGCTTGATTTCCCAGTCCCTTGAACTACGGCTCGTATCTTCTCAACATCTGTAGCACCAATTGCATCAGCTTCCTCTGATAACCCAGTTATCACCAGGTTCCGTCTCCTCTCTTTATTATCCAGTGCTTCGAGAAACAATTGCTGCTGACTTATGATTTTAAAGGCATCATCTAACTTGGTGTTTAGTATGTTGATTTCCTTCTTGAATTCTTGTTTAATTCCTCGCAGTTCTACCACTTGTTGTTTAAGCCCTTTTATCTCTTCCAAGATATCATTGTTTGAAGGTTGGCTGTCACCAAGGAGAGCATTGAGAGCTTGCTTCAGCTGCGGGTTTGACAGTTTATTTACTTGTGCTGGAGTCAAAGCTCTTACCGCATCAGCATTATCGTAGTTGGACATTTTACTAAAGTCTATGGTAATATTTTATCATAGAAAACGGATATGATGAAAACAGAGATTCCCTCCTTTAAAGTTCGAAAAATCTTCTAACTACCACAAAACGTAGATTACACAGGGAATCACGTCTTTACTTTACCACAACAAGCACTGTCACTTTATAACAAAATAGCTCTAACAAAATATATCTAAAAACGACAGGTATATGTATGTACGAGAGGCGATAGACTTTTATCCTTCTCGTAGCCAGGTCGGCAACGTGACCTCCTTGTGAATATGGTAATGCGGGTTCGATTCTCGCGACCGCCATTCACAGGCTCTTCAATTTCTTCCGTCTGGATATTTTCGGCTTCGTAGTTACAAGCATATCCAAAAAAGCGCGAAGAATTCGAGAAATTAAGAGGGCATTCTGGCTATTAGAATTACATTATATATATATATAAATATATATATATATATATATATATATATATATAAATATATATATATATATATATATAATATATATATATATATAATATATATATATATAAATATATATATATATATATATATATAATATATATATAATATATATATAAATATATATATATATAAATATATATATAAATATAAATAATATATATATAATATATATATATATAAATATAAATATATATATAAATAAATATATATATATATATATAAATATATATATATATATAAATATATATATATATAATATATATATATATAAATATATATATATATAATATATAATATATAAATATATATATATATATAAATATAATATATAATATATAAATATATAATATATATATATAAATATATATATATAAAAATATATTAATATATATATATATATATATATATATATAAATATATAAAATATAAATATATAAATATATAAATATATATATATATATATATATATATATAATATAATATATATA
>JANJGK010000017.1:20603130-20608409 GCA_039081455.1 Macrobrachium rosenbergii | reverse complement strand
CAATCTTTTGCACATGATCTGCTAAAACCATCTCAAAACACCCTGATCCATCCTTTTACCTATGATAATCTTCTTACCACTTCACATATCTCCCCATTTCATCATCCACATTTCTTTTCCATAAAGGAGCGTTGGCTCAACAATCCCTTCATACCTTCCCACTTCAGCTTCCAATCTCTCGCACATGATCTGCTACCTCTCCCGCTTTACGTATTCTGTGACTCACCTCCTGTGTCATCGTACCATCACCTCATAATTACTCTTTTAAAACCCTACACGAATTGATCATTTCCAGTCTTTCAAAACCAGTATTAATATTCACTGCGGAATCTTCCTGGGTTAAAGTTATTCTCATACCCTTACATTTACCCTCAACTATCCTTTGCAATCACTTTCCAAACTTTTGAGTGAGTTTTCCCAGTTTCTCTTCACTATCCCAGAAACAACTCACTTCTTCTCTGAGCTCTTTGCTTACTCTATCCTTAGAGATATTCAACGGAAACAGAGACAGAGCATGTCCTCTGTCACGATCTTCGTCCCTCCATTAGATAAGATCTTAATCGTTCTCAACACCATACCCTCAGTAATCATATATATATATATATATATATATATATATATATATATATATATATATATATATATAGTATATATATATATATATATAATAGAAATAATCAACACGCAATCGCGTGTGGGAGAGAAATAAATTTCTGACTCAAATCAGGATCACTGCCAAACAAGCCACACAAGTCATAAAAGAAGTTGCAACCTGAGTACCACTGTGCCTAAGGCTTTACCTGGGCAGGGTAACTGCCTTGCATACCAGCGTGGTTTCCCCAGCTTCCCGACTCACCAGTGACCCAATGCCCAGGTACATCCTTAAGTACAGTGGTACTCAGGTTCCAGCTTCTTTTATGACTTGCGTGGCTTGGTCGGCAGCGGTCTCGTCTTTCAATTGAAAGACCTGGGTTCGATCCTGATGTGAGTCAGAACTTATATATACAAAAATATAATATATATATATATATATATATATATATATATATATATATATATATATATATATATATATATATATATATATATATATATATATATATATATATATACATACACACTGTAGAAAAATATACTGATATCTGCAGACATGAAACATTATGCCTTTATATAACGATTCGAATATATGCTTCTATACTTTATATTACACGATTTCAAAGCGCACTTAGGTATATTCCAACCTTGAATATTACCCTTGCACCAATATTCCCAACCACCCATTTCTACCATTTTACTTAAAACATTTATAATATCCACTGAATCCACTGCATTACTCGCTCTGATACTGACGCATTATATATATAAAATATTTCCCAGATGCAAAATGATGCAGAACGAACCGTCGAGACAAATGAGAGAATGAGAGAGAAAGAAGCGAAAATCAAAACGGTTTGGATAATAATCTGGGCGATTCCATATTGATTTTGATATGGGCCGTCATGTGGGGATGAAAGTTTCCCTAATGAATCATATGCTTGTTAATGAAAGAATTCGCTAGGGAAAGATATTCGTGTTTCATATAAAGCTTGTATACAGCGTCGGCCGCTGAATGTTTTCTGTGTGCATGAATGTATCGATGCAATTATGTATATGTATGTATGTATATATATACACATATAATATATATATATATATATATACATATATATATATACACACACACATATATACATACATATACATATAAACACATATAATCAATAATCATAAACAGTGAATCTTCACGTAGAATTATAATTAATTACAAAACAAAAACACAAAAAATCTCTTCGAATTGAGCAAATGCAGGTACATTGGTTTGAACTTCGAAATGGTACTTAACGTCCCCGAAGTAGGGAGCTGCCATCTTGAACGACAAACGGATAAAGTAATTAGGTTAAAATTCACGAGTAATCCATTCTCGTAAAAATACTTTAACTGATCTCTCTCTCTCTCTCTCTCTCTCTCTCTCTCTCTCTCCTCTCTCTCTCTCTCTCTCTCTCTCTCTCCTTCATCCTCGCATCTAATCCTGTTTAATCTTTACTTATGACGCTCGTCATTCCACGAAAGCTTTCGCTCTCTCTCTCTCTCTCTCTCTCTCTCTCTCTCTCTCTGTTCCACGTAACGATATGTCATTGGTCTGAATCAAGTCTCTATTTCATTTTTATCTCGTGAGTACGCTATGCTATTCTCTCTCTCTCTCTCTCTCTCTCTCTCTCTCTCTCTCTCTCTCTCTCTCTCTCTCTCTCTCTCTCTCATCACCTTCCTTTAATATCCACTTGAGAACCCATCTCCTGATGGAGATCTATTTATTTCTCACCTTCGAATTCTTCCTTGTGGGGTTTAAAGGTCTCTGTTGTGTCTACTTTAGTTCCCCATCTCGCTTATCTGTCACGACGCCCGTTTTCTTTCTTGCGTTAAATTATTATTATTATTATTATTATTATTATTATTATTATTATTATTATTATTATTATTATTATTATTATTCCATACTATGGAGAGTTAGAAAATCTGGAATAATCCATAAACAAGTAAAAAATGCTCCGAAGTTTCTTCGGCGGAATCGAACTGTCTGTACAGCGTATAATGCTGTATGAAACTCTCAGCCACGACCGGGCAGCACTCAGTTACTCCCCAGATGATGTGCCAGACGTAAGATCCATGGCTAACTTTAACCTTAAATTAAATAAAGACTAATGAGGTTAGATAGCTGCAATTTGGTATGTTTGATGACTGGAGGGTGGATGATCAAGATACCAATTTGCAGCCCTCTAGCCTCAGCAGTTTTGAAGATCTGAGGGAGGACAGAAAGACAAATAGACATCTCAGTCGTTTTCTTTGATAGAAAACTGAAACTGATTCAGAAATCCCAAGATATTTTTATCCTGATTTCTCAGTTCCCATTTCTCTCTTACCTCTCCCCCACCAACTCTCTTATTCCTCTGCCACTCACTCCGGCCAATAATGGCCGAACCCATCATCATTTTATTTGATGAAGATTAAAACGAAAAAAAAAAAAAAAAAAGAGGGAGTGAAGGGAACCTTCAGCTCCATCGAGAAAGTAATCCAACTAAACCTCCTGAAATCTCCCACACTGAAATTCATCTATTTTTGGATCATCTGAAAGTGGAGGAGGAGGAGGAGGAGGAGGAGGAGGAGGAGGAGGAGGAGGAGGAGGAGAATCTGTCGGTTGGGATTCTATCTTTTGTTTTTTTTCTTTCTTTCTCTGCTATTTTTTTTTATAATAGAAGGCATAAACAGTTATAACAAGTAAATGCGCCGAAGGAACTTCGGCGCAATCAAGTTTTCTGTAGGCGGGGGGGGGGGGGGGGTGGGGGGGGATGCCGGTACGGCGTGTAACCAAGGCCACCGGAAATAGATCTAACCTTCGGTGGTCTCGGTATAATGCTGTATGAGCCGCGGTCAATGAAACTTTAGCCACGGCCCATTGTGCCTGGCTTATATCGTTGCAGACGCACGATCATGGCTAACTTTAACCTTAGATAAAATAAAAACTGCCTAGGAGGTCAGAGGGCTGCAATTGGTTATGTTTGATGATTGGAGGGTGGATGATCAACATACCAATTTGCAGCCCTCTAGCCTCAGTAGTCTTTAAGATCTGAGGGCGGACAGAATAAAGTGCGGACGGACAGACAAAGTCGGCACAATAGTTTTCTTTTATAGAAAATAAAACAAAATATCAAGAGCATAGGCCTAGGCTTAGACTACCAGCTGATCCCAACTTAAAGCCGCCGAGAGAACGATCTATCCGAGTCATAAAGGCAACACAACGATTATGGTCATCGATGCAGAAAATATCCTATGCTCATTATTGTAAATTATGTCGATCAAAGGCAAAAAAATACACGAAAAATGCAAAAACATATATAAATATATAAAAGTAGTGTGCAAAGAATGATCGGAGCGAAAATATTTTATGCTTATTGTAAATTATGCGGATAAAAAATATAATATATATATATATATATATATATATATATATATATATATATATATATATATATATATATATATATATATATATATAAATATGTAAAATTAGTATTCAAAAGAACTATCAAAGCAAAAATATTCTTTGCTTATTATCGTAAATTATGTTGATCAAAAGCAATAAAATATATAAAAAAATGTATATAAAAATATATAAGTAGTGTTCAAAGGTTTTAAGATTAAGTTGGCCTAATGCCAGCACACGCCCTTGCCCTAAGGCGGCTCCTAAGTGGTTGTTACGTGTTGCGGGGCCTAAGAGGCCTGGTGAAGTGCTCTGGACTCGGACCAACTAACCGAGATGAAATTTAAGGAGTTTTTGAAGATTGTCAATCGGTATAATCTATTAATTTCGAGTCAATATTTTTACGTATTGGTTCAAAATACACAGTTTTTATTAATTATATTTCAAATTTCTTTTGTCTAAACTTAAACCTGTTACTTTTCTGTAAAGAAAACTATTGTGCCGGCTTTGTCTGTCCGTCCGCACTTTTTCTGTCCGCCCTCAGATCTTAAAAACTCCTGAGGCTAGAGGGCTGCAAATTGGTGGTATGTCGATCATCTACCCTCCAATCATCAAACATACCAAATTGCAGCCCTATAGCCTCAGTAATTTTTATGTTTAAGCTTAAAGTTAGCCATAATCGTGCGTCTGGCAACGATAAAGGACAGGCCACCGCCGAGCCGTGGTTAAAGTTTCGTGGGTCGCGACTCATACAGCATTATATCGAGACCATCGAAAGATAGATGTTTTCGGTGGCCTTGATTATACGCTGTACAGAAAATCCGATTGCGCTGAAGAAACTTGGACGCAGCCTTACTTATGTAAAGAAAATGGTTTATTATATTATTAACTAAATATTTCTTATTGTCACTGACACCCTGTTAATACCTGAACATTTTTCTTTACACGCTCCAAATCTGATCAAGTTAGTTTTTTTGTTTTTTCAATTCAAACGCATTCATAAAAATAACTCAAATTATTTGTTTTAATTCAAACCTATTCTTTAACATTAACTAAAATGATTTTGTGTCAATTCAAAAGTGCTCATAAAAATAACTAAAATGATTTGTTTCATTTCAAACGTATTCATAAAAATAACTAAAATTATTTGTGTCAATTCAAACGAACTCATAAAAATAACTAAAATTATTTGTGTCATTTCAAACGTATTCATAAAAATTACTAAAATTATTTGTGTCATTTCAAACGAACTCATAAAAATAAC
>JANJGK010000017.1:20593130-20598130 GCA_039081455.1 Macrobrachium rosenbergii | reverse complement strand
GTAGTTATTTCTAAGATTTAGCCAAATGGTGTTTACGCTCATATTATTATTATTATTATTATTATTATTATTATTATTATTATTATTATTATTATTATTATTATTATTATTGCTGAAACATTACAAATTATGTTGTAAATTCTGCCAGAGAATCTTAAAACCAGGAACAACTGTGGAATGGTAATGGCATTTACAGAAAGCATTTGTCTACAGAATTTTTTTTTATAATATATAACTTGAAACATTACAAATTCTCCTGTAAATTCTGCTAGAGAATTTAAAAGCAGAAACAACAGTGGAATGGTAATTGCTTTCAGAGAAGACATTTATCTCTAGAATTTTTACTTTTGTATAATAATAAAACTGTCTTTGGAGAGACAACTAACATATAAATTGTTACTGTGCCTTAAAAATTCGAGACATTAACATATTACTTCCGGAGCTCCGATGTAAATTTCAATATCATTCACGGTTGGACGAGCACTTCCCGGTTGCCAGTTACCATTTTTAGCTTTCTGGAAGAGGAAACTATTGAGATGGCAATTTGTCTGTCCGTCCGCACTTTTTCTGTCCGCCCTCAGATCTTAAAAACTAACTGAGGCTAGAGGGCTGCAAATTGGCATGTTGATCATCCACCCTTCAATCACCAAACATACTAAATTGCAGCCCTCTAGCCTCCTCAGTAGTTTTTATTTTATTTAAGGGTAAGTTTTGCCATGATCGTGTGTCTGGCACCGCTATAGGTGCCAACAACACATGCCACCGCTGGGCCGTGGATGAGAGTTTCATGGGCCGCGGCTGAGAGTTTCACTGGCCGTGGGTGATAGTTTCATTGGCCGCGGGTGAAAGTTTCCTGGGCCGCGGCTGACAGTTTCATGGGCCGTGGCTAGGAGTTTCATACACAGAATTATACGCTGTGCAGAAAACTCGATTGCGCCGAAGAAACTCGGGCGCATTTTTTTACTTGTTTATTTTTTCTTTCCGCCAAACCCTCGTATGTTTCCGAGTTTTGCTTGTTTGTTTATGTGTTTGTGCTTGCTTTGTTTGTGCTCGGTACGGCGACGTCTGTTTGTGTTTGCGCGCGTTTGGAGATACAAAGGAACCGGGGTTCAGGGACCTCCTGTGCTCGCTTTTGTTGTAAATGTTTAGTTTACAAATGCGTTACTACGCTTCTTGGCTACAGAAACTGATGAATGAAAACACGAACGTAGTGCGAAAAGAAAAAGGAAATGTGTATGTATGAGTATATATGTATACATATACATACATACATACATATATATATATATATATATATATATATATATATATATATATATATATATATATATATATATATAAATACATATGTGTTTAAATTATATCCGATGATGAACCAGGTAAATACATATAGATATTGACAACAATACGAAAAGATAAATAGATATACACGAGATGTCTAAACACAGACGAACTAGATAATAAATAAAAAAAATAAATGAATAAAAGTGACAACAAAAGCATGACTGGATGAATATATGTAAGTTAGTGAATAAAAAAATATATAAGGGTAAAAAAATAAAAATAAACTACGCAACAAAATAAATGGACGGATGTAAACAAAACCGTTTATTATTTTGGGGGGGCTGCACCCCCTTTCCCCCTAAGGACCCTCCTACAGGCCATAAATGACCGGTGTCCCCCCCCCCCCCACCGGGCCATTCATTTTGGGGGTCCCAAGACCATTCTAGGCCTATTGTATCTCTCTCTCTCTCTCTCCAGCCTCTAGGCCTTTGATTTTGATCGCTTTCTCACACTGGCGTCGCAATCTGATTGGCTCAACTATTGGCGTCACATCACAAAGGGTCGTGGGTTATCGAAGTTTCTTTGTTTCATTTGTTTATCAGGCTTTCATTATATATTTGGTTTATCAAACTTTCGTTATATAGTTGGTTTAATAATTGGTTGATCAAGCTTTCATTATATAGTTGGTTGAATAATTGGTTGATCAAGCTTTCATTATATAGTTGGTTAAATAATTGGTTGAATAACTGGTTGCTCAAGCTTTCATTATATAGTTGGTTTAATAATTGGTTGATCAAGCTTCCATTATATAGTTGGTTGAATAACTGTTAATCAAGCTTTCATTATATAACTGTTCATCATGTTTTCTTGATTCAAGCTTTTTATCAAACTTTCCTTATATAACTGGCTGATCAAACTTTCATTTAATAATTGGTTGATCAAACTTTCATTTTATAATTGGTTAATTGGCTGATCAAACTTTCATTATATAATCGGTTGATCAAACTTTCATTACATAATTAGTTTATCAGACCTTCATTATACAATTAGTTGATCAACTTTCATTATATAATTGGCTGATCAAACTTTCATTATATAATTGGTTGATCAAACCTTCATTATATAATTGGTTGATCAAACCTTCATTATACAACTGATTGATTAAACTTGTATTATATAATTAGTTGATCAAACTTTCATTATATAATTGATTCATTATACTGATACCACTTCATTACAGCGCTGTTTAGCTTTTTTTCAAACTACAGTCCCTTCATCATAAGTCAAACGTTGGCCACTGGTTTACAATAATAATAATAATAATAATAATAACAATAATAATAATAATAATAATAATAATAATAATAATAATTATTATTATTATTAATATTATTATTATTATATTAAAAAAGTTTATTTCAACAGTATGTATGTAATTATATAAAACTTGAATTCAAAAACCTCCGTACGGGAAACGGATTATTATATTAAAAAACAATAATTATAATAACAATACCATATTTACAGAGATACATTTTACATAATAATAATAATAATAATAATAATAATAATAATAATAATAATAATAATAATAATAATAATAATAATAATAATGAAGCCAGATCTACTGAGCCACACTCAACATCATGATAATACTAAAATCAATAATAATAATAAATATGCCACAGAGACACATTTAACATAATAATAATAATAATAATAATAATAATAATAATACCACAGAAAATGTAACTCCACCTTAACCTATGACCACCAAAAGACAGTTCACACTCAAGGTTACACGAATGAAGCCTCTTCCCTACAGCGGATCTATAAGTCGAGACAATTGACTCCTCTTCTCCTCCTCCTCCTCCTCGCTCCCGATGAAGAAGAACGCGCCGAGGAACGCAAAGAGGGAAAGGTAAGAGGAATAGAAAGAGGAAAGGAGGGCAAGAGGAACGCCCTGTCGAGTCATCAGGAACGCGGAAAGGGAGAAACAAAGGAAGCGAGCACTTCAAATTTTATATCACATCTGTTCGTTTTTGTTTTTCCCGGACACGGTGCTGCTGGGGCTGCTGCTCCTGCTGTGCTGCTGCTTCTGCTGTGCTGTGCTGTGCTGTTCAAGGCTGCTGCGTTCCGTAACACTCTGTGTGTGTGTGTGTGTGTGTGTGTGTGTGTTATTGATCGTGTGTGTATGGGTGTAGGGGTTAAAAGTTTTTTTGAGGAGAGTACACAGTGTGGTTGGTATACAGTTTTATATATATGTGCTTATATACTGTATATATACATGTGTACACATATACATACACATGTATACATACATATATATATATCTGTATATATATATTTATACATATACATACATAAATGTATAATATATATATACAGTATATATATATAATTATATATATATATATATATATATATATATATATATATATATATATATATATATATTGTATATATATACACACATACACACACACACACACACACGACTACTGTACAGGCCACACGCCTTCATCAATAACATGAGAGTTTCACAGGGGCGTCCCAGTTTCCAAAGGGTACTGACCCATAAGCCCCTTTATTTATTATGGAAATATAATAGAGAGTTTTCAGTTCCAACTTTCGAGTCAAAATGGGCCTAAGTGTCCTTAATATAAATTCTTGCTAAAAATATTCGAACACTGCAAATATGTTCAGAGTGCCCTAATAGCCAGGTCACGTAAAAAAAAGCTTAAACTAAATTGAATGCCCTTTTACGTAAATAAACAGGAAACGGAGAGTGATTTATTGTAAATAAAAAGAATATAAAGAAAAATAAGTCATATGTCAATAGCAATTCAGTTTTAACCATGAATACATGATGTGAAAGGCTGAATCAATTAAAATGTGTAATTTGTGAAAATGTTGCAGTAAGTGTTTCGTGTTTCTGTGTCTGAATATTTATTGAAGCCACTTATTACGAAAAGTGTCACTTCTTACAAAATGGATTTTGTAAAATATAACTGTATCAATCCTTATAATGAAGAGCTGTACAGTACGCCTCAAAAGTATGCTTGTTTTTAAAGTGTTTTATCCACTAAACGAAACGAATGAAATTTGCGCTGAAGTTTCTTCGGCGCAATCGACTTTTCTGTACAGCGTATACGCAAGGCAACCGAAAATAGATCTATCTGTCGGTGGTCTCGGTATAATGCTGTATGAGCGTCGGCCCATGAAACTTTAACCACGGCCCGGTGGTGGCCTATCCTATATCGTTGCCAGAAGCACGATTATGGCTAACTTAATCTCAAATAAAATAAAAACCACTGAGGCTAGAGGGCTGCAACTTGGTATGTTTGATGACTGGAGGGGTGGATGATCAACATACCAATTTTCAGCCCTCTAGCCTCAGCAATCTTTAAGATCTGAGTGCAGACAGAAAAAGTGCGGACGGACAGACAAAGCCATCCCAATAGTTTCTCTCTTGCAGAAAGCTCAAAATCCAGCAACCGTCGAGTAAGGAGCCTCATTTCTCTTGAAATTAAGCTTCAAATTCTCCTAGGTTCCGACTCTTTCCATTACGGTAATTGATTGAGTGCTATTTTGTTCCCAAATCCCAAAAGATCTGTTTTCCTCGGTGGCCGGTATGCAGACTCCCGGGTTTTTGACCCTCGGTACCCGGTATTTTGACTCCGGCAAATTGAAATCCGGGTTCTTGGACGCCCGGT
>JANJGK010000017.1:20529479-20583030 GCA_039081455.1 Macrobrachium rosenbergii | reverse complement strand
TCCTAAACAACACACATAATGCGTCAGATGACAAAACTCATCATAACACAATAACACACTAACACACGGGTCCAATCTCGTATGAAATTAGCCCATGTCTCAATTCCCAAAATCATTCGAAAACAAATGATTAAGAACCTCAACATCCAAAATGAACAAGAGACAAAAAAAAAAAAAATAAATATCATATATATACAAACATCAACCCATTTATCCCTCTAACTATATACAAAAATGTCCCATTACATGACTATATACAAATGTTCCATTACATCCCAACTTTCTTCAACTTCGAAATGTGGGTCAATTTCGTCACTCCAGTGTTTACATCTTTAACTACAAATCTATTCCCTCTTTTGATCTCTACAATCTCAAAAGGTCCGTGGAACTACGGACTTAATTTATAATTCAGATCATTCCGAACATTCACTTTAACAAACACTCTATCACCCATCGAAAAAGCTACTCCCCTCGATTTCGCGTTACTTTTCTCTACCATTGCACGCGAACTAAGTTCAAGTTCTTTACTGATACGTGCAAATCTTTCTCTCGCTGTATTTATCAACGAAGTGACCGTAACATCACCCTGAATTCGCTCTGGTAACAAATCAAAAGGTCCTTTCAACTTGTACCCATACAAAGCTTCTGCTGGAGATATCTTAATTGTGTCATTCATCATAGTATTGATACTATATCGCACTTCATCCAAAGATCTGTCCCAATGTGTATGGGAACCACCCACCGTCATGCGCAAAGCTTCGATTACTTTCCGATTTGCCCTCTCACATAACCCATTCGCTTCAGGTCTATACGGGATTATAGATACTTTCTTTATTCCCAATAAATTAGCAAGACCGTCTAAAGTCTTATTAATAAACTCCCTACCACTGACTGTGATCAGACATTCTGGAAAACCATATCGACAAATTATCCCCTTGAAGAACGCTATAGCAACTTCCTCAGCTGATTTGTACTTCAGTGGGAAAATCTCGACAAAGCGAGTCAACTCATCAACAACTACTAATAAATGTCTATAACCATAAGCGGACTCTGAGAAGTTACCCAGAATATCCATATGCACTCTCTGAAACGGCCTATGTGGTATGGGATATGAACCCAAACGACACGACACTGTCGTCGCTATTCGCATTGCAAATAGCGCACTTCTTCACAAAGGCTTCTACTGCGGAAAACATATTTTTCCAAAAGAACTTTGACCTGACGTTTTCATACGTCTTGTCCACACCCAAATGAGGAGAACCAAATTTACAATGTACAATGTCTAGAACTTGTGGTACTAGACTCTCTGGCACGATGATTTGTGTAATCTCACCCATGCTTCGAGTACTTCGCAAGTTATACTTAACTTTTCTCACCAATAAATTATTCTCCAACTCTAGACCAGAAAAAGGCAACTTATACCCTTTCTTCGGTGAAACTCCCCTAAGAAATGCCTTAGCATCTGACAACAATTTATCTTCATCTTGCTTTTGTTCGAGCAAGCCTATGTCCCAAGTGACATTTTCACCCGTAATATAACACACAGCGTTACTCTCACTATCACGAATAACAATCTCTCCCGAGACTGCCGACTCACTATTTCTCCCCGAAGTATGCACTGTAGGAACGTGTATGTCCTCTACATGCGATCTCTCAGAACTACTAATATCAGAGACATTAGACACCAAATATTTACTCTCTTCTCTCACACAGGATTCGGTGTGTATTTCCTCATCCTCGACCGGAAAATATCTGCTCAATGCATCTGCAACTACATTATGCTTACCTTCAATGTATTTGAGGTTTGCATCAAAATCTCTCAATGTTAGGAACCAACGTGCTCTCTTGGGCGACAAATTTGGCTTATTAAAAAGCTCCAACAACGGTTGATGATCTGTAAAAATCTCAACTTTATTTCCCAACAACAACATCTTAAAATGAACAAGGCTAGAGACGACTGCGAAAGCCTCCTTGTCCACAACTGACATCAGCCTTTCGTTACTACTACGCGTTTTGAACTTTCTGCTATAAAAAGCAATTGGGTGTAATTTCCCCTCAAATTTCTGCATCAAACACACACCTATACCTTCCTGACTCGCGTCAGTCACTAAGGTGAACGGTTGACTAAAATCTGGAAACTTCAAAACTGGTGGGTTCACCAAAGCGTTCTTAAGCTTCTCAAAAGCTAATTGTTGACTATCACCCCAAACAAACTTAACGTCTTCTCGTGACAAATCTGTCAATGGAGACGCTATTGTAGAAAAATTCCGCACAAAACGGCGAAAGAAACCCGACATACCTAGGAACGAACGAATCTGTTTCCTGGTTTTGGGAACTGGAAAATTCACAATGGCTTTAACTTTCTCATCATTCACTCTAACTCCCTCTTTAGAGATAACATGTCCTAAATAGACAATTTTTCTCTTCAGAAACTCACATTTGGCCAATTTGACCTTTAACCCAGCGAACCGTAATCGCTTGAGGACTTCTTTTAACACCTTTTTAGATGTTCTTCAATCGTATCTGTGCATATGAGAATGTCATCCATGTACACAAACACCGACTTTCCTAACAAGCCATGAAGTACTGTGTTAACCAGTCTAGTAAATGTTATTGGGGACCCTTGTAATCCAAAAGGCATCCTATTAAACTCGTAATGTCCCTTTGGTACCGAAAATGCTGTATATTTACGGCTACTCTCACAAAGGGGAACCTGTAAAAACCCTTGCATAAGATCTATAGATGAATATATATTCTTGCCACCGATCTCAACAAACAAATCAGGCAAACAAGCTACAGGATATCTATCTGGGCATGTTTTTTCATTCAATTTACGAAAATCTACACAAACTCTGATACTACCGTCTTTCTTAGGAACTGCAAGCAAAGGAAAATTAAACGGAGAATTGGACGGTCTAATAATGCCTTCCGACTCCCACCTCTGAACTTCTTTTTCTACTTCTTCTCTGATCTTAAAAGGAATTCGATATGCTGGAATATATATGGGATTTGTACCCTTTTCTAGGCAGATTGAATGTTCTAAAACATCTGTAACTCCTAATTTATCTCCCTTCAAAGCAATGATATCTAGATATTCTTTCAACACTTTCTCTACTTTATCTGAATACTCAGGATAATCAACTTTAGCCAAGTGTTCATGTAGAACCTGACTTCGGAACTGTTGCTCCTCGTTAGGAAACATATTCCCGTCTCCACAAAAACTCACTAATTTATGCTCTTCATTAAACTCTTCAAAATCAATTACATAAGTACCCTTGTGATATTTTTTCACTGAGTCTTGATAGCTAACCAATTCTACTGAAGTCACGCCTGCGACTGAAATTTCATTCACTGACACCGTACTCACAACGTCTTTGAATTTCTCGGTTCCCTCAACAACGCACACTTGAGAAGGAAAATTCTTCTCTTTCAGCGACACTTTAACCAATGTAGGAACTCGCGGTTGCAATTCAATATCTTCCAACAAAAATCCTTTGAAAGATCTTTGCGGAATATCTTCACTCTCTAATGACTGTGTTACACATGTCTCAGACTGTGTCTTAGGTTTCTCACAAGTTTTTTCCTTGTTTATATATGGAACAAAACAACCTGACTCACCTATTGTAATTCCCTGAACTCCCGTAAGAATGTTGATGTTATGTCGCATGCAAGAAGGGTGTCCTAGCAAAACCATTTCACCTAAGGCTAATCCTTCTATAACCAAAAATGATTCTACTATTGTCTTTCCACCGATACAAAGCGTAAGAAATGACGAACCTAAAATATTCAGTTTCCTCGCTTGTACATCACACACTGTCTCACTAGAAGGGACTATTTTGCACTCTGGAAATTTCGAGTGAAAAAGGTCAGCATTTACTAAGTTAACTGAGCTACCAGAATCAATGAAAACAAAAATTTCATTGCCATTAGAGAATCCACGTACAATCGGCCTAGGTTCTGTTGACTCTACGACCTGATTAGTCATTATCCTGTGTCCGTTTTCGAACTTATCTTGTGAAAATTCTGCTGTTCCTTTGTGTATCTAGAACTTGCATCATGTGGAATTCTCCTGTCATATCTAGAAAAACCTCCCCGTGACTTCCCTGAATATTCTCTACTCTTCGTGGCTGGGCAAAATCTCCATCCATGATCTGAAGATTTGCAAAGTGAACAATATCTCACTCTACAATTTGATTTACTATGTCCTATTTTATCACAATTAAAACAACGTATCGTTGTGACTGATCTCTCTGGAATTTTCTTCGATTCTACTCGTGCACATGTCTTCGCTGTTGCATCATTTCCCAAATGCGAGCGACTATCATTATTCTGTGGTTTGGAAACCGCAGCAGACATCTTTGCACCTCCCTGTACAAAAGTACTGTCCAGTGTCGGGCATTTTGATAGATTTTTGTTAATCTGTGCAAACAAAAAGGATTCGTCTGTATCCTGATTAATTCTCTTATCAAAACTATCTACAATTACATCTGGGACCGACGTTAAAAGGCAAGCAAAGTGTAACAATCTTTCAAAATTATCTAAGGAGATATTATTTCCAGTTACCCATGGAGAACCAGTTATAGATTTCTTTAACTCAACTACTGCATCAAATAAATTCGCACTGTATGTGACTAGTGAATCATTGCCCTTCTTTATTTTGAGAAACTCTCGCAAATTCCGAACTGCGCATTCACGTTGAACTCCGCCATAAGTAGCTCGTAGAAATTTCTGCAGTTCATTCCAAGTTTTACACCTTCTGAACCCGAAACTGCGTGCTCGTTTCCCAATATCTCCTTTATCTAAATCCAGAAATGATTTAGCCGCTGTTAAAGCCTCAGCGCCATTCGTAATTTTCTTGGAATTCAGATAATTGTTCACTGACTCAATGAAAGTTTCTATATTTTGGGTTGGCTTCCCGTCAACTAACCCTTTAAAATTACTAATTCCCGCGCTAACGCTCGTCACTTTATGCACCACAACTGATTGGGATGTGCTTGCTGCATCGTCCGGCATTTTGTGAGTGATCACACTCCCTGAGCGTAACAACATAAAAAAGAAACCAAAAAGAACACTAGAGAAAGGCACAAGTTACCCCCTCTAAAAGAAGAACAGAAAACGGCGTTCTGCGCAACTTACGAGAATGGGGTACTTACCAATTTGAAACAGAAAACGGAGTACCTATCTCTCTACTTCTAACAGAAAGCAGAGCTGTGTGCAGCCTGTGACGTTACCCGCTCGAAGACGAAGCAAAAAACACCCGTGATTATTGTTGAATAATCACTTTGCGTAATTAACTCACAATCGCCACTATTCTCACTTATTTGGGTATTTTGTTAACCCCAAAATTGCTCTAGAGATCATCCAGATCTATTTCACAACTCCCCACTCCCAGTACTCGAATAGAGACGGAAAAAAAAAGATTCCCCGTATTAGCGCGTAGTCACCCGTGTATACACGTAATCACGACCCACTCAGTCATTCAACACTGACTCGTCGCCTTGGGTGAGGTCGCTTATGCCTTGGGCATCAACGTTACCAATTAGTCTATTAGCAATCTCCCTCTTTCGCCATCATTAAAGACATTAAAATCATGCTGCCACCATTTAAAATCAGAGACACCGCTGCCAGCATTTAATTCTGTAACAAGGACAGAATTAACACTTTTTTTGAAAGTGTACGTAACGTGCTCTACGATCTTTCTTCAGGAAAAAGGCGTATGAAGGTTCGCTCACGATAACACTTGCATCCTTTTTTTTTCTCCTCCCTCTCTCTCTCCCTCTCTCTCTCTCTCACGTGTATCGCCTCTCTCTCTCTCTCTCATCGTTTTCCGAAGTTCACCCACCCGAATCTCACTCATTCTCACCAAAGCAATTAAATGGACTATTTAAAGAAACGCAATAGTTTCTACAAAAATAAGTTTATTATTCAAATAACCCAACAAGAAATGAATAAAACAAAACAAAGATTAAAATGCATAATCAATGAATTATCGAGTCAGATAACTAAACTCTGAACTGCAAAACACTTCTGATTAAAGAAGTCTCATTATGGCTAATAGCCTGAAAATATCCAAACTCACACATACTCCCCAAATCAATAACTAAAGTCATGTCAAAAAAAACAGTCTACCACATGTTATTCGAACCAGTCCACACTGTCCACAGACATCTGTCGGAAGAATTAAACATGATAGAAAACTCCCAAAAATATATGAAATGCAAAACACAATAATGGAAAGTGTAAAATGCATAGCCAAGATATGGCAAACGTAACATAACCAAATAATAATATAAAAGAGGTATGAATATTCATATTAAATCTCCCACACCAGTTCAAAAGTTCATAATGATCAGAAAATCATGGTAAAAATCACAAGTTCAATTTCCTCCCATAAAAACAGAGATTTGAGACTCTACCTTATCTGCCGATTTCAAAGCCTGGATCCTCTCCAAAGCTACGTCTAGACAACTGCAGTTCAATCACGTTAATGAACGATCAAACTCACTTTTAGGGCAGATTTTGGCATAATCTAGATCAAATTAACGCACGTACTCACGAATATACATAACACTTCGGAGATCACCTGACTGCCAATATTGCTGAGGTTCTCACGCAGATAGCTGAGGAATCAAACTATTTGCTGAATACAAAGATTTTACAACTGACGGCTCTGTCAGTACCATCTCGCTCCAAAAATTCTTCCATCACATCTTAAAGCATTGAAGCTATGAAATGCATATATGTGTCCTTTAAAATTGTAGCAGCCATATTTTCTGAAATATATATATATATATATATATATAGTGTATGAACTGCTGAATATGGCAGAAGGACGCAACGGATGAGAGAGAGAGAGAAAGTGACCTAAACTTTAAAATTCCTGGATCATATATACCTAATAAAATTACACATAATCAGTTACAAAAATCAGCGAGTGGAATAATGTTAAAATGTTGCTGAGCAAAATTTTGGGAAAATCAGGGCAAATGGCCAAAAGTAATTTGCAACCAGTGGTCTAAATAGTGCTGTCTGAGTAATGAATTACCAAACGTAATAACCAGCGCTGCTGGAGTTTGAGTTTTTCCATCGAAATTAACTAATGAAGGAAGGAAATCCTACGCATTAATAGGAAAAAAAGATTACAAATTGATTAACTCTGAAATAGCTCCAATCTTCAATAGAAACCTTCATGAAAGATTAGGCTATGTTCTTGACAAACATACAAACACAATATATATATATATATATATATATATATATATATATATATATATATATATATATATATATATATATATATATATATATATATATATATATATATATATATGTATATATGTATATATGAATGAATTTTCATCATATCACCGTGTTTCATATACAATCATTAAGCTACAAACGTCCTTTAATATCCAATTCACTCTACCTCGGGAATAATGTATTTTCATATATGTTACCCGAAGGGGAGGGGATTTTTTTTAGTTGATAATAAGTTCGTCGTCCGTGGTTCGAGTCCACGAGACCACGAACTTATAAAAAAAAAAAAAAAATTCCCCTTCTGGTAATATATATGAAAATATATTATTCCCGAGGTAGAGTGAATTGGATATTAAAGGACGTTTGTAGCTTAATGCTTATATATATATATATATATATATATATATATATATATATATATATATATATATATACATATATATATATATACATATATATATATATACATATATATATATATACATATATATATATATACATATATATATATATATATATATATATATATATATATATATATATATATATATATATATATTATATATATATATATATATATATATATATATATATATATATATATATATATATATATATATATATATATATATATATATATATATATATATATATATATATATATATATATATATATATATATATATATATATATATATATATATATATATATATATATATATATATATATATATATATATACCCTATAAATATAACGTGTATGTGGATATATCGTATATAATATATACACACATATATGTGTATGTATGTACAGTATGTATTATGTATGTATGTATGTATATTAATCCATGAAGAAGACATTTACTCCTTCATGTGTAAAATAGATAAATTTGTACGTGACCAAACTGAAGATGTTCAGAACTAAATTCCAACTGAATGAAGTTTCGAGACTTCATCCCAAAGGCGGGAGCACAAGCAGTTGCAGGTTTGTCCTCCATATAATATCTCAGTGTTTTCCTGGCATATGAAGATGCCGAACTGCAGCCTCTTGCCTCTGATTGCAAATGACGTATATCTTCTTCTAGAGAAAACTTTTTTCACCAAAATGAGTAGAGTGATAATGTATACTGTTCTATGGTAAATTCATTTAGAAAATTTTGCATTGTGACACTTCATGCAAGTAGTGTGCTCTAAGCTAGCAATTAAAAACTGCGTCTCTGAATGCTTCCGGACGCTTGAACATTCATCCATTCATTATAATGAGGGCAGAACTTGGTCCTTCAAATCCACCTCAATTACCCTTTGGACTCAAACCCCTCTTCACAGGTTACTCCTTGACCTTCATGTGTCCTGTTAGCATGAGTCTTTGGGTAAGTGCTTATTTTACCTTTTTAGTGGATATCGTTTCCTTATTTCTGCTAGAAATTCCTGCCTGCTCAGAGGGTTTAATATGTGTGACACCAGATGTAGCTCCATAATGAAGCAGAGTGGGTAATTTGTGCCCCATCCGACCTCCCGGTCATAGGAGACCCACGTTGTGTCACGCTTACTTTTTATGGCTAAAACTTAGAGGATATTTGGTATGACAGATTTTAAAAAAAAAAGCATTTTTTTTTATGGTTTCACTGTAAAAACTAAAAAGAAGGGCATACTTAAAAACTTCATAAGGGTATGAGAAGAAGGTATTCTCTTCTCCAATATGATAACATTGAAATACGAGGAGATATTTCCATCTATTATTTGTAGGAGAGTTACAGAGTTTTGTCCCGTAAGGTAGTGAGTATAGCAAAAATGACGCTCTGAGCAGCCAGGAGAAGACAGAATGCATCGATCTCTCTTTTCCCTTTTAATCGTCTTAACAATCCGGTGACTGGCTTTTTCCTGCCTCTGTGGCTGGACGACTTTTGCGAGTCTTTGTTTGTGATCTGGGTCATCAGTTATCAACTTTATTTTATAAGTATATCTGTTGTCAATGTAAATGCGCAACTAAACTTTCATAACAAAAGGGACGAAGTTAACACGCATTAATAAAATCAAATATTAAGAGTAAAACATATGAACAAGTGATTCAGTTCAGCAGCCTAAGCAGTCGAGGTCATGATTGAGCTTAAGCTGCTTTATCGTCTTGTGCTGCCACGCTGACAAAGACCTTCTTTTATGAGAGAGAGAGAGAGAGAGAGAGAGAGAGGGTTTTTTTTATCGAAAACGAAGCCTACTGAAACACCCACATGCTCCAATTACGAGCAGATTGACGACATAATTTGCAATCTGTACCGCTCCATCTCTGGCGGCGTACCAGGTACGAAAATGCGTTCTCTATCACGTCAGGCGTCTAATGAAGTCAGTTTTATTGCGAGGCTTCAAAGGCGACCTCGCCAAAACCAGTGAGGACGTTTGAAGAGTCAAAAGGGGTCGAAGGAAATCCTACCGATTTGCTCTTAGCGCTCTCTTTGGCTGGATGGAGAGCGTCCTTCTGGCTTTCGGTATCGCCTCCAGAAATAAACCGGTCGCGCCTCTGGGTCACATAATGGCGAATATAAAAATTGCGAATTCTGTAAAAGAGAAATAGCTGCCAGGGGTTTCCTCGAAGTTACTGATAATGTTGCATTAGTGTCTGACGTACAAAAACTTTTTTTCCTAAAAAAATCATCGTAAAAAATAGCAACAGAAGGGAGTACTATTATTCATCTTCCTATGGCTAAGTAATGGATGAAACACCAGTACATAGAACTTCCATAACTTCGTCTTTTATGTCACTTTCCAGTATTTCTGTTTTTCTTTCAGGTTAGAATCCCTTACCCTCCAAATGTAATATAAACCCACCGGTTTGTTATACTAATCGGATACGTTAAATATTAATTCTTTGGCTCAGTTTGTCCGAGGGGGATTACATCAAAGGAAATTCAATTAGTGTCATCAACGATCATATTTGCATCACCCAAGAGCCTTTTTCTTTTGCCTCACCTCAAGGTGTTTTCCCTGCCCCTTTTCTATAGGAAATATTGCAGTCCCTGTTTCGTTAGGCTAAAAGGAAGATTATTACTCTTCCTATCTTTCAGGTGGTCAAAGAGACCGCTACCACTTCTACAAACTGACCACACTGCTCGTTTTGGTCACTTATTTTTTTGCAGTTATCAACCTACTCCAATTTTCCTTCAACACTCTATTAACTGGTTTTTCATTCCTTCAGTTTTCATCTTTTTCTTCGCTCTGAAAGTTCCGCGACACGACTTTTCTGTCCTAAAAACTATTCTTGCTAGTTTATCATATTTTCTTATTGCTCTGCGACTTCCACATCTCTAGTCAACTGCGTCATTTTTTTAACAAACAGTAATTCCATACATGGCCCCAGTTATTCTAAATTCTATCTCCTTCATGACTTTTCTATAGTTCAAACGGACAATCGTTCTTCTCACTCACTCACTCACTCATTCATAGCCTCTCCTCATCAGCGCATCTCTCTCACACCCTGCTTAGTTATTCGGAACACCCGGGCTCTCGCCTCATTCAGTGCTGATTGTTCCTGTCGTCTAAGCGATGTCAGGCAGGGCAGCCGATCGAGACTACAAATTCTACCCCAAAGCCAAATCAAAGTCCTTCAAAAGAAGGCATCGCGCTTACCCCATACAAATGGGAAAAAAGCACGTGAAGAGAAGAAGATTTGCATTTCACAAACCGTAAAAAATCTAACTCTAAAAATTTAGGAATGCATTCTTTCTGGCGACATTTCTCCATTTGCACCGTATAATTTTAGAATCAGTTTGTATTCGGTTCTCACCAACAGGACATCTATTTACCCAAAAGCTCTTGCTTACACTTTCCCTCAAGATGTCATCGTCTCAACATTTTTTTTTTCTTGCACTCCCATTACTTCATTCTGCGTTTTCTTGTCATTCTCGGCTTGCCTCTCTCTCTCTATCTCTCTCCTGTCTTGGAAATAAATCTGAGATAAACTCTTTTCTTTTTTACCCTTAGAATCCCTCACTTTTTTCCTGTCCGCCAAACAGTTTCTTGTATTTTTCCTCCTTGCGTAACCAGACCTTCAAACAGACCTCGCTGTTCATACGACATCGTGCTTCAATTCTCAGCCCTCTCGGCCCCAGCCACCTCCGTATTTGCAATCCTAGCATATTTTTACCAATCCTCTCCATAATATTATTCATTACCTTAATGACAATCACCTCTATCTTTAAATTGCGAGCTTCCGTTGTCACGTTGAGAAAGGCCAGTATCATTTGCATTAGTCCGAAAATATCAAATAGCTGTTTTATAAAAGAGTAAGGGCCTGCTAAGCAACGGGAATATTCTCTGATTATCCTCAGTCACGGTGACATTTGCTGGTTGGTATAGAATATTAAACAGATATCTGTTTGTTATTATTATTATTATTATTATTATTATTATTATTATTATTATTATTATTATTATTATTATTATTATTATTATGTGACAAAAATCTACTCTGCCTGGCAGTTACGCTGTCCTTCTATTCGTATTTCAATATTCTCAGGTAATTTCTTCATTCCGTATAAAAAAAAAAAAAATTCTACATTACTGTAACTTAACGTTGTTTCAATGTCCCCAATAAGAGTCAGCAAAGCTCGATCCTCTGCTTAAAAGTGATTCCGGGACATTAAAACCTTCCAGATAAACCTTCCCATGACACGACCGTATGACTATTTCAAACTGGACAGGCTGTCAAAAAAGACTAAACTTCAAAGCAATAATAAATACCTTATATATAGAATGTAAGACTTCGTACATTGCTTTATATAACTATTGCACACTATTAGATGGCTACAAAATACACAATTTACGATAATGTTTTTAAAAATCTAAGTCTTTAATAAAAAGTAATCTCTCTTTTGGTTACATGGTTCGACTTGGCATTTTCTAATGTTATATACCTTAATTATTTATCAACAAAACTAGTCCGAAAATATCATATTTCATATAATAATGATGTCCTTTATCTATTACTAATGGACCTGGAATGCTAATTTCATGAGTCCACATCAACGTAATCTTATTTTTCTTATATTTTTCTTATTCTTCCCAGACTTTGACCCTGAGTTATTTCCACAATTTCGTGGACAGAAGCTTGAAGCCATCAAACCCAAAGGTCCTCCTTGATGAAAGAAACAAGAGTTCCAAAGCTCCATGTGTGCCACTGCTGAGTGGACATCATTGTGGAACATTTTGAAAAGATCAATGATTTTGAACACTGTATTCCAACCCAGTCAACTGTTCAACTAGCGTAGCACTTTTCCATCTCTAATTCAGGGCTTGAAGACTTGTTACAAAGACTCATGAACTTCATTCTGGACGTAAGTTCCTTAAAGGCAATATGGATAGACAAGTTAATTCCTTGAAACTTTCACTTTATTAGAGTAATTTTCTGTAAGCGCCGGGACGCCTGACACCCACGTTTGTTGGAATACAACATGGCGGCTCTTGTCGTGAAAAATTTTGGTAACAAAATTTATTATTGAGGGTAAGCAAATTCAATGACATACTGCTGTACATTACCTGTGTGATTCCCCATGGATTTCACGTTTATTTCAAATGTCTCTTTAGCTCGAGAATGGGGAAAACTTTTAGCGAAAGTTAAAAAGTAAACTTAGAAAAGGACGATAAAAGGTGGAGAAATGAAAAGACACAACATAACAGGGTAGTTGCTAATCGCCAGGTAATGTGAGAAAAAATAATATTTCCATAAGATAACAAAGCGTTAACAATACTTATAAATGACAATTATTGTCCTTATTGGCTGGAAAAACACTGGAAGCTACTTCAAAGAGAGAGAGAGAGAGAGAGAGAGAGAGAGAGAGAGAGAGAGAGAGAGAGAGAGAGAGAGAGAGAGAGAGAGAGATACTATGCCAAGAAGTGAAGATTGACCGTTGCCTTCAGTTCCATAGTGTAAGGTTTGCCATTCAATATTTTTTCACGTAGGCTACTCTTGAAATCGGGCTCATTTTGCTGTATGTAGTTTCTGTGGTGATGGAAGATTTCGCCTGCGTGCTCCATAAACGATGTCGCTTACAGAAAATTCATGTAATAATGTAATGATTTTAAGGAAATAGAGACATCGGTCTTGCCATGGGAGGGATTATCTAGGTTTTAATGTCCCGGAATCACTTTTAAGCAGAGGATCGCGCTTTGCTGACTCTTCTTGGGGACACTGAAACAACGGTCAGTTACAGTAATGTAGAAATGTTTTTTTTATGCGGAATGAAGAAATTACCTGAGAATATTGAAATACGAATAGGACAGCGTAACTACCAGACAGAGTAGATTTTTGTCACATCATAATAATAGTAATAATAATAATAATAATAATAATAATAATAATAATAATAATAATAATAATAATAATAAAACAGATACCTGTGTAATATTCTATGTCAGCCAGTAAATGTCACCGTGACTGAGGATAACCAGGGAATATTCCCCTTGCTCAGCAGGCTCTTAGTCTTTTATTAAACAACTATTTATTTCACAGCTTTGTCGAAATCCCATCGAATTTAGCTTTACTCATCGCTTGCACTTTGGGGCAAATACTCAGGGAACCTTGGTAGAACCTTTTAGCCAAGTTTTATGATAATTTGACGAGTAATAAAGATTTAAGGACAACGATTATATTTAACCTGAATCTACTCTGACGAACCAATTACTACCTTTCGAAATCAGCATTATATGAATGCAATTGCACTTAAACACAATCATTGGAGTACATGACCATCTTAAATACTTTTCGAGGTCATGAATTATACTAGATATTTAGTTTTTCTCAAACAGAAATAAAAGACAGCAAACGTAACGGCAAGAATAATACTATTTTGGATGAGAACAATAGCAAATTAGAAGGGTTGAAATCCCCATACTCAATTACTATACATCTTGGCAAATAGTCTGAAGATTTGATATGTTAACAGCAAATAAAGAAATTTAGAGGAGAAATGAAAAATTTTGGTTTTAAAGGCATCTGTGATGTTATAAACAGATCAAGAGCAAGGAAACTGGATGGAAATCATGACCTTCCCAAAAGCACTTCCAAACCAGTTGCATGAAAATCAGAGGAAAAAAAAGTTACCTTAAAGTTGACTTGGACATTATAAGATAGGTCAATGTCTTAAGTATTTAAGGGAAATATTCAACAATTCAAAAGATACCTACCTACCAAGTATTATTTAAACCAGACAAAAATAAAAGGCTTACTTTAAATTAACCTGAGATATGGAAAAAAATGAGGTCACCAACCTCTTAGAGACCACTGGCGAAAGCATTCAAAGTCAAAGAAAATGAAACATTGAAAGTTAAAGTTTTGCATTTAATTGGCATTTGCCTTGCAAAACCAGTTCAGGTCAAAATTATGCTTTCAAATTGTTCTCCAACACCCCAGGCACCTAAAAGTTTTATCAAGTTCAGAGAAAAATAATACGATGACATTTGCGTTGACCTTTGACCTTTAAAGTAAGGCAAAGAAAATTAAGTCAATAAAATTTGGAGAAAATGCTCACCCACCACCAAGATTCCAACCAACTAAGTTTCATCAGAATCAGAGAAAAGTGATATTTTGACCATGTCACCGACTTGGTACCCTGTAAAATAGGTCAAGGTCGAAACTACTTGCAAATTCTAAAAAAGTATTGAACTATGGAGACCATAGATCTATGATTAGTAAAGATTTTTCTATACTGAGGAAAATATAACCTTTGAATTTTAAATGGACCTGTGACCTTTAAATATAGGTCAAGGTCAGAAACATTTGTGAAAAATAATGATCAACCTCCAAGGTACCTCCTTACCAAACTGTAAACAAGAGATGGATGCTAATGACACCAGAATCATCAAATGGTAAATGTAACGCGTTCAAAAATACAAATGGAAACAAAGTGAGTTCATCATAGTAACGGCGAAATTCAGAAGGCTTTGCGACATACAGATTAAGAGCCACTACTCTACCAGTCCCAGATCTTTTTCCTATGAGGAAAAAAAAAACTTATTACGTAGAATAGTTTGATAAGTGTTGCTAGAAGTGCTGTAAGTGTTAATGTGAACAACCTGCACAGTTTTTTCTGCCTGGACGGGGACCTGAGTAAATAGTTCATCTCAGTGGACCAAGACGAGGCTCATTTTTACAGATTTCAATGAAATCGTCAAGACAGTCAGGAACGACGCTGCCACTTTCAGCCTTCGTTATATACAATTGTTTTTCCTGTGGGAAAATTGCAAAATTATAGTTAAATATTAATCTGACGCCCGCATCAATTATCAGAAAAATAAATAAATCCGATACATCAATCATTTGTGTATAAGCATTTCTAAGTTTCATAAAGATCGGCACTTATTGTTTCTGACTGGAACGTGCCGTCTTCCCTGTCCGGAAAGGAGAAACGAGCAAATATAGTGGAGAGTCCTTTCCACACTAGCGATCAGGGACGCCTGCGCAGGTCGTTTGGCTTCCGGAAAGAGAAGAGGGCACCTTCCAGTCACAAAAAATAAGTGCTGATCTTTATGAAATTTAGAAATGTTTATACACAAATGATTGATGTATTGGAATTATTTATTTTTCTAATAATTGATACGGACGTCAGATTAATATTTAATTACAGTTTTGCAATTTTACCACCGGAAAAACAATTGTATATAACGAAGACTGAAAGTGGCAGCGTCGTTCCTGACTGTTTTGACGACTTCATTGAAATCTGTAAGAATGAGTCTCGTCTTGGTCGAGTAGAATCCAATGGTTATCATAACAGATTACAAATAAGCTTACTGTTTTACAATAGTCGAAAAACTAAAGGAGGCTGATTCTACTGCTGAAAGGACAGTGTCCTTATATGCCCGTATATGTTTATTCATGGTTGTCAACCGTATATGCAAGTCAGTTTTTAAATGAGAATAAATATTCAATATGGCGAGGTGATGTAAAACATGAATAGGTCTATTTTAGCCTGTTCACGATTACTGTATGTATCATGTATGTCATTCGGTTTTCAAATGATTAAATAATATTCAGTAAGCTAATGGAACACATTAAAATAATATAAGATTACTTATGTTTATTAATTGTCAACATCATAAGTTACCCATGAATAAAAGCCACGTCGTCTTTAGGCGTTCACTATTTTGTTGTTGCTCTCAACAAGCCAACTTTTGCCCGCGCAGCGTCTGTCTGCTGACACCATAGCTGCTGCAGAGAACTGAGTACAAAACGGCATTGTTAATGGTGAAGCTAAGCCTGCACAGGTCCACCTGTGCAGGCAGACCTGCAGCGACCCTATACCTGGACGTCAGTGGCGGCCGTAAAATCTTAACATTCAAATAAATTTTTGACTGTTTCTTCATTTGTCATCAATATATCACGTTAATATATGTTACTTTCCCCCCTTTTCTAACAGAAGTGCGTTCTATTCCTTGCAACCTTGCCTCGAGTATTGTTGTTATGCTGAAAGTTGATCGATTAACGTCCACCTTCTGGACATATTCATTACGGGAATTTCGATTTTCATTTTCGCTTTAGCCAAGTATGATCAAATGGCCATTTTCTTTCATTGCTGGCACTCTATCATGCAGAGTCATTTGCACTCAAGTTACCCAGCTCAATCAAGTTTGCCCTGTCTCTCAGACCTGAAGTAGAACAACTTCGACCAGTTGTCTGGAACATATATGGCAAGGCCTCTGACGTCCATACTGTCACTCTTTTCGGTATTCTGCACCACATTTTATGGCCATCACTCTTCTCTTGCTACCCTCACTGTCAGTAACACATTCGTACTTTTCTCTTGTCATGACAAACCTCTCTTCTTCTTCCTCACTCTTCACCTCTGCTACACCGAAGACAACCATCCTTTGCTATCGCTGTCTAATGCACCTTCATTTTTCACAAAATGTTATGAATTTCAACTTCCTCCGTTGTCAGCAAACATTTTCTTATCTACTCTAAGCTCGTGCACATTCAAAGCCAAAATATCAAGGATATTAATCTCTCCCTGAATTTTGGCACAATTATGAATTATAAATCGTCTAATCGAAAACCACAGATGATTTTGTTCCTTCCACATTGAATAGTACAGGCATAAATTAAGTGATCCCATTGCCGTTAATGAGACAGGTTGTTATATCAAGGGGTCCACAACCCCAAGATTAAATACACACAGACACGTCAGTCTGTCTATCTATCTATATACCTATCTGTATTTATACATATACATATACATATATATATTATATATATATATATATACTATATATATATATATATATATATATATATATATATATATATATATATATATATATATATATATAAATGGACCATTAGAATATTTTAGATTTTTAGTTTTCATCATCTTTCCCACAATGAATTATTAAACCACCTGGAAGGCCTTAGCAGAAAAATAAGAGATTTTTTTTATCTCAGTATCTATTTTTTATCTTTTCTTTTTGTTGCCAGCAGGAACCGTCTTTTGCTTGGTTGCAAAGAAGGAAAGAAAAAGGAGGAGAGGAAAAAGATGCGAGCCTCGAGCGATTCAGAATCTCAAAGGAAAGTAATGATTTATTTGGAGGTAATAACGCATGCAGGCAAAACGGCTTATATTTCGGGAACAAGGTTTTGTCCTCTTATTATTTGCGGACAATTTTGCTTCATAATAACGATTTCATGGTACACACGAATATAATACGTCTTTTCAATTTTGTCCGTGAAAACTTATGGCCTCTTGTATTTTTTTTTTATTGCCATGTTGGAAATATAGTAAAAGTTTTCTTGAAAATGAAAGCCTTTCTATCAATAATAATAATAATAATAATGATAATAATAATAATAATAATAATAATAATAATAATAATAATAATAATAATAATAATGAATTATTATTATTATTATTATTATTATTATTATTATTATTATTATTATTATTATTATTATTATTATTATTATTATTATTATTATTATTATATTAGATATTTCATATTTGCTCGACAGCTTTTCCCGAGCTCCAGTTGCTTAACAGCCTCTCCTATTGTATGATTCACATCTCTCAGTATTACGCCTTCAGTTACACTTTTGCTCAAACACTCGTGTGATTCAGACATTCCCTTTCTTCACAGACATTGACCATTTTATCCTTTTAACTTCAATCTAATCTCTTTAAAAAAATCACGCTAACATTAAAACACATTTTCCTTTAAAAAGCAATTGCAGACTCCCTCATAAGTCCAGTCTCTGCATTTTTCACAGCTATCCTTAAAATAAATAAATGTATCAAATTTAATCTTTGCCATGCTGCATTCCATTCACATCCACTTTTCACGTACAAATATTTCCAATCGCTTCGTCGGCAGTAGATCTTGCAGAACATTGAAAGCACAAGTACTATTGAGTTGAGTTGACTTTTACCCCAAACGATTCACTCCCTGTTTCTATATTCTTGCAACATGTTCAAGTTCATTATAAAAATAAATTCCTGGTCGGTCTACAAGCGGTCCTTTTACAGAAGTCATCTCAGTGACTCCAAATATTATTAGCTATAACCAACAATGCTCTTTTCCTATCGATCCTTCTGTCTCCCGTGTCGCTTTCTCAAACTAATTCCTTCCGCACATCGTCCCAGGCTTTTGATGAATGTTATGCCTTTATGATTATAATTTCCATCCCATAGCACTGCTACCTTTATGTCAAAAGATATTCTTACTTTTAATTAACCTTTTGGACTTTTCACTGATTAGAATACACCTTACACAGACTAGCCAACCACTCAATAATATTTTCATTATCTTGTCACAATTATCGAGTCTTTCTTACAAGTCCTGTGGCCCTACCATTCTCCAATTTTAAATTGACCTCCTTACATACTCAAGGGAAATTCTGCCACTAACCTCAGCTTTACATTAATCTTACCAACTCCTGAATCAATCACTTCTACTCCTATGACAATTACTCAGAGATTTTCAAAATATTTCGTCTGCAAATTTCATATCAAGAACTGTTTGCTCATTGCCCCTTATTATCGAACTTTATTAATCCCCAATATTATTCATTTTTTCCAAACATTATCGCTCGTTGTATTTGCATAATATTTTACTAAGATCTATTTGTTTAGTAATAGTTCTTAAAGCATTTTCTGCCTCCATTATAATTCTGTTCTCTTCATAAAATTCTTTCTCTCTCTATTTGTATGTTTCATTCGAAGCTCTATTTACCAGTTAATTATTCTCTTTACAGTCACTATTTCTCAGAATAGTTTCTTAATAAAATTGTTGCTCCCTCTGTGAAACTAAGATACTTGTCCTTAATAGCCGTTGTTTCTGCCTTACTATTCTCCATTATGATTTCTCTTTCCCTCTGAAATGCTGCTCTCTCCTTTTGCTTCATTTATTCTAAGATCTATTTGCCCGTCGTTATTTTCTTTTTCATTACTACTTTCTGTAACAATAACTTTCATTTTAATAAAAGTCAGGAGCTTTCTAATTGCGCCTTGTATTTTAAGATCTATTTACGGCTAACACTTCTTTCTGCACTTTCTACCCGCCATTTTCTTACTGAAATTCCTTTTCTCTCTATTTGCATATTTTATTCCAAGATTTGTTTTCCCCTGTTTCTGCAATTTTTACCCTCCAATATGATTTACTTTTTCTGAGATTCTTGTTACCTCTGATTGCATATTCTAAGAGCTATTTACTAATTAATCATGGGTTCTGCTTTTTCTTTCCAGCATAACTATTTTTTCTTAAAAATTTCGATCTACCTATTTGCATATTTCATTCCTAGACCTAAGTACCAAACAGTACTATCTTTGCAGTGGCTGATCCCCAGCATGCGCTCTTTTCCTTCATGATTTTCTTGCTCAGTGTATTTGCATATTTCATTATAAGATCTATCTAGCAGCCATTAACCGTTCTTTCTGTATTTTCTACTCTCGAGTATAATCAATTTTTTGCCAAGAGTTTATCTCATCCCTTTTGCAAATTTTGCTATAGGATCTAATTGCTCATTAACGCTTTTTCTGCATTCACTACCCTCCAGTTTGATGTCTTTTATTCCTTAAAAGTCTTGCTCTCTCTATTTTTATATTTTACTCCTAGGTCTGTTTGCTTATTATGCCAGTATGAATTCTTCCCATTAATAAGTTTATTCTAAGATATTTTCCCAATTAAGGTGATGAATTTTTTGCCTTTGATGCTCACCAACTGGATTTTTCTTCCTCCCTAAAATTTTATTCCAAAACTTCTATTGTCATTTAACATTATCTTTCTCTTCTCCTATTTTACTAGCCAATTATTTTATACCCCAATGTCATTTTCATTTTGTCTTTGAAATGCATCGTTAAAAAGCCCTTTATATCCTCTAAGCAACCTCTCATGTCGCTATCTAACTATGCACATCTTGTATTTCTCCTCATTTTGCGTGGGTATTGCCAACTGTTTTACCATGTACCTTACCATTCATTAAGGCAATGAAGCGTGGTTAGTGAATGTGAATAATAAACAAAGAGAATATGAAAGTGCGAGAAATGCCGAGATGTCTCAAAGATCTGGCGTTAGGAGTAGCTTGGTCTTGCAGAGGGGTGGGCAGAGTCAGATTGAAAAGGGTATCTATTATTATTATTATTATTATTATTATTATTATTATTATTATTATTATTATTATTATTATTATTATTATTATTATTTAAGTGAAAGAAACCTATTCACATGGAACTAGCACGCAGGGCCCATTGACTTGAAATTCAAGCTCCCAAAGAATGTTGGTTTCAACTTCCCACCGCAGACCCCACACTGCAGCAGTAACTGGTCATGATACAGAGTCAGTGATTTTTCATTGCCCTGGGGGAGACACACCCCTGCGACATCTGAGTGGCATGCCACAACATTAACCACTATACCAGCGGACCAGCCTTAGGAGAATAGGGGAAAGGGAGAGCTAGGAATGTTTTTGACACAGAATACCAAATGCGTTTGAAGTTATTTCTAAGAACCTTTCCCTCTCACATAAATGTTTTCATCTGAACAATATATAACCAGAGCAATTATTGTTCTTCTGAAGGTGAATGAATGAAATCATTTTTCTTGAGATGACAATGACCTATTAACTTGATAAATTGTCCTCATTCCATTAACATCTGCCACGTATCTTTGTCACCCCGTCTTGCAATTTTGCAATAATGGAAGATGATTGTAATTCGATAAAACGGAGTATTTGTATGACAGTCATCTGTCAGGTGCTGTGAGACAACGATTGGAATTGAGGGGGTTAATGGAAAGTAATGATGCTAGTGGTATGATGCCGAAAAAGTAAGTATATCTTAGTTTAACCAGACCACTGATCTGGTTAACAGCTCTCCTAGGGCTGGCCCGAAGGATTAGACTTATTTTTATGTGGCTAAGAACCTACTGGTTACCTAGCAACGGGACCTACAGCTTATTGTGGAATCCGAACCACATTATGACGATAAATGAATTTCTATCACCAGAAATAAATTCCTCTAATTCTTCTTTGGCGGCTCGGAGAGTCGAACGCTGGGCCAACAGCGTGCCAGTCGAAAGCTCTACCACTCCTCCAAAGAGGAACTGGTATGATGCCGAAAATGCACTTTGTTTAAGGTAAATGTGCATGCTGCACTGGAGCTCTTCATACTCTCTCTCTCTCTCTCTCTCTCTCTCTCTCTCTCTCTCTCTCTCTCTCTCTCTCTCTCTCTCTCTCTCTCTCTCTAAATTTAATATGTATATATACATACATATATATATATATGTATATATATATATATATATATATATATATATATATATATATATATATATGTATATATATATATATATATATATATATATATATATATATATATATATATATATGTATATATATACAGTATATATATATGTATATATAAATATATATATATATATATATATATATATATATATATATATATATATATACATATATATATATATATACATATATATATACATATACATATTATATATATATATATATATATATATATATATGTATATATATATATATATATATATATATGTATATATATATATATATATATATATATATATATATATATATATATATATATATAATATACAGTATATACACATATATATATTTTTACGATTTAACCTGGGGAAATGCTTACCATGAGTCAGTTATAGACTCTAAATGAATGATTTCGTTACCTACCTCTATTTTTGTATAAAATCTGACTGCTGTTGATTCACGAAATCGTAAAAAACAAGGAATAAGGGGGGATTTATCTGAGCTGAGGGCTCTACTCATAAGGTGTTTGTAAGTAACACGTTAGGGTAAGTTTAAAATTACGTGTATTTAATGAACTATCAGAAGATGAAATGGACTAATCAGGCAGGAAAGACCTGAGAGGTTAATTATAACTGGGAAAACTGGAGAGTATATCCGTCGGTGTGACGATACTGACACAAAGCACAGTCAAGAGAGATTTCCACGGCTAACAAGCCCTCTGTAAAGGGAGACTTTCACGAATTAAAAGCCAGTAAGGACACAGTAAAATATACATAGGACAAGGCGAGCACAGAGGGTGCCAAGAAGCCTTAAACACACGGGCATTTACGTAACACTGCCCTAACAAGGCAAGGTTGATATGGAAATACTGGCACTTAGAAATGGAAATAGGGATTTCAGTACGAGAATTAAAACTGTGTGAATGACTGGAAAAACTTTTGTAACAGATTACTTTGCCCTGTAGAACAGGTGGCTTCAGCGAGGGATATGGGGGTGGCGGTGGCGGAAGGGCTAAGGGCTTCACTGGTTAGAAGACTAAAGGAGGCGTGGAAGGGAGAGATGTGTCTCGCTCGCGTCCAGCAGTGTGTCTCTCTCTTGTTCCTTCGGTGAGACCCTTACATGACTTCAGTCAGGGTCAGGAGGTTATCCACAGGTAGCTGGGTCATTTATGACTCAAGTTCCAGATGTGCATGCCAGCTGTCCTTTTCTCTTAGTCTGCCTTCCAGCGCTTAGTCTCCTCACTACCTCGTGTCTGTGTAAACAAATGTTTCCCGCAGTCATATGTTCGTGAAGAGAAAGTTGCAAGGCGATTAAGAGATTAAGGGAGGGGCCTATATTTCTTTCGCCCTTCCTTGTCAGGCAGTGCCCAATATGCACTGTTGTATTTTCCAGCTTCAAACGAAGCATTTGGTGGCTGGGATTTTTGGGAAAATATAATAATATAACTATATATATATATATATATATATATATATATATATATATATATATATATATATACTGTATATATACTGTGTATATATATATATATATATATATATATATATATATATATATATATATATATGTGGTTAATATATACATATATATAATCAGCATATAAGACAAGGACAAACTTGAGATACCTAGGTCAAGATCTTTCTCCTTTGATTTTAGCCCCATTCTGCACAAGATGTTCAAAAGAGATTTAAAAGAGGAACTAAGGAGTCTTAGTACTCATTGTTCATGTCTTTTCCAGTCCTCGGTTCATCTAGTAAATGAACAGATCTTAGACACCTACCCCGCACCCGAAGAGCACCGCGAATGTAGTGACTTTTGGAAGTATTAAAATGGTCATCCGCACCATTGATTTCGGTCATTGTTTGTCAAAGCGAGTCTCCTTTGTCATGTTTCGTTTCATTGTTTGTAGTTTGATTGAAATTACCTCAGAGTAAAGGAGAAAGATCTAGCCCTCTCCTGTTACAGTTTCATCATGGCCATTTCCTCTGTTTATATTCTACATTTATTTGCTATTGCAGTGGCAGATGTCACATGTATGCCTGTATATTCAGTATATGTATATATATATATATATATATATATATATATATATATATATATATATATATATATATATATATATATATATATATATATATATATATATATATATATATATATGTATAATCAGTAAGCTACCAACGTCCTTTAATATCCAATTCGCTCTACCTCGGAAATAATATATTTTCATATATGTTACCGAAGGGGAATTTTTTTAGTTGATAAGTTCGCCGTCCCGTTGGCTCGAATCAGCGAAGGACAAGAACTCAGGACTACAGTGGACGCATTAACCCAAGCGGCCACAATATATTATTTCCGAGGTAGAGCGAATTGGATATTAAAGGACGTTGGTAGCTTACTGATTGTATATGAATCAAGGTGATGTGATAAAAAGTCATATATATGCATGTATGTATATGTATATATATATATATATATATATATATATATATATATATATATATATATATATATATATATATATATATATATATATATATATATACACACATACACACACATACATACATATGCACACACACACACACACACACACACATATATATATATATATATATATATAATATATATATATATATATATATATATATATATATATATATATATATATATATATATACATACATATGCGTATGTATGTGTGTATGTATATGTATGTTTACAAGCAAAACAAACGCAGAGGTCAGAGCAAAGAAAATATCGCTGTGGAACTGATGAAGTACAGTAAATGGGAATAGCCTTGCAGAAAGGTGTTTGGAAATGGTCTCAACTGTTAGAAAAAACAAGGCTCAAAGAGAAGAGTTTTCGTAGTGCGCTTGGGGAAGAAAAATAGATAAGAAAGCGTCTTGTTAGGTTATTTGTTAGAAAAAGGATCTCGTTGACGAATGGAATGGCGAGAAGAGAAGTGCTTGGAAGTATAGCTTATCATCTGGTTGAAGTAAAAGTGGAGGAAGGAGATAGGGGAGAGAGTCTGACCACAAATGCAGCTGAGTCAAGTGAGCTTCAAGAGAATTACGTATAAGAATTGGATAAACAGGACAAAGGATTAGACACTGGCGTGGAAGTAGAATATAAGGAAGGATCATGGAAACAGTAGGGAGTATCTGTAAGTACAGGAATGAAAGCAGTGAATGGCGGAATGAGGAGATGAGAGTTTCAATGAAGGAAAAATGGGAGATCTTTTAAGATCACGTACATGTACAGTATACAAGAAAATGTGTGAGTAGTCTAGAATATAGTGTTTATAACATATCATTTCAGTATGGATTTCCTATGGGTAGCTTTTTTTTGTGCCAGATTGATTAAAAAAAGTCTAGGAAAAAAGAAACAATAGTAGACAGCATTGGGTGCATCCACTTGTTAACTAGAGATTGTTGAGGGATTACCTCTATACTCTTTGTGGAGACTTTAGATCATGTCACTAGAAAACTAGTCATTCCAGCAAAACATAAACATTATCGACAAATGAGGAAACGCATATCAACAGAAGATAGACTGACCTTAACAAAGGTGAAAGAAAAATGATTTGTCTTTTAATTGGGGAAATAGGCATACCATTATAACATTAACAGAGACACGTTTCCTTCACTATACTACTGTGCCAAGTCTGTGTGACTCTTGGTTCTTGTTGTCTTCCAAGTGTTTGGGATAGAAACAAGTAAAAATCGAGTTTTCCGTACAGCGTATAATGCTGTATGAAATTCTGCGGCCCGGTGGTGGCCTTTGTTGTTGGCACCTAGAGGGCTGCAATTTTATGTTTGATGATTGGAGGGTGGATGATGAACATACCAATTTGCAGACCTCTAGCCTCCTCAGCAGTTTTTAAGATCTGAGGGCGGACAGAAAAAGTGCGGACGGACACAAATAGCCATCTCAGTAGTTTTCTTTTGCAGAAAACCACAAAGGATGAGGTTGCGAGCCTATTAGTCTGTGCCTTTGAAAGGCGTCAACCAAAATCGCTTCCATTTTCGTTTACCTTGGAAGGGTTGTTCCTTTCCTCATCTTCAGCTGGAACTGACAGCGCTCAGTTGGAGCAAGAATAGACGCGCCAAGGTCTAATTCTTCAGACCTTGGGAAGCACAGTTTGCCAAAAGCCTTCACAAAACCGACGGGAAATGAACGCCCTAAAACCCCTTATTCACGCGGTTCGCCTCAGGTGGAGGTGAATGCAGGGAACCGTTAACTGAACACATTCTACCTAAAGAGTTCAATATTTGCGAGCTTTCTGTCCGAGTGACATTTATGGAGTACCCAAGGGGGCAAATCTTTTAATAATTGATTAATTTTGATAATTTTCCTCGACTAAGAAAGGTTCATTGTCATTATCATATTCATTATTGGCATTATTCATAATGAACATATGTTACCAAGAAATGTGATGCATATATATATATATATATATATATATATATATATATATATATATATATATATATATATATATATATATATATATATATATATATATATATATATATATATATATATATATATATGTATGTATATAATATAGAGAGAGAGAGAGAGAGAGCGAGAGAGAGCACATTCCTTGGTATGATCATTATGAATAGTACTAATAAAGCATGAAAACGCTAAAATCAAGCAAAACTGAGAAAATATGATAGATGAACAATGACAGAATAAGGAATGAAAAAAAAATTGGTGAAATAGGTCAAAATTCAAATGTTTTAATTTTCATTAGCTTTGCTCCCATTTTATTTTAATTTTTCATATTATTTTAATATTCTTTTAATTGTGAAGAAGGATCTTCCTCAAGAATGTAAAAGAAGTACAGGGCATATTTAGGAAACACATTATGTGCTTGCGGAAGCACGCAAAACCCTGCCTTCCTATCTCAAGGTAAATTTCTTATTTAGGGTAAAATTGAATATTTTGTGGAACAATTTCTTATTTCGTTTAAGCATGGTTGTGCCTCTAGATATATTATTCACAAAGCATGCTCCAGCATTTGTTGGCTTATCATTCGTAACAAAGAAATAAATCCGTCGTTTGTTCGCTTTGAATCCCCACTGCTGAAGTATGCATCGATGCTCTTCCAAGACTCGCTTTAGCTTCACTTGTGTACTTGTTTGCCGCTAAGCAAATCGTCTGTTTTACGATGCGACCTCGTTAAAAAACAAAAAAGGACGAGTTGAAATTCAAATTTTCTCTGTCCGAGTGGCTCTTTTTGCAACATGACTTTTGTTCGTATATTTCCCTTTAGTCTGTGTTATGTTCACAAAACTGTCTTTTTTTATTGTTCCTATGCAGTTGGCCTGTTTATTGTCGATGTATTTTGCAAATGCAATGAATCTTTAAAAATGTTCAGCGGATGCACACAAAATGAGAAATAAACCCCGTTCCTTCTATATTTGAAATGAAATTAATTTGAATTTAATTTTTTTTTTTATTGAATTTCGATTCATCTTTTTAATTTCGTTCCAGTTATATGTTTGGAAATAAGTAGCAAATACAGCTTTTCTAACATTTACTACCATTAGCTTGAAGGAGCTTTGCATTAAGTTGCATCCAATCAGAGGACGTTTATTGCAGTACATACACGCTCACTTGTCTCCTCGACTCAAAAAATACGCTGAAGCAAACGAAAACACGCCAAAAATATCATATAATAATTTCTGCATTGCTACTGACAGGAAAGAGAACTCACAAAGAGCCAATTGGTCGCATGAAACTGTCGGAATAAATATTTAGAAAACGAGATTTTGAGAGAGACTATTTTTCCTCATTGCATGTTCACCATCTGTTCATTTTTGTTTCCAAGTGGAAGCCAGGATTTTCATTTCAACTTTGATTAATTCTACGACGAAATTTATATCACTTAGGAATTTCCTGTTATGTCATTTTAGACAAAATACAGGGTATTTCTCTAGGTCTTCTGTAATTACCGGAGAATGTCTAATGTCATATTTGCTACAAAGGAGACAGAACTGAAGAATATATATTGCTTTAGTATGTGAAATTAGTATCACAACGACCAAGACAAAAAGGGGAATGAAAAATGAAAAAAGACCAACAGCAAATTATCAAAAACGCTTGGAAGCATGATCAAGCAAGAAAGAATAAAGAATTTTTTTATACTTAAGAAGAAAAAGGGGACAGCAAAAAGCACCCATATTGATATAAAGTTCATGCTAGATAATGTGTATAAAATAATAGTGGCAATCATCAAGACTCAAGGTCATAAAATGACAATTTTGGGCTGAATAGTACATTTTTTGCTACAAGCATCAAATTTTGCACAAAGGTGCCTTTTGATACCCTAAAAAGATACAGACATTTGAAAAAAATGGCTGTAAACCATTTTTTTCGGTCATTTTTCAAAATGGCCGCCATAATTGCTAATTGCGTCTATCTTAGGTTTTAAGATAGTCGAAATAACAATTTTGGTGTCGTAACATATGTTTTTGGGGCCAAGGAATTCATTAAAACATGAAAAAACTCTAGGCTTTTTAGTTTTAATAATCATAATGATTTGTTATTGGTGGTATCAGGATTAATAGAAACAATAATTATTGAGACCACCACGCGTTTCAACGCTTTTCTTTCATCAAAATTAGCATCAAGGATTAAGGCTCCCTTCAGGCTATGCCTCCATATACAAACACTTTTCAGTCTACATTCTCCTTGAGGCCGTCATCGCTAGCGTGAACTTCACCATTAACACAAAAAACCACGAATACATAATAATAATAATAATAATAATAATAATAATAATAATAATAATAATAATAATAATAATAATAATATGGGCGCCGTGGCAGAGTGGTTAAGTTCTTTGATGGACTGGTTAAGCAACATTGGGGCTGGTCAGTTGTTGGATGGGTAACCGCTCAACTCAGCATTGATTCCTTGGGAAAGGATCTTTACCATAATTTCCTCAGTCTACTCAGCTGTAAATGAGTACCTATTCTCGATGGGGTAGGGTCCAGCTATGGGTTAATTGGGTGGAAAAGATCAGACAATGGATGAAGCCAGATACAGAAAGAGCAAAGATCCCCACAAAGATACTAAGGGGAAAAAACAAGTGAAGTTAATGAAATAATGAGACTATTCCACACCACCAGTATCACAGAAACAAATAACCTGCCATATGCAGGAGTAAGACTGGATACAAACACCAACACCACAATTACAACCAACCCAACAGAAACCAAAACAGCAACTGCCTTGGAAAAGGTGCCTGGAAAAACAAATCATGGTGATGAAATCTGACTTGAGTAAACTGAAAGAGATGGCAGAAAGGAGGCTTAGAAGCAAGAAAACATGAGAGGAACTGAACCAATTGGAAAAGAGGGGAAGACAACCACAAGGAAACTCCTGAAGGCGAACCAAGTAAGAGACTCTGGGAAAATATATGGAGCATTCCGGTATCACACAACAAACATGCAACATGGCTCTAGGAAATCAAGGCAGAAGAAATGGGGAGAATAAAACAAAGATTCGCCAAGATCACGACAGACACAGCCAAACACCAACTAAAGAAAATGCCCAACTGGAAAGCCCCAGGTCCCAATGAAGTCCATGGATACTGGCTCAAAAACTCCAAGGCCCTACACCCACGAATAGCAGAATAACTCCAGCAATGTATCACAAACCACCAAGCGCCTAAATGTATGACTACAGGGAGAACATCCTTAGTACAGAAAGGGGAAATATAGCAAGTAACTACAGGTCTATCATCTGCCTACCAATAATGTGGAAGTTGCTAACAGATATCATTAGTGAAAGGCTATACAACTACCTAGAGGATACAAACACCATCCCCCACCAACAGAAAGGCTGCAGAAGGAAGTGTAGGGTACAAAAGACCAGCTTCTAATAGACAAAATTGTAATGAAGAATAATAAGAAAAGGACAACCATGGATTGACTACAAGAAAGCCTTCAACATGATACCGCACACATGACTAATAGAATGCCTGAAAATACATGGGGAAAAGGAAAAGACCGTCAGCGTCCTTAAAAATACAATGCGCAACTGGAATACACAAGCTCTGAGATAAGACTAGCAAAGGTTAACATCAGGAGGGGGATCTTTCAAGGTGACTCACTGTTCCCACTTCCCTTCATAGTAGCCATGATTCCCATGACAAGTACTGCAGAAGATGGATGCTGGGTACCAACTCAAGAAAAGAAGCAACAGAATTAACCATCTGATGTTCATGGGCGACATCAAGCTGTATGGTAAGAGCATCAAGGAAATAGATACCTTAATCTAGACTGTAAGGATTGTATCTGGGGACATCAGGATGGAATTTGGAATAGAAAAATGAGCCTTGGTCAACATACAAAAAGGCAAAGTAACAAGGACCAAAGGGATAAAGTTACCACATGGGAATAGCATCAAGCACATAGATGAGACAGGATACAAATACCTGGGAATAATAGAAGGAGAGGATATAAAACACCAAGAGATGAAGGACACAATCAGGTGATACTCAAGTCAAAACTCAACGCTGGAAACATGATGAAAACCATAAACACATGGGCAGTACCAGTAATCAGATACAGCGCAGGAGTAGTGGAGTGGACGAAGGCTGAACTCTGTAGCATAGACCAGAAAACTAGAAAACACATAACAATACACAAAGCACTACACAAGAGCAAATACAGACAGACTATACATATCACGGAAGGAGGGGGGGGGGGAGAGTGCTACTAAGCATAGAGGACTGCGTCAACATCGAGAGCAGAGCACTGGGGCAATATCTGAAAACCAGTGAAGACTAGTGGCTAAGGAGTGCATGGGAAGAACTGATAAAAGTAGACGAAGACCCAGAAATATACGGAGACAGGAGAATGAAAAACAGAACAGAGGAGTGGCACAACAAACCAGTGCACGGACAGTACATGAGACAGACAAAAGAACTGGCTAGCAATGAAACATGGAAATGGCTACAAAGAGGAGAACTCAAGAAGGAAACAGAAGGAATGCTAACAGCAGCACAAGATCAGGCACTAAGAACCAGATATGTCCAAAGAACAATAGATGGAAATAACATCTTACCCAGGGAATGCAATATGAAAGACGAGACCATAAACCACATAGCGAGTGAATGTTCGGCGCTTGCACAGAACCAGTACAAAAAGAGGCATGATTCAGTAGCAAAAGCCCTCCACTGGAGCCTGTGCAAGAAACACCAGCTAGCTTGCAGTAATAAATGGTACAAACACCAACCTGAGGGAGTGATAGAAAAAGATCAGGCAAAGATCCTCTGAGACTATGGTATCAGAGCAGATAGGGTGATACGTACCAATAGACCAGACGTGACGTTGATTGACAAAATCAAGAAGAAAGTATCACTCATTGATGTGGCAATACCATGGAACACCAGAGTAGATGAGAAAGAAAGAGAAAAACTGATAAGTATCAATACCTGAAAATCAAAGTAAGAAGAATATGGAATATGTCAGTGGAAATTGTACCCATAACAATAGGAACACTAGGTACGATCCCAAGTTCCCTGAAAAGAAATCTGGAAAAACTAGATGGCAAAATAGCTCCAGGGATGATGCAGAAAAGTGCGCTACTAGAAACAGCACACATAGTGAGAAAAGTGATGGACTCCTAAGGAGGTAGGGTGCAACCCGAAATCACACACTATAAAAGCCATCCAGTTGAATAGGATGACTGTGATAGAAAAAACAATATATATATATATATATATATATATATATATATATATATATATATATATATATATATATATATATATGTATATATATATATATATATATATATATATATATATATATATATATATATATATATATATATATATATATATATATGTGTGTGTGTGTGTGTGTGTGTGTGTGTGTGTATGTATATACTTATATATAGCTAATTCTGTGGATACACCACATTTCACTGTCTCTTGATTTGCCAGCAATTTCATCCTTACTTCCATAGTTTCATGAGCAAGCTGGGTCTCCAGCAATGATAAAACATGGAATGAATGTTATCAAGCAGGCAGTAGAGCTTCTGAATACAGGACAAGTCCCAGTCATTCCTGTTGATCAGCCCCTTTATTCTCTTGTGAAAAATATTCAATGGCAGTACCCTGTAACACGTGGTGAAGACAAATTTGGGGGACTGCACATAGAAATGGCATTCCTCAAGGTTACTGGAGACTGGCTCAGAAATAGTAGCCGGACAGAGGCCTTGACAGATTCCCATTTAGCATCATTTGGTGTTGCCAACTCATTTTTGAAGGCCAGTCATGCCACAAGGACCCACAGGGCACACCAGGTTACGTCTTGTACCTTGCATATCCTTCTATATAAAGCGTATGCACAATACTGCAACACACAACCAGAGGGTAATGAACCACTATCCTTAGAAGGATGGGTGACCAAAAAAGCTTCCTCTCCAACATTTCACTTCTGGTGGATTGTCTTGTCTTTGGAAATTTTGCTATTATTGTATGTAAAGTCTCTCTGTAAAGGCAATTTTAAGCTATACACCCAGGTCCTGAACAAAATAACACCATGGTTTTTTGCTCTGGACCACCAAAGCTATTCTAGATGGTTACCTATCCACACCAGGGACATGACAGCAATGCACTCAACACACTATGGGATGCACTAGAGTTTGAAAAAGGACATTTCGCTGTGAACAAAACAGGCTGGCCTGCTCTAGGATTCCAGCAGACCAAGTACCTGAGTAAAATATTACCTCAATGAAAAGTGAAGGTGGTGCAGTGGAACTGACACAAAATTCAGCAGCTCTTAGAAGGTGGACAGTAGGCGGACCTGAGCTTGCAAGACTAGCAAATGATTTTGGGATAGTGTCGGAAAATGAGCACCAGGTATCTCACACACACACAGTGAAGTCTTAAAACACCGTGAAAAGAAGAAAAGTCAACAAGCAGCTTTTATGAAAGATGTCCATTCGCTATTGAAAGTTATTGAAGACTATGGAAGACTGTAATGATCTTGTTATAAAGCACAGCAAAAATATTACAGATGCCTCAGTTATGAATAATATTGAAAAAATCGAAAGCATTGGGGAGGCTCAATATCAAGCCTATATTAAAGAAAGAATTGTTGAGAGAACAGTCCCTCCTTCTGATCCCATCAAGAAAAACAAGATGTCCCTGATGCCTTGCCAGTTCAGAAAGCAAACACCTTCATCTAAAACACAAGTTCCTAGTTTACTAAGCGACTGTAATTTGTTTTCAAGACTTTACATTTCATGCCAGACAAGAGATGCCAGACAAGAGATGGAAATCTTGAGAATTTCTTCAGTTATGAAAATCAACCTTACCCTCCATCCATATCACATCTGGGGAACTCCGGCCTTGTATAAAATCAAGTCTTCTTCAGTGTTTAGAGAAGTATATAGTGCCAACTAATATCCATCCACCTGTAGATGCTACAGTTGTAAATGGAGTTGCAATAGTGAATATACTAAAGCCTAGCACTTCTAAAACATTTGCAGAATATGCCAAAGATGTCTTTTCGCCGCATCTCCAGAAACACTTAGAGCAAAGTACCAGTAGAATAGACCTCATGTGGGATCAATACCTTAAGGATCCATTGAAAACGTCTGCAAGAGAATGTCGTGGAAGAGGTGTAAGAAGACGAGTACAAGCGGACACTACAATTCCTGCAAACCGGCAAGAGTTTCTCCGCATTGATGAAAACAAGACTGAACTGTTTGAATATTTATCAGAGCAATCAATGCCAACTGAGAGTGATAAGGTTATCATTGCAACATCTGGAGAGAGAGTCCTTTGCAACACAGAATATGAAACAGCCAGATTACAGCCATGCAAGCATGAAGAGGACTCCAGAATGATATTACATCTGATGGATGCAGCAAGAAGTGGATGCAAGAGGGCACTTTTGAGAACAGTCAATACAGATGTAGTAGTTTTGGTAATAGATTTTGTTAACCAACTCACTTTTGATGAAGTGTGGATAGCATTTGGCGTGGGAAAGAACTTTCGTTACCTTCCAGCACATGATATAGCTGCACATCTTGGGTCATTAAAATCCAGCCGTCTACCAATGTTCCATTGCGATACTGGTTGTGATACTGTGTCCTCCTTTGGTGGAACTGGGAAGAAAGCAGCTTGCCGGACTTGGAAGGCATTTGATGAGGTCGCTACAACATTCCACCTACTATCACGTGTGCCTTCTGAGAGTGATTTTAATGTAATGGAACGATTTGTTATACTCCTGTATGATAGAACTAGTGACCGAACAGAGGTAAATGGAGATAGACAACACCTATCTACAAAGAGGAATAGGTCCATAGAAAATATTCCTCCCACAAAAGCTACACTTAAAGAGCATATTCAAAGAGCGGTGTATCAAGGAGGACATGCATGTGGAAGGCTTGTGCACCATCACCACCACTTCCAGACGCAAGCCACTGGGGATGGACTAGAAATGTCACTGACTAGTAGGAACCAAAGTGGACAACCTTGGCACAGGCATCCAAGTCTTGCCGAGGTTTGTTAACATGAAGCTGTACAAAGGGCTGCACATGCAGATGTACAAAGGGCTGCAAGGGGAGATGCAAGTGTTACAGGGCGTCACTGAAGTGGACTGTCCTATGTAAATGTACTGTAGCATGTGAAAATGATTGAATTTAGGGGTATAGTATAAAGTTTTAAGGAATTTCAAAGAAGACTTAATTCGCCTTAGTTGATAGAATTCTGGTATAATGTATTTAAATTTAAATATGGATTTCAATTTCTTTTCTCCACAATTATGATAACACTATGGAAACTATATTTTTTTTCTTCACAATGAAGATATTTTAGTGTCTAGGGATTTTTTTTATTTCATAACATAGGTTTACTCATTACATTTACCATTTAACATATTTTAGAAACAGAATTTTCAATATGCCAATATAATATCATGTATCTGTTTGTTGTAATTTAATTTGATAAATTTGATTTCAAGTAATTTTAAACTAAGAGTCCTACAGTGTTTTCATATGTTTTAAGGAATTCCTTGACCCCAAAAACACATGTTACGACACCAAAATTGTTATTTCAGCTATCTTAGAAGCAAAGATAGACGAAATTAGCAATTATGGCAGCCATTTTGAAAAATGGCCGAAAAAATGGTTTACACCCATTTTTTCATATGTCTCCATATCTATATATTTTTAGGGTATCAAAAGGTACCTTTGAGCAAAATTTCATGCTTGTAGCAAAAAGTGCACAATTTCATCACTAAGCCACTGTTCTGATAAGATGAACAACTTCTTATGCTTAAGGTCATTGTGAACTGACTTTACAAGCAAACTTCCACAACACTGAATGCCTTTATATGAAAGAACAGAAAAAAACAGAGTAAAGGAGAATGGTGCTCTTTGAGATGCTGACGAAAGAGTCTTTTGTCACTAAACATTAACTTGTCATTTGGAGGCTGATCATCCAGGCAGGCGCTTTCCCAAATCTTAATCTTAGTAGAGAGCCCCTCACGTTAGCGATGGATAGCATCTTCCTCAGCCTAGGTTGCTGGCATGCTTGCGAAGGGAAGTGGGTAAATTTCTGTTTCTGTTTAACTTCGACTATAAATGTGCTAGGAGTCTGAGAACCCAACACAATTAGAAAAACAATGGAGCAACAACAGGGCAAAAGACCGTAGAATGATTCACCGAGAGCAATGTGGTAATTTGTTCTGTTTTTTCTTCAAGTGTGTAGACTTTACGTTCCTGGTTCACCTTGTAATTTTAAATGATGACAAATTGAAAATTCAGTTTTCCTTATCAGGATGTAACTAAACGAAAGTAAATAATAGCAATAAATAAATGAAATTTTACAAAGAAAATGTTAGATTATACCAATAAAATATGGTCACCATTTACATGTTATATATATATATATATATATATATATATATATATATATATATATATATATATATATATATATATATATATATATATATATATATATACATACATACACATACATATATACGTATACATATAAACATACACACACACATATTATTTATATATATATATATATATATATATATATATATATATATATATATATATATATATATATATATATATAAATATATATATATATATATATATATATATATATATATATATATATATATATATATATATAAAATAAAACCTCTCTTGATGGCTTATTGGTCAAAAGTCACTGTACATCGTTGTTTCTAAACCAGGCAGCAGTTCGAATCACACTGACGACGAAGCCCTTATCAATTTTAATTCCCCTTGGGTGTACGTTATTTCCTAGGTTTAGTGAACTGGATATCAGATGATGATTTTACTTCAATATTTGGGATTACAAAAGAATGTCACGGTGTATGTGGCAAAAATTCACAATTAGCAAAAAGTTACAGACTATCAGCTATCATGATGGACGTGAGTTAATGTCGATTCTAAGAACAAAACCAGAATTCGACAGCATATGTACAACAGAGTCGACATCAACTTACACCTCTCTTGATGAGTCAGTGGCCAAACGTCACTTTACAGCGTTGTATCTAAACCTAGCAGCGGTTCGAATCCCACTGGTGACGAAGCACTTATCAATTACAATTCCCTTTAGGTGTAAGATATTCCCTAGGTGTGGTGGACTGGCTATCTGGTTTTCCTTACAGGTAATGAAATCCTTTCTGTGACGAAGATTTACAGATAATCTACACAATTCTTTGGGGACAACTCGGAAAGCCTCTAGTGTATGGCAACTCCAGATTAAGTAATTAATAATCTATCCTATCCAGTATTTTGTAATTATCATTCAATTTGAAATATTGTTTCATTTATTCAATTTCAGAGATATATCTGGTAAATTAACTACTTAAAAAATACTACAGTACAGTACTTTACAGTATAGTCTAACAAAAACGTAGACAGTTACGATAGTTCTACTATTGCAATGTAATAAATAAAACATAAATACTTTTGTTTGTGGTTTAACATAAGTTACGGAATACAAGCACTTTGTGCGAACCGTACACCACGCTTCTCTCTCTCTCTCTGTATATATATATATATATATATATATATATATATATATATATATATATATATATATATATATATATATATATATATATATATATATATATATATATATATATATATATATATATATATATATGGTACGGTATTTTTACTGACATATTTAATGCAGTACAGTATTGTACCCAATATAGTATGTTGCATACATATATTTTTCAGTCAAGGTAACATACACACTAACTGTGAATTTGCTCTCTCTCTCTCTCTCTCTCTCTCTCTCTCTCTCTCTCTCTCTCTCTCTCTCTCTCTCTCTCTCTCTCTCTCAAAATTCTTTTTATTTTTCATGAAGAATTTGGTATTTGATCACCTTATCACATTTTATTAAGGGACAGTAATTTGATCAAAGCTTGGAGTAAGATAACGATACACAACGAGAGAGAGAGAGAGAGATTCATACGGTTGCTTATGAAGTGCAGTTTTCATTTAATCAACAAATTAAATGAGATTGTATACATGTAAATTTGATGCTTTTCACTATACAATTAATGACAGCATATATACAGTATGTGGTCATTAACACTGCAGTGAAAATCACTGAATTGAAATGCATTATGCTTTCAGTTCATCTGTCGATTACTTGTAAATTGTACTTCTCTGAGCAAACGTATGAATTTCTCTCTCTCTCTCTCTCTTCTCTCTCTCTCTCTCTCTCTCTCTCTCTCTCTCTCTCTCTCTCTCTCTCTCTCTCTCTCTCTCTCTCTCTAGTGTTGTGTATCGCAGTTAACTCCAACCTTTAATAAAGCTGATGTCATTTGGTAAAATTTGCTTATCATAAGTGGGTATATCAGTAAATAAAGAGCAATGATATACGACAGCCTAAGCTTAAGTAGCCTACGACCGGTTTCGAACGGCGTAAGCCTTTCCTATGTACTCTACACACACACACACACAACACACACACACACACACACACACACACACACACACACACACACACACACACACACACACATTTGGCTGAAATGTTCATTCAAATTTTAATGTGGAGATACCAAAATGCAAGTACATAGCGGTAGCTACTCTATATGTAACAAGCAGACAGAAGTAAGCACACATGCTCTCACGCAGTGCATATGGTGTTTTTGTTTTTATTATTATCATGCCTCAAGCTGTTGCTAAATTCGTTACAGCTTGCAAGACCTTCTAAAAGTTTCATATTAGTATATACCTAAATAGCACAGGAATTATCATTTATGTTCTTATAGAGAAACAAGAAAGTGGCTAGTTCTGCAAATCCCATAACTTTTAGCTTGCCCTCTTCCCAAATTGTAACATTCTGAAGATAGTGTGCATATCTTGTATTCTAACCAGTCCTGATGTCATTGGTGTTTTGTTTCACAAAATTTCTCATGTAATAAAATTATAGAAAAATTCTATTATCGAAATACTGTGCTTGTCTGGCGGTAGGAGACCTGGTGACAGGCAGAGTAGCACTGTTCGAAAACGTCGATTCACTTGACAGTTTTATATCTTTATTGCGTTCTCGTGGGACTTTGTATTCTAATAATAGTATAACTTTTGCACACAATAAACTAACATTTCAATACATGCTCTTCCCATTTAACATGAAAATGGATAACATTAGGTTCAAGTCAGTCAATCAGACATTGTTAGCTTTACAAGTACGGTGTCTACGTCAATCCCTTTTGCATTCGTTTTGCAGATGCATTGTTTATGTTTATTAACACGTGAACTTTATATATATATATATATATATATATATATATATATATATATATATATATATATATATATATATATATATATGTATATGTATATATATATATATATATATATATATATATATATATATATATATATATATATATATATATATATATATATATATATATATATATATATATATATATATATATGTATATATATATATATATATATATATATATATATATATATATATATATATATATATATATATATATATATAGTAGATTTCATGTTAGGAATTATGCTTTATAGCATCTGTATGTATGTAATAATCACTGAAAAGGGAGAACTACTTAAACAGAGAACTACTGTGCTGTCAGGGGGCTCACAACCCAGAGTTGAAAAAAATTCTCTAAAAAAAAAGTATTTGGTATTTTGACTCGAAACTTTCGTGGAACATGTTAAATATGATTTCGGTCATTGTGTAGACATGATACCGTGAAATCACGATGCTGTGACGTCATACGCTAAAAATACAACAGTAAATCTAAAAATATCCTGGTGGCTTTATTATTTGTGCTAGAGACACGAAATTTGGCATGGGTATTCTTAAACATAATACGAATTTCATAACATTTTGGGTTTTTGGTATTTTCTCAAATATCATGAAATATAGTGTTCACAAGATGGCCGCCCAGAGTGACGTCACGGAAATTACGGATTTTCTGCATTTGATTCCAAATAACACGGGCAATTTTTAATTTACCAGAAACAACGAAATGTCTGTATAAATGTACTACTAATATGAATAAGCATGAGCGGTTTCATGTAAATATGGTGAAAAATTGATTTTTTATGAATATTTGAATTAAAAAAATTAGTTTTTTGTTACGGATGTTTAAAGTTTGGAAACACCTGTAACATACTTATTTCAGTCTTGAATTTTGTAATTTCCAGGCATAAATCTCATCAATATATAGTGATACTGTGGGCAGCTAATCAACAATTTAGATTAAATATTAACAACTTAGTAGGGGCTCCTATTTACAAGATGGCTGCCCAGAGTGACGTCAAGGAAATTACGGATTTTCTTCATTTGATTCCAAATAACACGGTCAATTTTTAATTTACCAAAACAAACGAAATGTCAGTATAGATGTACTACTAATATGAATAAGCATGAGCAGTTTCATGTATATATGGTGAAAAACTGATTTTTTATGAATATTTGAATTAAAAATAGATTTTTGCTACGGACATTTAAAGTTTGGAAACACCTATAACATACTTATTTCTGTCTTGAATTTTGTAATTTCCAGGAATAAAACTCATCAATATATAGTGATACTGTGGGCAGCTAATCAACAATTTAGATAAATATTAGCAACTAATTAGGGGCTCCTATTTACAATGAGGTGGCATCTGGCACCACTGTAATTTTCATGTTACTTCAAATGCCGCACTCCGAGTGCTTTTCCTGTCATTACCAATGGCCTTTGGCATGATTGCTATAATGTCAAAGAAAAAAGTTACAGAAAAACAGCCCCCCAAAACAAGCGTAATTCACCCTAGATAGCGGATGCCTGCAGGAGCAAAATGACGTACATCTTTTCTGTAATGCAAGCGATTCGCTGCTGAGTAACTGACTCACACAGTCACTCGTTACAGTTTGCTGAACTTGGCAGAGTTGCCAGTAACCTCCAGAAATTTAAGACATAATGGCGTAACCAGCAGATGTAAAATAAACGAATATAATCTCTATTACCGCACCGCACTGGTTCGAAAGCGCCACGCCCCCCTCTTTAAAAGGTTACGACGCTGTCCCTTTAAACGCCTCTACACGCTATTATAGGCGCTCAAATAGAATTTCTATACTTTCTCGTGATTTTTGAATGTTTAAAGACTGGAAATATTGGGTTTTTCAAAATATGTTTTTTTCGAAGTTTTTCGGTTAAGAGCCCCCATAAGTTGAAAATTCATTCTTAAAAGAAAAAAAAAAGTAAAAAATGCGCCGAACTCTCCTCGGCACAATCGAGTTTTCTGTACAGCCGCTACAGCGCATAATCAAGACCGCATAATCAAGACCACCGAAAATAAATGTATCTTTCGGTGGTCTCGGTATAATGCTGTATGAGCCGAGGCCCATGAATCTTTAACTAAGTCCCGGTTGTGGCTTATCCGATATCATTGCCAAAAGCACTATTATGGTTAACGTTAACCTTAAATAAAATAAAAACTACTGAGGCTAGAGGGCTTTAATATTTGGTATGTTTGATGATTGGAGGGTAGATGATCACATACCAATTTGCAGCCCTCTAGCCTCAGTAGTTTTTAAGATCTGTGGGAGGGCAGAAAGAGTATGGACAGACAGAGCCAGCACAATAGTTTTCTTTTACAGAAAACTAACAAGTAAAATATGCCCCGAAGTTTCCTCGGCGCAATCGTGTTTTCTGTACAGCGTATAATGTTGTATGAAACTTTCAGCCACGGCCCATGAAACTCAGCCGCGGTCCGGTGGTGGCCTCAGCTATGAAGCTCTTAGCAGCGGCCCATGAAACTCAGCCATGGTCCAGTGGTGACCTGTGTTGTTGGTACCTATAGCGGTGCCAGAAGTACGATTATCGCTTAGTTTAGCCTTAAATAAAATAAAAACTAATGCGACTAGAAGACAAGACTGCAATTTGGTATGTTTGATGACTGGAGGGTGGATTATCAACATACCAATTTGCAGCCCTCTAGCCTCAGTAGTTTTTAAGATCTGAGGGTGGACAGAAAAAGTGCGGACGGACAGACAAAGCCGGCACTCTAATGTTTTTTTTTTACAGAAAATTGAAAACGAATGTTTGTATGAATGTGTAATAAACAAACTTGCCCTGGCACAATTCTGAAAATTAACTCACTAAACACGGCCTACGAGGGAAGTAATTAACTTTCATATAAATGAGCACTAGAAATAGGAAATGTAGCATGGCAAAAACGCCCTTAAAGAATAGTAAAGCCTGGTTGTTATGTAGCAACATTACGCTAGACAAAAGATCTCCTTGTGATATGAACTGCAATCTCTTCATGAGGACAAACTCACAGTAACCATTCCAGTGAGTGGGAGAAAGGCACAGACTAGAGCATAATGGGTTAGTTAGTTACCTTAGAATCAAGGAAGCCACCATCACAAAGTTAGACAGGCAAGTATCAGTGATGTACGATTCAGGATCTGCTCTGTTTAGCTCACTTACTCGATTATTCTGTTGAAAAACCTCTTCTGTGACCTGGACACATTCGATGAGCAATGAAATCCAATAAGCCGAGCCCTGTTAAGTTGAGGTGCCAGTGTATCTATGTCACACCATGAGTGTGGAAAGGTTCTTAAGTGGTAATGACAAATTACTTCGCACCAGTGTGAATTAAATACCATAAAATATATATAAAAAACCATAAGGTTTATTTTTAATATGTGCACAACAATAAAACTTCTGGCGTATTGTACTGAAGTGGTGACAGTAAGGGATTGTCCTTTGAACGGCTCCTCCGACAGAGCAAAACACTAAAATTAAAATGTTTATGTGTAACTGAAAGTACTGTATTCTACTTTCTATCAGATTTGTTGGAAGGCAGGTCAGTTATGATTTATTCAGAAGTTTACATAACCTGCCTCTCTGAGAGATTTCCAGGTTGGCTCACGGGACCAAAATTTTTCATTATTCTACTTTTTGTGGGAACATGCATGTCGGCCAGAATTTTTGAGAGCTGGTGATGATCATAAAAGTGGAAGCATGTGGTTGGTGAGACAAGAAAAGACAAGACATGGCAAGGCAAGACTCAAGTCTCCAGTAATCTTATGTAGACAGAAAGAACACAGTGCTTCCGGTCCAACTTAAACACTTCAGTGTTTTGCTTTGTAAGTGGAGCCATTCGAAGGATAATCCCTCACTACCACTACTAAAAGTATGATATGCCAGACGTTATCATCACCTCCAGTGATATGCTGTTGCCCAAGTGTTAAAAATAAACCTTGCGTTTTTATACTTTTCACTGGTGTTTTGATTACATCTTGTATGAAATCGGCCAATGCCGCCATGAGAACCCTACCATGCCCATAGTGTGACAGTATACCTGAGTGAGGGAAAGGTTCTAAAGGCTTGGATGGAAAAAATAACAGTGTGGCAGGGAGGGTGTACAGTAGGATTTTGATTAACAGAGGAAGGCAAGTTACAGGTAGATTAGAAGAGAGGAGCTATTTGAATAAACTGTGTAGATCTTGTAGTGTACATGACCCTAAAAAAACAAATGCATGATAGGACTGATAGATATGCAATGTGGCGAGTTCTAGAATGCATAATGTGGAGTATTTTTGGCTCAGAAGATTTTATGATTTTAATTATGAAATTAAAGCATATGTTAGAATGTGGAGGGAGGAGGGTGACTGAACTGGTGTAAAAGTTGGTATGAGACAAGACTGCGTTACATCTATTAGGATATCTAATATCTTTGTAGACATTACATGTAGGGGGAAAGCTGTGGGAGAAAACAATGAACAGAGAATGAATTGTTGAGTGGCTGATGTTTCTTTCTTAACATCTTCAGCTGAAAACCCTTATGAACAGAGTCAAAAGATTATAAACCCAAGAGGGCTGCAAAGGGAAATAAACCTGCAGAGATAGACAAATAGGGAAAGATGATAACTAAATCATTATGAGGGAATAGAAAATAAAACTGATACATCTGAAATTCGGAAGAGATCAGCAGAGAGAAAGAATGAATTTGTTCCTAGCGTAAACATTTGGAGATCAGAAGATTCCACAACTGCACTAGGCAAACTATTCCACATTTTAGTTGCAGCCAAGATAAAACTCCTAGCAAACTGAATAATATTAAACCTGATGCTAGCAAAAGACACGATATTTGCAGTAGCAGCCTGACTAGTGTTGCAAGCTAAAATAGCTAGGTCAGGTAAAGAAGAGTGCAGAGGATGTGTTTCATTCTAGTTCATTTTAAGCAACAAACATAATGAACTCACTGTAAGTCTATGCCACAAGTCAGCTTAAGGAGAGACAGAAAAAAAAACTTGACTGATGACATAACTCTATCCAGGAGTTTGAGAGACGGTACAAAAAGACCACACTGGGGAAAACTACTCCAAGTAAGGAAGAAAGAAAGATTTAAAACACTTACATATAATAGCTTCATCCCCAAACATTCTAAAACATTTCTGCATGATAACAACTTTCAGTAACAGAGGAGGTGATATTCTGCATATGCTTCTCAAAAGTCAATTTCTTATCAAAATTCACACCTAAAATCTTGAAAGAGCCACTAACATTTAAAACCGTTCCATTATAATGTAAATCTGAACGCAAAGGCAAACGAATTCTGGATCGACTACTTATCATACTTTTAGTATTAGAAGGGTAAATCTTCATGCCCCAAAGCCTACTCCACTCATGAATATGGCAGATTCAAGGATTCAGCAACCACAGACTGAAGATATGGAAGAGGAACAAGAGCTAGAAGGGTAGCATCTTTGGCACATGTAATCAGTTTGTTTTGCAGACCTTACCACATGTCACAAGTATTGATAATAAATGGTTAGGTTCAAGAACACTACCTTGAGGAACACCTTAAATGACATTACCAAAACTACTGTACTGACTATCAAAAAGAACCTTTGCTTTTGCCTATCAAAAATTCATTTAAAATATAAATGAAAGATCCTCCAGTTCCCAATATTCTTAGCTTGTAAATAAGTACCTCATGATGCACATGGTCAAACGCTGCACTAAAGTCTAGACCAACCATGCCTGCCTCTGCACCCTTATCAAGAGCAGTCTGCAAGATGATGGACATTGACAAGAGAGCATCACAAGTACTAAGGCCTTTGTGAAACCCAAACTGTAATGCTTAGAGAGCAGCTTCACAAAACCATTAGAAAAAAGGGGGGTAACTGAAATTGTCCTTTATTCAGAGGGGCATGAGGATGGATTTAGTCCCTTAGGTAGGTTTATACAACAATGTTTCCCTTCTTTCAAATAGAAAGAAAACTTTCAAGTCCAACTAATAGTCTAAAAAGAGCAGTAATTTAAGGAGCAATAAAATCATCAGGGTTTTTAAAAAAAGATAGGAAAGATCTGTTTAGCATCTATACCACCATGACTGCCAAGACCAATAAGCTAAATTTTGTCTTCTCTGGACCTGAAAGCCATGAAACACAACATAGGGTCTGGAAAGCATGACTGAGGCAACGCCACAGACTCCCAACACTGTTTGCTCACAAAGCCTTCAGCCAAAAGCTCTGCCTTCTGCTTGGGGCAATATACAGCAGTTCCATCAGCTCCTAACAGGGAAGGCATTGCTAGAATCAACTCCAAAGAGTGATGACTTGAGGGGAAAGCAAGATCTCCTTCACACCCTCGTTATAAGCTCTCAGCTTGGTCATAGACCGCCTGAGCTTGACTTTTACGCTCAGTGAAATTGCACCACAAAAAGTCTGATTGATTGTTCCTCCACACAAGATGAGTTCTTGTTTTCCATGGTAGGCAAGCTTACCTGCAGCACGAAACCATGACTTCTCCTTCAGAAGGAACGAGGATTTTAGAAGGAATTCTCTCGATAACAGTCTTAAGATGATCATTGAAACACTTAATAATATTCTGACTTCTATGAATATCGTTCCACCTACACGAGGAAGTGGTGAGTGGAGGCAATGAAGAGAATCGAAGAAACTAGAGAAAAGGCATAATTATGTTTGAAGAGAAGAATGAAAGGATAGGGGCATGAAAGTAAAGGGAAACGTGAAAGATGGAGCAATGAATGCTGATATGGGTGATGGAAGAATGGAAGAAGTTGAATCTTATAGGTATTAGAGAATAAGTAGATGATGGAAGGATGAAACAAGTACACCACATGATAGGGAAACAAGGAAGGGGGCAGGGTGTATGCAAAAGATTAGGAGGAGAAGAGTTCCTACCAAAGCCAGAGTTGGAATGCAAGAAGGAAATGTTGAGGCAGGTCCTCTTTTTGAGGTAAAAAGTGGTAGGACGAAGAAGAGGAAGTCCTCGATATTGCTTGGATACATGGCGCACAGCAAGTATTTAGCTGGAAGGACCTCTCTCTCTCTCTCTCTTTTGTATCTAATGATGAAAAAGAAAAGATATAAAAAACTGACATTACTTTTGATCATTTTCTGGGAGAGAAGATTCAGTGTTTTACGATATTTGAACGGCATGTGCACTAAAAAGTGCTGTCGAAAAGCTGCAGTGAAGAATATTTATTTGTGTAATGTTCTAGTTCACAGTATATTCACTCTCTAATGAAATGCTGTCTTTAATACAACCAAGTAAATTTGTGCAATGCATTAACACAAAGAAATGATGCAGCATTTTTGAATATCCTACTAAAGACAGCGGGAAGATGATTAGTTTTTGCATATCTTGAATCATTTTCTTGTCTGGTTTCCATTATAATATTGTCTGCTTTATATTTTTTAAGTAATGGAGAAATGCACATGAAAGCCTCACATTAGCTAAATAAAAAGAATTTTAAATGAGGATTTTGCAACTGTTTTAAAGTGAAATTATAATATTCTTGGATTTCATTTCGTAAACTGAGTCGCTTTTATGAAGTTTATCTACTTCCTTGTTAGTAGTTTGCTCACTTTTGGCTTCAAAAATATATATCCTTTTTAATCTCACATCGTCAGCAACGAACATAAAAGTCATCTAAAGCAGGGAACTCGCTCCAAGAAAACAAATTATTTCGTGTATCTGGCTCTAGAAATCTCGACTTGATTCACTTCATTTGAGCGCTTCCAGAACACATCAGTTACAGCGAATATTTGACAGGAAGCCTCCCAAAGATTTCGAATAGACTCAAGCAGTCAAGCAGTTTCAGCCAGCGTTTTAACCCACGTTCGTAATCTCCGAGAGAGATGTAAATCGTCGTTAAGACGAGGCCGGAACAAGCCGAGAGCTCGTTCCTCTGGAAGGAACGGTCCTCCATTATGGGATCCGACGTACGGAATGAAATAGAAACTTGGCCCCTCCTCTTTCCTCCAGTTATGGCGATTTTATATCTTGAATTTCTTCCATTTTACCGTCTCTCCTTTTCCGAAAAATCTATCTAAAGTTAATTTTTCAAGTCTCTCTAGAGTAAGTTGCCAAGTTATCAGATTAAAAAAAGAGAAACAGAGAAAGGAGGAAGGAGATCAAAAAGATGTAAGAGAGAGAAAATGTAAAAAAAAAAAAAAAAAAAAACGGGAGTTTTACCTTTTTGAATTTAGTAGAAGAGTCGTTGGGAAGGAATGATGTCAAGAAAATATGCTTCGTCATTTTTTAATGTTTTGAGTGTGTGATACCTTTAAAAATCTTTATTTCGGTGGTATATTAAAGGATTTCTGAAAATGAAAATAGTGAATTGATTCTCAATGACCAAGCGACAGACGAAAATGATGGGAAGTAATCTGGAACTGACGTGCTCTATTTCCTCTTGGCTCAGTGGTTACCAAATTCTCTCACCACCGGGAGATGTAAAATTAGCCCATCTGAGAGGCTGGGGAAACGACTTAGGACCTTTTGCCAGGACATTCCCTTGTGCACTTGTCGACCTAAATCTTCAATAATATGCCAGGGGGTTAGGTGACTTATAAGGTTTTTTCACTGGTTTTTTGTTAATCGTGATGTTCTCTTCGTTGCAGTCAGTGGTCGGACATGTCACCCGAATCTGTAGAGGGTGACTGGGAGATGCCCTTGTCTCCTAGGTAGGTCAGTTTAACCTTGGTCCTAGATACTCGGTCTTTGTTACATGTAAGAGAACTTGGAAGGCTTTGACCTTATATTACGTAACTGGATATGGGTCTGTGTATAGTGGGGTTGGAAGAGGCTTATGACATCGTTTCGGATAAATACAAACGTGCAGGCTCTGTTCTGATTTAGAATGAATGTTTTTTTGGGCGGTATTTTTTCTTTAATGTCTGAATGTATGGATGAAATCTTTCGACGACTCTCCGATTCTTTGTCTGGGCGACTGACACTGCCGGTTTGGAAGTTCAACTGGCGCACAGATGGTTTCGTCAAGAACCATTTCAGTGGGGGAGGAATGATTTCTTATTTATGCCTAGACGAGGGAGTACCCAGGCAGCTGTGCCTTCCAGCTGGGTCCGTTGCATTCAGTTGTTTGATTCCAGTAATCTGGCTATGGCAGTCCCTTGTTTTAGAGGTGAAAGCTGGTTCTCTCTTTGACGTGGTGGCTGACCCAGTCAATTAACAGTGAGTATCAAGTTTCTAGACGAAAAAACAGTTACCATAAATAATTCTTTAAAAAAACCCAAATCTTTGGGATTATGTACATTCACACTGTATAAATAAAAAAATTCTAAAAATTTTTCCCTACCTTCCACGAAAAGTTGAAAATGACTATTTACAACCCCTTGTGGGCCCTCATTTACAAGACAATCGTATTTTACCAACTTATATATGTTTTTTCTAATAAATAAGTTTTTTGGATTTTGTAAAATTATTATTACTGCTCACACAATATTAAAACCGATAAGAAATAAAAGCAGTAACAATTTTTTTGCATATTTGTTGTAAAATATTCAAGTAAATTTACGAGAAGGAAGATTCAGTAACTTTTTTTTTTTTTACTTTTACATGCTTTTTCTAATATTTCTTTGCAAAATTACATTTACAGCTGACATACTATCGTAAAAGACAAAAACAAAAAACAACAGCAACCCCTTCGCATATTTACAAGCAAATTTACAAAAAGACTCATGTGAGAGAGAGAGATGCAGTACCCTCCCCCTTGAAGTCACAAGCATTACTGATACTGGCCTAACTCTCACCTCTGTATAAAAAAGTTGGCATTAGTGAATTTATAGCATATAGAAGTATTGGCAACATTGTTTCGAATCATTATTACCATAACAGTGGTGCGTAATTCTGCTTCACGCAGAAGCTCAATACGTCCACCTCGCCAAACCTGTTTTACTTCACACTGAAGCTCAATCCGTCCACTAAGGGTTAAATGAATGAATATAGCATTGGATCTTTGCCCAGTTTTGAAAGAATACTTATGCTGTTTAATCCGCACATCTAAGTCCTTGCTAGGTTGGCTGATATAAAAAGAGGGGCAGTCCAAACATGGAATTTTATATATTAAATTTTATATATTTTGTTATTTTCCTTAGGGCTATTTTTGATTAACATTCCTTTTAATGTGTTATTATATGAAAAAACGAGATTAACATTGAAAATTTTAAAAATGATTTTATGTTTTCAAAACCACTAAAATAAAGCAAGCTAAGAATGTTCTTAAGGGTTTCTTTCTCCATGTTACTTTCACTATAAAACTTGTTGTGGGCTTTATTTCAACAAATATCTTGTATATGTAAGGGATAACATAAATCTGTCCCTATTTTTCTTATGTGTTTGATTTCTTGTTCCAAATACTAGGAACTAACAATGAGCCATGCTCTTAAAATAACAGAGGAAAAATGGATATTTTGATATTAATGTGATGGCCTGAGTAAAAATGAACATAAGTTAAGTTGTTGGTTGGTTTCCTATAAATACTGAGTTTACATTGAAATGGTTGCCTATGTATTAAAACATCTAAGAAAGGGAGGCAATTGTCTTTTTCTGATTCTAAAGTAAACTTAATGGATAGTACCTAGTTATTCAAATTAGAGAGTAAATCATTTACATCAATACCAGCAGGCAAAGCAGCTAAAATATTGCCAACATATCTATACCACTTTAAAGGAGTATAAATGATATTAGGTAAATATCGTTTTTCAAAGAATTCCATATGCAAGTTTGAGAGGAGTGGGGATAAAGGGTTGCCCATTGCAATATGAAATATTTGTTGGTAAAATTCACCATTGAGTATAAACTTATAAATGCACAACCTAGTAAGTGAAATAGTATGACTTACAGGTAGGGGTAACTCATGATGGATTAGTTCATTACTAAGATACTCTAAAATAGAATTTATACAGACTTTATTAAAAAGAGGACAAACATCAAAACTAATGAATCTACCAGTGGGGTAAAAAGTGATTTTGTTTAATTTATCAACTAAATCTAGAGTATTACATATATGAGAATAGGAGATGGTTCCAAGTAATGGGACAAAAGAAGATTCTAGAAGAAGGAAGCAAAATGTTTTGAACTGCAATCTTACAAAACATGATGTAATCGATCGAGACATGTACTCTTACTCTCAAAAGGGCATATGTGATCAGAGCATTGTATGTTACATTGCAAAATCATTCATCATCTCGTATGGGACAAAGCTTTTACAGAAATCGTAACACGATCAAACAGACTGCAACTGGCTAATATGACTGGCATGTTTTAAAAACAAAACGAAAAACCTGAGTTGGTTTCCAGAATGGATCAGCAATTGTTATTCCCGCCCTGTCAACACATTATCTTAACTGGTGACAGATGGCACATCTGGTCTAAAACTCTAATTTCTCTCTCTCCTGCTACTACACTATTATCAAGAAAGGTATTATTAATTCTAAAATATGCTGTTAAATTATCTAAATTACTAACTCTTTTGAGATCTGACATTACACTACATACAATATTTCAACAATTATTACTATTACACATAACACATGATAAACAGAAGAGTAAATATATCAAAACTATAGGATGATACACATATTACAAGGCAACATCATGAAGATTAGTTATCCCGGGTTTGAATCCAGTGATTCATAACGGGATAAATAATCTGCTATGACATTATCTTTTCATGAAATGTGTTTCACTTTTACATTATATGGTTGTAGGTATAAAGACCACCCGGTCAGTCTCTGATTGTTATTTTTCATCTTACTGATGAATGAGATAGAGTTGTGTCAGACAACACTAAAATTTCTTCATTCCTAGGTTGGTTCACACACACTTCAAACTTTTTCAATGCTGTGATTAATGCTAACGCTTCTTTTTCCACTGTTGAGTAAGTTTTCTGATGCTTTTTCAACTTTCAAGACATGAAACATACAGGGTGCAGAATACGGCTGTCATCTGCTTGAAGTAAAACAGCCCCAATTCCACAGCTAGATGCATCAACTTGTATCACAAACTTTTTATTGAAGTCTGGAGCTTGAAGCACTAGTCTTGAAGTTAAAATGGCTTTAACCTTCTCAAATGATTCTTGGCATTCTCGAGTCCAAACTAACTTTGTCTTCGGACTGGTTAAGTCAGTTAGGGGAGCTACTATGGCTGAGAAATCTGGACAGAATCGGCAATCAAATCCAGACATGCCCAAATATCTTTGTAGCTGTTTCCTGGTAGTAGGAGGGTAGTCTTGCAGATACCTTCTACATTAGCGTCAACAGGAGCGAGAAGGCCTTTTCCAGCTTCAAATCCCAGATAATAAACAGTTGCCTTTCCAAACTCACTTTTTTGTAAGTTATTTGTTAGTCCTGCTCCCTGTAGTTTCTTGAACACTTTCCTTAAAATCTTCAGATGTTTTTCCCATGTATTAGAGTAAATCACAATGTCATCAAGGTATACACTTACTCCTATGGATCCTAGCAGTTGATCCATCACTTGCTGGAATGTTGCAGGTGCATTCATCAGACCAAACGGCAAAACAGTGTATTGATACAGTCCAAAAGGAGTAATGAAAGCTGACAGCAACTTAGCATTCTCATCCAAGGGAATTTGATAATATCCTTTTAACAAGTCTGTCTTGGAAACAAATTTAGCTTGCCCAATATTATCAAGTAATTGATCAATAAGAGGCAAGGGATAATTGTCAGCCACACTGATGGAATTCCGTTTCCTATAATCAGTACACATCCTAAATGAGCCATCTGGTTTCTTCACTAACACACAAGGAGAACTAGAATGACTTGAACTGGGTTCTGCTAATCCATGCTGCAACAAATATTCAACTTCTTTTTTCAAAACATCTCAATGAAAAGGTGATAAGCGATATGCTCTCTGTTTAAAAGGTTTCCATCTTCTCTGATCTTTATCTCATGCTTTGTCAGATTGGTACTCCTAGGTATATCTGCAAAAATTTCAGGGAAACTTTGAATCACCTCACGTAATTCACCACTTTGCTCAACACTCAGATGTTTTGATTTATCCTCCAGATTTACCAGTATTGAAGAATTGTCCAGGTTGCATTCAGCTCCCAATTCGTAGCCATCATCGTCCTCTGTAGATGAAGTTGTCTGTGTTATTGACACGGTTTCAGTTTCAGTCTGATAAGTAAGGTTTCAAAAGATTCACATGTATCTTCCTCTGTCGCTTCCTTCTTCCTGGTGTTTCAATCACATAAGTTCGATCACTTAATTTCTCTATTATCCTATAAGGACCTTGAAACTTATTGGTAAGGGGAAATCTTTTCACTGGTAAGAACACTAGAACTTGCTGTCCTACACTAAAACTTATTAGCTTAGTCTTCGCATCATATCTCCTTTTCATTTTCTCTTGACGTATTTTCAGATTTTCTAGAGAGATTTTCGAAATTCTCTTAACCTTTTCCTCAAGTTCTTCACATATTCTCCTTGGATTTCCTCCTTGATTTTCTTCCCAATTCTCTACAAGAATCTTCAATGGACCTCTCACGTCGAGACCAAAAATCGTTTCATTTGGTAAACATCCCATACTTTCTTGATAAGCATTCCTAACTTCAAACAACATCAAGGGTAAACCAGCATCCCATTCTCTTCCTGATTCATTACAGTACTTTGTTAACATACTTTTCAATGTCTGGTGGAACCTTTCCAAGGCTCCTTGAGTCTCTGGATGATAGCAGATGATAATTGTTGTTTCACTCCTAACAAGTTCATCACATCCTGGAACCATTTTGAAGTAAAGTTCTTTCCTCTATCACTTTGCACAATTTCTGGTATTCCAAACTTGGAGAAAAACCTCTCCAACTTCCCAGCAATTACAGGAATTGCCTCAGGATACCTTGTCACTGGACACAAAGTTAACAGATATTCATTTCCTTTCTTTATTTCTGGAAGCAGCCCAACCACATCTATAATCACCTTGCTAAAGGGCTCTCCATTAGCTTCCATGTGTGACTCTATCTGCAAAACCTGCTAACATGCTTGTGAAATCCAGGCCAGAAAAAATACTTCATAATCTTCTCAAAAGTCTTCCTGACTCCCATGTGTTCAGACTCGTGTGCTACTGCTATCACTTGCTTCCTCAATGGATATGGAATAAAAATTTGATGATATTCTCCCCATTCAGCATTTCCTGGTATATCTGCAGGTTGATGCTTCCTCATTAGCAATCCTTCCTTTAGATAATAACAGGTAGGAGCTTGTTGCACCCATTCTTGATCAACAACTCTGAAGAACAAATCAGTCAGCGTTGTATTCTTCTTCTGCAGTTCCATTAGCTTCTCTCTAGTCACTTGACCAACTTCAAGGGCTGAACTCTCAATGTATGCTAACTCTGCTACTGTAGTTTCACTACGATCTTCAGGAACACTCTGACTACTCTGAGTCTCTTCAATAACAACAGGATCCTTGTCTTCTTGGGAAATCTCTTCATTACTAACACTAGGGGAAACTACACTTTCCTGGAACAGCTCTTCTAAGCTCAAAGATCCTTCACTTAATCCTTCTGGTGCAGGTAAATCCTCAGTTTCTGCACTTGCAGACATAGCTCTCTTCATACTCCTGGTAGTTACACAACTTGAAAACAGGTGGGGGTTTTTCTTCTTTAAATCTACCATTAGACTAATCCTCAA
>JANJGK010000017.1:20476979-20524479 GCA_039081455.1 Macrobrachium rosenbergii | reverse complement strand
TCTCAGTTTTCAATAAATAATTTTGCGGAGAACGAGAGAGGGGAAACTGCTGCTGGAGAGGAATGATGAATTAAGAAACGGATACAAGAGAGAGAAAGAGAGAGAGAGAGAGAGAGAGAGAGAGAGAGAGAGAGAGAGAGAGAGAGAGAGAGAGAGAGAGATGAACTTTAAATGAGTACAGATTAATTTTTCCTAGCACATAAACCAATCACAGACAAAGTTTTTGGATGAGATGCGGTACTTTTGTCCTCGTATTATAATATAAAATCAACTTTTTAAAACTTTTGCTACACTGACCACAGACGAACACTAGGTTATGACAGAGACAATGACGTCTGATTTCTTCTCCTATCAACATTATTTTGAAAAGGGAGGAAATCTACCAGAAAAATAAATATAAATAAATAAATAAATATATATATATATGTATATATATATATATATATATATATATATATATATATATATATATATATATATATATATATATATATATATACTGTATATATATATAATATGCTGTTTATATATGGCAGGTGTACGTGGGTCATCTACATGTAAATTGGTGTTGTTCGGACCTGCGCATCCGCAAAATCGTTGTGACGTTTCCTCTTGACGGGTGACATAAGAATGACGAATTTTGTTATAAACGGGTTTTTAAGCCTCTGTTGGCCGAGTATTTGATACTGAACGGGTTGATCGCCTTTGCCAAGGTCTAGAGAATACATTGGCCTTTGCCTCATTTACATAGCGGTCAAAACTGTATAAAATTTTTGTTTGTTCTGATCTGGCGTGATAACTTCATCTATTGGGGGACGCGACCTCGATGGGGAATTCTCGAATATTTTGCAGGCGACTGCAAGGTTTAATTTTTATTCGCTTTTTCATCATTTTAGATATTTAATTTATATTTATTAATTTCCTACTCATTTTTTAGGTTTTTCAAGCATAATTGATTTTATTATTTTCCAAAGGTGTTTGTCAAGTCACTGAGAAGTTGACGAAGAAAGGAAGGAAAAAAGGGCGACGATGCCTTAATATATCAAAGAATTATGAAACGAATGATATATAAAGAGAATAAACGACAATAACAGTCATAAGAATAGAAGGGAAAATCTGAAAGAAATTGATGTCGAAAGCTGGTAGATTAAAAAGGTAGAGTTCCGCATGAAAGAGAGGGAGACCTTCAAAGAAGAAATGGTGGAAATATTTCATAATAAAAATTACATGACCAAAGAAAGGCGTAAAAGGAAGGAGAAACAGAAATCCAAAAACACCGCAAAATGTGAAAATGTTAGAAGGAATTAGGTAAGAAGAAAGATCAGCAGACAGCAAATGTAGACAAGAAGTAGATCGAAGAGAGAATGAATTTCGGAAAGTAAGAGGCCGAGAAAAGTAGGGAGAGAACGAAACGAGAGGAGGGTAAAGAGAAATATAAAGAATGAGAAAATAACGAAAAGAGGAAGAATGTGTAAAGAAGAACGAGAAGAATAAGGAAAAGAGGAAAATGAAGAAAGTAAACGAAAGGAAATACAAATGATTAAGAAATAAAGAGAGAAAATCAATGAGAATATAATAGTTATATATATCAGTCATGGAATGATGAAGGATCCTTAGGATGAAAAGGAAAAAGAAGTGATAAAACGAAGAGGAAACAAGAAAGAACGTAGATAAAATGTTAAATCTGATAAGAATAACGAAATGCAAACTCTAAGAAGACAAGCAGTTATAAGGAAAAAGAATTGATTCAAAGGAAGAAAAATAAGGAACAAGAATAAAAAAGAACAAGGGAAGGGACTGAAGGAGGATTAGACCCCTTCTGCACAATATTTTCCCATTTGAGCGAGAGCCAAAGACACGAGAGGATCCTTCAAGTGAAAACACCGACGGGTTTTACCAGAGGGGAAAGTCCACAGCAGAACTGACGAGTCCAATGACTCAGTCCGCCGAATGCAAACCCCACTTCGGATGGACACATGTTCTGCCCTTTGTAGCACTTCAGAGAGACGCGGTCTGACTTGCCTGTTAAAACACCAGTATAGTTTGATTCTTTGTTCACGTTAACTTGACGATAAAATCTTCCTATATAATTGTTTTTAACATTTGAAGGGCATATCTTATGAATAGTTCACGTCTTAGGCATGGTGGAAGCAGATATCTGACACAAAAATGGTTCAACACCCGAACACACACACACACACACGTGCCGGTCTCTGTGCCTGTTACTCTAGTAGTTGTCCCTAACAGCACTTTTAATTTTGCTGTGTCGTCAAAACGCGTTAAAGGTTTCTATCAGAACAACCGGGACCAATGGCGCTATGCTACAGATATCTGTTCATATCTTCTGCTCTTGTCCATCAGGAAATTATGTTAATACCAAAAGAACATTGTTAGTATCTTTGAGTCAAGCGGAAATATCAGGCAGCCTCATGTCCTTAGCAGAACGTTATTTGAACTATGTCTCTTTACTTACAGTTTATGTATATGCCTTTCTATGACATACATATATCAATTATTTAGTATGAATTATCGTTGCTGAGACTAAAAATGAATTTACGATGAGTTCTGAACGCAAACCACACTTCAGATATACGTATGCATAGGTCATTTTTAAATGAGATATTTTTGACTGGAAATTAATAACTTATTTATGAGTTTTACAAGAAAACCACACTTCACGTGGAAATAACTGAAATTATGTTAATGACAAATGTATTTTCAACCGGGAATTATAAAACCGCTTTTGATGAGTTTCAGTCACAAGCCACTGTCCTGACGGAACAATGTTTCAGCAGCCTTTGACGGTTACGGCAAACATTAAAAACCATTTCAACAATTTGCCTGTCCTTTTCGTTTTAGTTAACTTTGAAATGTTCTTTTGGACTCTTCTCTCAATGAATTTATACTTTTCTTTTTAGCGATTTCTGGAATGTCTTTTAACCTGTGTGCAGCAACTGCCAATTTTTGAGTGAATTTTCGTTCAGGACTGATAAGCTTATTTGGCCACATTTCCACGCTATTTGGAAATTAAGCTGAGACATTTTAGTAATGAATTAAAAACTATTATGATCAAATGTTTATAGAAAGGATTTGTGGCTGGTTCAGGATCTTCTAGAAAACTTTTGCACTTAGATATTTTGCACAAGTTGTTATGTAACAAATGTCAGCTAATATCCATTTCGCTCCACTTTGGGAATATCGCCGAAAGAGTATTATAACTGTTACGTCTTTTATGTTACGGGGTCTCAAATATGAATGACTCTGCTTCTGTCTGTTGTCGTTTCACCTTGGTAAAACCTGGGTATAGAGTTCTGCGATAGCCGATAACTTCTGGTTACTCGTAGGAAACGCAGTAAACTTGGTAATTATTTTTCTTACACTGCTTATCTTATTTCAGGAGGGGGTAAGTGACTCGCCGGGCACTTTCTTAGGTTTTATTCTTATAACACTATAATAGTTCACACGGCCAGCCACACTGGACTTAGAAATTTCTCTTGATGTCAGAGAGGAGAGTGACACAGATCTTACCCAGAAAGGGTTCAAGTTAACTCTATCTAAAAATTGATCAGAATGAGCTCTGGACCTATGTGGAAGAAAACTCCTCCTCCTTGAGGATACTTACTTTCATCTTAATGGTTCAATTCCAACTCCCACTTTGGCAAAGGACAAATCAGGTCAATTTTGCTGACCTTTCATTTAATAAGCTCCTCCTTACTTTCCCATATCTCGACATTGGTTGTTTAGCCTACAACTCTAAACTCCAATTTACTTGGTCTCACGGCTCATCATTTCAGGTTATCAACACCGTCTCTCTCTCTCTCTCTCTCTCTCTCTCTCTCTCTCTCTCTCTCTCTCTCTCTCTCTCTCTCTCTCTCTCTCTCTTTTTGAATAATCACGATTAGTGAATTTCATACTTATTCACTGTAGAAATACTTTCAAACTCATTGCATAACATCACTCGGCCACATACCTACATTGACTACAATGTACAAAATTATAAACTGAATCAATTAATGTAAGAGGATTAACCATCTCAACACCATATAAAATCATTACAAAAATTAACTCTAAGCCAACCAACTAAGGTAAACTCAGCAATAATAATGTAATGCAAAAATGAATAAAGTAGTCATGTAAGCAGGTGCATGGCAATAAAATTATATGAATGCCTATAATATACATTCAAAGAAAAACTTGACTATAGTAAATTACTTCAATGTCAATAATCAGTGCAATAGAAATATATATATCAATAATTCCCATTAGTATGCAAATGAATGCAAGAAACATTATAATGCATGCTAGTGCTAAACACAAAACAAGACAAGTATGTATATATATATATATATATATATATATATATATATATATATATATATATATATATATATATATATATATATATATATATATATATATATATATATATATATATATCAAATACTCAAAATAAATTCAGAAAATTAAGGCAAAGTAAATATATCAAATACTTATTACTCTCTGGTTACCAATCATGATAACTTGGTAAAAATTCACATATCATACACACTGTAATTGTTATTAAAAGAAATCATAGATTGTAAATAAAAAAAAATCAATCATCAAAATGTTCAAGTGCAAGTCATTGGTAAACATTATAACTATTTAGGATGGATTCTGTCCATCATATCTTTGATTATGGTAAGCTTATTCAATATTAATTTCCTGACAATTATAGAGGAAATGAAAGCAAATAGTACCAAAAGAATGACATTTATGAATAAGACGATAGGAGAAATCTCGGTCTTATATGTATGAAAGAAAGTATGAACCTCTCCTAGCTTTGTGAACGTCTCCAATTCCAGTTCTGAAAGCTGAAATTCATTAATAGCTTCAAACTGATGTACACTTTTAGTGAAATTCAAACTGTACGTCGTGAAGACTGTAGGTTTGTAATACAAATTATGTAAAATGACCAATTCACAAGCAGATGAAAATGAGTGCACATTAATGAAAGCTATTTCTGTTTTGTTTGACTTACAATCAATCTTAGCATTCAATCTGTTTGCTGAGAACACAAAAATTTCATCATCAATGATCTGAGCCTTGAATGTTTCTGTAAACGGTAGGTACTTACAATGGTTCTTACCATTCTTGTTGTTTACAAGATCATCTAGACAATGAAGAGCACTCAAGGGTTCATAGAAATTCACAATGTTACAAACATATGCACCATCATTAAGCATGACACATTCCCTGAACTCATGTTCGGGAATTTCGGTCACTAGGAACGAATCATGCTGCAAGGCAAAGTGTCGAACTGTTCCTTCTAGCACAATGGACTTATTATCTACTACCATTGGGAATGGATAGACTGATATCAATGAGTTAATGTCTTGATTATTGAAAGGGATCACTAGGATTATTTGATTAGCTACTACTTTCACTGTGATCATGCCATAATAGTCCACTATATTTTCTACTAGTGGCTTCAAGTGATTGTTCACAACGCATTTCTGAATAATGGCTTCAATTTCACTAGGGGTTATCAGAAAAGGCGGCAGCAGGTTTTTACCTGCCATCATGATCGCATTGAGTAATTCTTTGTATTCCAGAAGGAAATTACTTGTTTCTATGAGCAGTTGCTCCATCATTTCTGTTTGATGGATTCTAGCAATTTCTGATGAAATATTATGGAGTGCACTATTCACAAATTCTTTCAGCACTGTGATCATTTTCTGATTTTGATTGACATTTCCTATTACTTTATTATAGACAGTGCCCTGCTCAGAAACCCAATTTTCAAGTTGAGCCACTCTTTCCTTTAGCTTTTCAACATTACCATCTGTCGCCACACCCAACAGATTGTGTAAAGCGACTCCTATAAAAGGTATGAGTGATCGCTTTACTACTTTCCTTGGCATAACACTATCAATGTCACTCTTCAACTTGGAGAGCATGTCGTACAAATTTCTATCTTGGACACTGTGTAATCCTGCCTGGGTCTGATTGCTCAGCTAGACTAACTGCTCTCTCTGATCGATAATGGACTCCGTCTGGATCTTAACAATGGCTAGGTCCTGTATCATCTTAACCTTGCCATGTTCCTTGATGATGGCTCCCTTCCTTAGTTGTACGAGTGAGTTCACAAATTGACTCACTGCCAACCACCAAACAATCCATTTGCTGAAATAATGTTATTAAGCAGTAAAAATTCTTATCAATTACATTTGTTTACCATTGCACTTGCCATTACCTTCTTCTCAAATTATACCTTGGTGTCATTGAAGATTCTATTTTATTATCTATCTTATCTTTATTAGACAAATCTGTCAACTGGGTAGACGACCAAGGTTCTGAATGAACTACTTTAATGTGGTTCCAATGTACAATAGATTCTCTCAAGGTAATCTGATGCATTAACTTGAATTTATTCAACTTCAAAACTTCTAAAACTCTATATGGACCTTTGAATTTGGGTGAGACTTTGGTATTAGGTCCTTCAAGAATAGGGTTTAGTACATATACTTGTTGTCCTACCTTTAACGAGGGTATGGTGGACCTTTTATTGTAATACTTACTAGATTTTTTATGTAACTCTTTTAACCTAGTCCTGGTAACCTTAACGGTTTCAAACGTACGTCTTGTCTTCCAAGCAATATAGTCCTCATAGTTGTACGCACGTCTGGGTGGTGCGGCATCATCCAAAAGTGAATTTGGCATTCTCTTTTGTAGCCATACAATAGGAAATGAGGAGTTTCTCCTGTTGATTCATTTACTGTGTTGTTTAGAGTAAATTGTATGTCTTCGAGAGTCAAATCCCAGTCTTCAGTGTTTGGTGTTACAAATGTTTTCAGAACATCCTTTATTTTGCGATTTGTTCTTTCTACTGCTCCATTTGAGCTTGGCTTATGTGCTGTTATTTGACATTTCTGTATCTCATAAAAGTCACACAGTTTCCTTAGAATGTCACTAGTAAATTCAGCAGCATTGTCTGAGAGCAAAACTTGAGGACATGAATGTCTGGTTATGATTCTATACTTAAAGGCTTCTGCCACCGTTGATGCTTCTCTGTTTCTGGTTGGAACAATTTCTACTTATCTGGTCAAATAGTCAATGAAAACTAAAATCTGTTTATTTCCTCTGATGGTGTTCGGAAATGGACCTAAGAAATCCATTGTGACTACTTGAAAAGGATTTAATTCTGAAGGATACATTTCCAGAGGAGCCTTGACGTTGACATTCCCTTTATGTACATTACATATGGTGCAGTTCTGAACAAATCGACTAGCATCTTCACTACATCGAGGCCAAAATTAGTTTCTAGTGATTGTTCTTCATGTTTTATTAATTCCAGGATGTCCCGATAACTTGTATGAATGGGTTAGTTCTAAGACGTCCTGTATCAGTGTATTAGGAATGTACAAACGTGAACAAGCATTTGGTTCGTCTGAAGTTTTGTACAATAATCCATCTATCAATTGAAACTCTGAATTTTCCTCACCTTGCAAGAGGTTACCAATTACTTCCCTTATGCGATCCCCGTTATGGTCCTATAGGATTTTCTCATTTGGGAAAGCTCACAACCTATATGTTCTGTTAAAGTGCCTTTATCTATGATACTTACAGTACTGCCTGTATCCAACAATATGGAACTCAGTACACCTTCTAAGTGTACTTGTATGATAGGCAACTCTTCCTGACACGTATTAAAATTCTTTACAGAAAACACTATTTCATTACTCCGAGTAATGTCTTTTGGGGATACATCCTTATTCAATGTCACTATTTCTTTCTGTAAGGATGGACCTTTCTGCTGTGCTCTCTGTGATTGTCACTGAGAATCGCCTTGATTTGGGTTACTGGGTAAGGTATTCTGATTATTAGGCTGAGTATTGTGGTTATTTTGAGACCCCTGAGAATTTCCCTGTCTGTTGTACCAACAGTTCTGCATCAAATGTCCTATCTTATTGCAATTCGAACACCATTTGTTTCTTCTACAATTCTGTGTTGTATGGTTGGAATAACCACAATTTCCACAATTTTGTCTCTGCCTATTTGACTGTGGTCTATTATTCCCTGAATTTTGGCCTTGACTAGCTCCCCTCTGTCCAGGAGCCCTGTTATTTCCACTGTTACTTCCATTAGTTCCAGTGGTATTCCCACTGTTACCTCTATTTGGCAGCCTACCTTGATTGTTTCTGTTTGATTGATTAAATCTCCTATTGTTGTTCTCACCGTTTCTATCAAACGAATTTCTGTTTCCCTGATGCCTAGACCTAGCTTGCCCTGATTGGTTTCTACTGGACTGATTGCTATTATTTCTTGGGCTTCCACTAGCTATGGTTCCCGTAAAATCTGCACTACTACTTGATGAATTCTATTTTACTTTCCTTTCTATGTACATCAAGGTTTGTACAATTCCATCATTTGGCTTCCTATCGCAGTACTTCTTTAAGGCTACTCTTTCTTCCTTACCCAAAGCATCGTAGATTGGCCCTAATGACATATATTTAAGTACCTTGGATATACTAGCTAAATCTGTTTCATCATTATCAAAGTCATCCTTCCAACAACAATTCCTACAGCTTTCATATCTGTCGTCACTCTATCTATAGCTTCTTCTACTCTAGTGGCTAAAACTAAGTGATTACCCTCATATTTCTGATGATGGAAAGTTCCTATGTTGTACCATGGATCTTTCTGTGCTTCTGGTTGCCAAAACTGTAAGTACTGTTTCTTGAATTCGTTAAACAGAGTAATTTCCCTAAAAAGTACTGAATGAAGAACTGTATGTGCATCACCATGTTCCATACTAACATACAAGAGTGCTTCATCTATTTTCTTTCTCTCATCTGTGATACCAGCAGCTGAAATTCTGCTTTCTGTGTCTGCCAACCATCGATTTACACTATATTCTTCTAGTCTACTTTTATCTACATTACTTGGGTCTACCGTTCCACAAAATCTAGTGGCTTGGGTGATTACTGCGGCTTGAGCCATGGTGTAGCGTCTAGGTACAGTCAAATTTGTTGGGTTAGTGGTTACAACGGAAGTGTTAGGCGCACTAGTTGTCGGTAAACTAAGTGGGGGACCCTGACTATGAGAATGTCTGGGTCTAGTATTACTAGGATTAATTTGTCTAGAAAGTCGTTCAGGTACAGGCCTTAGGTTATATTGAGTCTGGTCTCCGCCCCTTGTCTGTTGCAGTCGGGAAATTACTTCATCAAAGGATTCATTCATATTAACTATTAAAATATTCAATGATTCCAAGAATGAAAAATTAATAAAAAAAAAAAATTTGAGAAGCAGGTACTTACTTCAATTGCATGTTTGCTGAGTTCTTAGTGACTGTTTTCCACTTCAATAGAAATTAAATTTTTCCCAACTCATTCCTTCATAGGACTCTCTCACAGTCTGAAAAAGTCTGATATTAGTTTGAATTTATACAATTGTTTGGGTTCCACTGCAAAAATGCTGCGCCAAGTGTATAACAACAAAATTATTATGTTGGAATAATTTAAACAGAATTATCTCTATCACCAAGTGAACGAAAATTTCTATTTCGTAAAAAAAAAATTACTAAATATGAAAAAAAATGATTTCCTTCGTACAACAATAAGGAAATATTATTCAGATAATTATTCTTAAAAAAAAAAATTTTTATTTGAATTAATTACGTTTGAGAGAAAGAAAAAAAAATTATTTGTGCACTGCAGGGAAAAATAATTATGTTACAAATTTCATGCACACGAAAAAAAATTAATTATTCACAGAAAAAAAAATTTTTCTTGATAATTCCCCGATACTAGGAATGAATGATTACTATTCAAGTAGCTTCGTGTCTTCTTGCACTTGAAGATAGCGCTGATTCGCACATGAGCGCAAATGTCTTCGTCTTCCAGTGATAATCGGCACAGCTCGGCCGACTTCCAGTCCGTTACTCACTGAATTTGTCGAAGAAAAATTTGGAATCCCTTCCAAATTGTGGTTAGCGACAGTGGAAAATACCAGTGTCTTTTCTTCTGTTGATTGAAGACGCGAACTTCACCTCGGGAGGTTGACTTCCAAAACTGTATCGCTGTTCCGATTTCTTCACTATCGTCCGTCGCCGTCTTCCGCTCTCGTTCGTCGCTGCTCTGGTACCGCTAATTTCCTCTAAGTCACCTTTTTAGCGACCAAAAATTGTGGGAATTTCGTGTATTTAAGTCTGTACACAATAGAAAAATTCACTGAACTGACGTAGATATTAGCGACTTTCATATGTCCGCCAGCACTGTTTGTTTTCGTCCGACCTTCACTTACTGCATTCGACGATGAGTGGCCGCGAGTTGCCGATAATCTCGTAAATTTCGTTATACTTCTTATAAAAATCACCGCTGTTCTATGCCGTGATTATTACTATTGTTCTTATTATTGTAATAGTTAATTATTAAACTGAATTTCTTGTTGATCTTGTTATTGCGAAAGTTCGGGAACTTCAAACTGGCAGAGATTTACCGCTGTCAATTTTTTACTCCGATCGACGCAAAAAGTTTCGCTGCTTCGTGGAACATTCCTTTCTGTTTCGTTCTCTCTGCTGTCTTCTATTACTGTTTTCATGTTTCTAGTTGCTGAAGACCGTCTTGAAATTGTTTGCGCTTTTAATTTGAGAGTTAGTTATTAGCGCAATCGCTCTCCACTCTCTGTAAATTTCTCTAGGGCCGTGAACATTTATTGTTTTTCAAATGTGCGCTGGGCGAAATCCCACCGCTGCCACCACTTTTATTGTTACGTCTTTTATGTTACGGGGTCTCAAATATGAATGACTATGCTTCTGTCTGTTGTCATTTCACCTTGGTAAGACCTGGGTATAGAGTTCTGCGATAGCCGATAACTTCTGGTTACTCGTAGAAAACGCAGTAAACTTGGTAATTATTCTTCTTACACTGTTTATCTTATTTCAGGAGGGGGTAAGTGACTTGTCGGGCACTTTCTTAGGTTTTATTCTTATAACACTATAATAATTCACACGGCCAGCCACACTGGACTTAGAAATTTCTCTTGATGTCAGAGAGGAGAGCGACACAGATCTTACCCAGAAAGGGTTCAAGTTAACTCTATCTAAAAATTGATCAGAATGAGCTCTGGACCTATGTGGAAGAAAACTCCTCCTCCTTGAGGATACTTACTTTCATCTTAATGGTTCAATTCCAACTCCCACTTTGGCAAAGGACAAATCAGGTCAATTTTGCTGACCTTTCCTTTAATAAGCTCCTCCTTACTTCCCCATATCTCGACATTGGTTGTTTAGCCTACAACTCTAAACTCCAATTTACTTGGTCTCACGGCTCATCATTTCAGGTTATCAACACCGTCTCTCTCTCTCTCTCTCTCTCTCTCTCTCTCTCTCTCTCTCTCTCTCTCTCTCTCTCTCTCTCTCTCTCTCTCTCTCTCTCTCTCTCTTCTTTTTTTTTTTTTGAATAATCACGATCAGTGAATTTCATACTTATTCACTGTAGAAATACTTTCAAACTCATTGCATAACATAACTAACAAGTGAAAAATGCGCCGAAGTTTCTTCAGCGCAATCGAGTTTTCTGTACGGCTTATAATGCTGTATGAAACTCTCAGCCACAGCCCATGAAACTTTCAGCCGCGGCCCATGAAACTTTCAGCCATGGCCCGGTGGTGCCCTGTGTTGTTGGCACCTATAGCGGTGCCAGACGCACGATCATGGCTAACTTTAACTTAAATCAAATAAAAACTACTGAAGAGGCCAGAGGGCTGCAATGTGGTATGTTTGATGACTGGAGGGAGGATGATCAACTATATATATATATATATATATATATATATATATATATATATATATATATATATATATATATATATATATATATATATATATATAAATTCCTGACTCACATCAGGATCAAACCCAGGTCTTTCAGGTGGAAGGCAAGGGCGCTGCCCTCTATGCCATACAAGTCTAAAAGAAGTTGGAACCTGAGAGCAACTGCACCCAAGGAACTACCTGGGCAAGCTAACTGCTTGCATACCAGCAAGTTTTCCCCAACTTCCTGACTCAGCATTGACCCGATTGACAGCATTTCATTCGCATTATCCCTTCTGATGTGAGTCAGAAATTTATTTCTGTTCCACACATGATTGTGTGTGGATTATTTCTATCTTATTCACTCAGAAGGGATAATTCGAATGATATGCTGTCAAATGGGTCATTGCTGAGTCGGGAAGTTGGGGAAAACTCTCTGGTATGCAAGCAGTTAGCTTGCCCAGGTAGTTCGTTGGGTGCAGTTGCTCCCAGGTTCCACCTTCATTTAGACTTGTATGGCCTCGTGAGCAGCGCCCTTGCCTTTCAATTGAAAGACCTGGATTCGATCGTGATGGGAGTCAGAAAGTTATTTCTGTTCCACACGTGATTGTGTGTTGATTATTTCTATCTTATTCACTCAGAGCGGATAATTCGAAAGATATGCTGTCAATTGGGTCATTGCCGAGTCGGGAAGTTGGGGAAAACTCGCTGGTATGCAAGCAGTTAGCTTGCCCAGGTAGTTCGTTGTGTGCAGTTGCTCCCAGGTTCCACCTTCATTTAGACTTGTATGGCCTAGTGGGCAGCGCCCTTGCCTTTCAATTGAAAGACCTGGATTCGATCCTGATGGGAGTCAGAAAGTTATTTCTGTTCCACACGTGATTGTGTGTTGATTATTTCTATCTTATTCACTCAGAGCGGATATTCGAATGATATGCTGTCAATTGGGTCATTGCTGAGTCGGGAAGTTGGGGAAAACTCGCTGCTATGCAAGCAGTTAGCTTGCCCAGGTAATTCCTTGGGTGTAGTTGCTCTCAGGTTCCACCTTCATTTAGACTTGTATGGCCTAGTGGGCAGCGCCCTTGCCTTTCAATTGAAAGACCTGGATTCGATCCTGATGGGAGTCAGAAAGTTATTTCTGTTCCACACATGATTGTGTGTTGATTATTTCTATCTTATTCACTCAGAGCGGATATTCGAATGATATGCTGTCAATTGGGTCATTGCTGAGTCGGGAAGTTGGGGAAAACTCGCTGGTATGCAAGCAGTTAGCTTGCCCAGGTAATTCCTTGGGTGCAGTTGCTCCCAGGTTCCCCCTTCATTTAGACTTGTATGGCCTAGTGGGCAGTGCCCTTGCCTTTCAATTGAAAGACCTGGATTCGATCGTGATGGGAGTCAGAAAGTTATTTCTGTTCCACACGTGATTGTGTGTTGATTATTTCTATCTTATTCACTCAGAAGGGATAATTCGAATGATATGCTGTCAAATGGGTCATTGCTGAGTCGGGATGTTGGGGAAAACTCGCTGCTATGCAAGCAGTTAGCTTGCCCAGGTAGTTCGTTGGGTGCAGTTGCTCCCAGGTCCACCTTCATTTAGACTTGTATGACCTAGTGGGCAGCGCCCTTGCCTTTCAATTGAAAGACCTGGATTCGATCGTGATGGGAGTCAGAAAGTTATTTCTGTTCCACACGTGATTGTGTGTTGATTATTTCTATCTTATTCACTCAGAGCAGATAATTCGAATGAAATGCTGTCAATTGGGTCATTGCTGAGTCGGGAAGTTGGGGAAAACTCGCCGGTATGCAAGCAGTTAGCTTGCCCAGGTAGCTCCTGGGTGCAGTGGCTCCCAGGTTCCACCTTCATTTAGACTTGTATGGCCTAGTGGGCAGTACCCTTGCCTTTCAATTGAAAGACCTGGATTCGATCGTGATGGGAGTCAGAAAGTTATTTCTGTTCCACACGTGATTGTGTGTTGATTATTTCTATCCTATTCACCCAGAGCGGATAATTCGAATGATATGCTGTCAATTGGGTCATTGCTGATTTGGGAAGTTGGGGAAAACTCGCTAGTATGCAAGCAGTTAGCTTGCCCAGGTAGTTAGTTGGGTGCAGTTGCTCCCAGGTTCCACCTTCATTTAGACTTGTATGGCCTAGTGGGCAGCGCCCTTGCCTTTCAATTGAAAGACCTGGATTCGATCCTGATAGGAGTCAGAAAGTTATTTCTGTTCCACACGTGATTGTGTGTTGATTATTTCTATCTTATTCACTCAGAGCGGATAATTCGAGTGATATGCTGTCAATTGGGTCATTGCTGAGTCGGGAAGTTGGGGAAAACTCGCTGGTATGCAAGCAGTTAGCTTGCCCAGGTAGTTCGTTGGGTGCAGTTGCTCCCAGGTTCCACCTTCATTTAGACTTGTATGGCCTAGTGGGCAGCGCCCTTGCCTTTCAATTGAAAGACCTGGATTCGATCGTGATGGGAGTCAGAAAGTTATTTCTGTTCCACACGTGATTGTGTGTTGATTATTTCTATCCTATTCACCCAGAGCGGATAATTCGAATGATATGCTGTCAATTGGGTCATTGCTGATTTGGGAAGTTGGGGAAAACTCGCTAGTATGCAAGCAGTTAGCTTGCCCAGGTAGTTAGTTGGGTGCAGTTGCTCCCAGGTTCCACCTTCATTTAGACTTGTATGGCCTAGTGGGCAGCGCCCTTGCCTTTCAATTGAAAGACCTGGATTCGATCCTGATAGGAGTCAGAAAGTTATTTCTGTTCCACACGTGATTGTGTGTTGATTATTTCTATCTTATTCACTCAGAGTGGATAATTCGAATGATATGCTGTCAATTGGGTCATTGCTGAGTCGGGAAGTTGGGGAAAACTCACCGGTATGCAAGCAGTTAGCTTGCCCAGGTAGTTCCTGGGTGCAGTGGCTCCCAGGTTCCACCTTCATATAAACTTGTATGGCCTAGTGGGAAGCGCCCTTGCCTTTCAATTGAAAGACCTGGATTCGATCGTGATGGGAGTCAGAAAGTTATTTCTGTTCCACACGTGATTGTGTGTTGATTATTTCTATCTTATTCACTCAGAGCGGATAATTCGAATGATATGCTGTCAATTGGGTCATTGCTGAATCGGGAAGTTGGGGAAAACTCGCTGGTATGCAAGCAGTTAGCTTGCCCAGGTAGTTCGTTGGGTGCAGTTGCTCCCAGGTTCCACCTTCATTTAGACTTGTATGGCCTAGTGGGCAGCACCCTTGCCTTTCAATTGAAAGACCTGGGTTTGATCCTGCTGTGAGTCAGAAATTTATTTCTGTTCCACACGTGATTGTGTGTTGTTTATTTCTCTCTCTCTCTCTTTATATATATATATATACATATACATATATATATATATATATATATATATATATATATATATATATATATATATATATATATATATATATATATATATATATATATATATATATATATATATATAGTCAACAGTTTATATTCCTTCCTCCTAGTGAATCGCCAGGCAATTGATTTCTAATAAAATCCAGCATATCAGTTAACTAAGAATCAAGCCAATATGGCTGACAAAGAGGGTTTCGTACTCATTTTTGAACCCAGCACGCATTCCATTCTCCTGGCTGGAAATGCCCTGGGCTACTACACAATAGCTCCCCCCACCTTCAACTCCCCTACTACAAGAATACACCTAGATATCCCCCCTTCTGTCGGGTAGTGTTTGCAAGTTCAGATCAGAGAGGTTATAGGTATGAAAGGGCGCAAGCCGCGCAAAGGGGAGCTAGGATCTTAAGCTTTAACCGCCTAATCTATAAGACCATTTTTCCCTTGACTTCTTGACAGGCGGCAGAGTATTCTTTCAAGTTGATTTTGAAAAACAAGAGCAGAGACTTCCCAGCCGTGCTCCGAGGCAGACGTCTGTCCCCTGTTCTCTGGGTGCTGGGCAACGACAACTCGAATTGCCACTAACGCTATATTCAGAGCTCAAGGTCTAAGCTAAAGTCTGAGAGTTAGTCTGCGCCAGTAACCACTGGCCCCCTTTTCAGTCAGTTTAATCCTTTCTTAGTGCATCTCCAAGACTTTCACATTTTCATTTCTACTCAGGTGTTCCCTTTGTGTAAGCTGCACCATCCCCATTCATCCTTTAAAACGCATTGTTCAGTATCCTCATAACTGCAGTTAAGTCCTCCCTTTGAAGTGTTAAATTGGGCTAACTAAGATTTAGAAGGTAAGATTATTCATTGTCCTTTGTTAAGTAACAAGGGAGGTTTCATTTGCCCCCCGTGTTTGCACTAACTCCTGAATTCTCTTCCAGGAGACGACATAGCCTGCCCAGTTCGCAAATCTATGCCAAGATACCCTTTACTGACTGCCATCCATATTTTGCAACCATTCCTGGTCTCAGCCTGATTGCAAGAATCCGTTGCCCACACAGAAATCATCTTGATTAACTGATGTCCATTATCCTGGAATTCACCCCTTTCATGGCATTGTTGCCTGTGAATTGATGCATTTTGGTCATATCAGAGTTAATTGTTTTAATGGGAATTGTTGCATCGGTGGCCCCTCATATTTGCATTGCGTGTCTTTAAATTACTGCATTTATGATCTATCATATGTGATTTATGTGTCTGTAAATTGTTGCATTTTTGGTCTCACATACTTGCCCCATTTTCTGTAAATAAATGTAAAAGAATTCTAATTCTAAATTGGTGGCCTTCATTATTTATGTAAATCAAGGAAAATTCTAAGGTAAGTTCCAGTGGTATTCCTTTTGCTTATAATTGGGGACCCCCATTGGCACCGAAGGCAGTCTCTAATAATAAATTGTCCAAAATTCCGTCCCCCAAGGACCCCGTTTGTAACAATATATAATTAAATTTTTATACTGAGCCGTATGAAAATAAAATGTCCAAGTACAATGTTTTGATCTTTGTGTTTTGCTTTTTTTGTGACCAGTAGTTACTCCATGTAATCATCCACACACGATGACATGGCTACGCCACTCAAAAAAATGCCAAATCTACCATATTGTCACCCTTTTTCCTGAAAAGTTTGAATGGCATTAAAAAAATATGGCTGTAGTGCTAATCACCTAAGAGTCTCAATGTTTTGTACCCAGATAATAAGAATAATATTAGGAAGTTCGAATGCCGTTAACCTGGGGCTGCCTGTGTGTGTGTGTATATATATATATATATATATATATATATATATATATATATATATATATATATATATATATATATATATATATATATATATATATATATATATATAATGTGTGTGCATGTTTGTATGTGTATGTTTTTATGCGTATGTACGCATATGTGAATGGGTTCAAATTTGGTATAAAATCACGTGAATATATTCTCTGCAACAAAATGCTGTCAGTTTGCGGGAAAGGGAGTAGAAGTATTTAGAAAGAATGAGGAGGCTTCTCTTTCAGATAGGAAGCTTTTGATAAGAGTTTTGAAGAGCGACCAGACACTTCATCCGTCCATTTGTGACCTTATGCAGGTGGGGTTCTCTTCCCTGGATTGGGATTAAATCCTCTTTAGTGTTCCCAAATACAGAGGAATTTCCTTGGGTTAAAATTCCCAATTTTAGTTTTCACTAAAAGAAAACTTAGATGGATATTTGTCTGTCCGTCCACACTTCTGTCCGACCTCAGATCTTAAAAACTACTGAGGCTAGAGGGCTGCAAATTGCTATGTTGATCATCCACCCTCCAATCATCAAACAGCAAATTGCAGCCCTCTGGCCTCGGTAGTTTTGATTTTATTTAAGGTTAAAGTTAGCAATGATCGTGCGTCTGGCACCGCTATCGGTGCCAATAGCACAGGCCTCCACCGGGCCGTGGCTAAATGTTTCAAGGGCAGCGGCTGAGAGTTTCATACAGTATTATACGCTGTACAGAAAACTTGTTCTTGTTTTGATTACAACTTGGTGCCAAAGAGGCAGATTTTCTTAACAGCTGGTTATTTTGGAGTTTATAGCGACGTGTAGCATTTGCTTTACAGAAGATAATGGATTTTGAAAATCAGTCAAAAATACCGAATTTTGATATCATAATAAATTCATTGTGTAATATGATGAAGCAGATGGAGTGGCAGTCAGCGAACACGATTGCGATATTCGTTCGAAATATTACACGTGAAAACAAGTGAGAGAGAGAGAGAGAGAGAGAGAGAGAGAGAGAGAGAGAGAGAGAGAGAGAGAGAGAGAGAGAAATGCAACTTTTTAATGATGAAGGTTCGAGTTCGTATCGAAAGACAAACGTTTGATTTGACGATTTTTGGAAAAGCATTTCACGTTAGGGACTGCCATCCAAAGAAGAGTTTCGTTTTACCCGTGTGTGTGTGTGTGTATATATGTATATGTATGTATATATATATGTATATATATATATATATATATATATATATATATATATATATATATATTATACTATATAAAATAAAACAACTTTTGCCAAGCTTACTTATCAAGAAAGCTAAAAATCTTCATCTCGAAATAAGACGAACATTTTTCTTATTCGTCATCTTTGACCTTTCGGAAACCATTTTCCCTGAACTAATAATTATTAGATATTATTCGTTTGAACTCCAGTGCATCAGACTTACAGCTTAGTGTTTCATCGATCCAATAAATATTTTGCTTCCGGTTTTATTTTCGCAATTAGCGACGTGTAATAAGACTTCTTCGTTTCTTCTTCGTTTTAACGTGCTTTTTTCCCATTTTTACATGGGGTTTAAAAAATTCTTGTTGCTGGTGAATGAATGTCGAGGTTGGAGAGAGGAGGCTGGAGGAGAAGGAAAGGGAGAAAAGAACTGGGGAGGAGAAACGTCTGTCGCTTCAAATGGAAATGATAAGTTTAGATAAAAAGGTGGGAAAAGGCGAGAATAAAGACTCACGTTAAATGACCAACACCTTTCAACAGATACACATTTTGTGGAGTCTGCTCCAGCGCTCCATTATTTATGCAACGACCCACATAGTTATAAATATTATGGAGCAACTCCGCTCGCCGACGGTAAAATGACGCTGCTTTTTCAGCGTGTGATTTTGTCTAACGCTTACTGTGCTTCAGAGAGAGAGAGAGAGAGAGAGAGAGAGAGAGAGAGAGAGAGAGAGCCTTCACCAGGATCTAAACCCGGGAGAGATTTACGAGCGTGGTTCTTCTCTCCTTTCCTCCTAAAATTGGTAATTCTTACCAAATTCGTGTTTTTAATGTTTTCATCTTCCATTTCCGCGTATTCCTCGTCCTCTTTCATTTCTTCATCCGACCTTTGGCAGAAAAAAGAAGAATCTTTCTTTGCAGACGGTTAATGAAAACGCTTCTTCAAATATGGATGGGATCAGGAGGAAAAGGCGGTCATCGGGAAGAACTATTTTCACCCATCTTCAGGATGAAGCTTTCTTTTTATCTTAAAAAAATAAAAAAAATATTCAGGATAAACTGGGATCCAACATTTAGAAGCGATTAAAAAAAAATTCAAGGACTTAGAAAGAAGGAGATACGAAAACAAATGGATTGTTCGTTACCAGAAACACAAAATCAGCACTTTATTAAAGAAAACCATGGTCATAAACTTCATAACTTCATATATATATATATATATATATATATATATATATATATATATATATATATATATATAATGTGTGTTTGTGTGTATGTGTAGGCTATATATATATATATATATATATATATATATATATATATATATATATATATATATATATATATATATATATATATATATATATATATGAAAAGCATTAGGAATAATAATAATATATATATTTGTTTTTTTTTTTTTAGCTAAGCATTCTTTGAGATATTCTGGACAAGTGTAACTGCCTACATATGCGCGAGTCATTGCTGACAAAAACCTGCCGTCAGTCTCGCTTCCCATTGAGACAAAGGGCATCGTTCCTTGAGCAATTTTCTGGCAATGTCGGAATGTTGCGCTAGCTGGAAGTCGTTAAGTTCCGGTAGAGTGTTCGCTTGAAAGTTCGCTCCCATGGGCGTTTAATAGGAAGTGTGAATTTTCGATTTTGATTACAGGCTAGGCATTTGGGTCTTGATTTCTTAAGTAAAAGATCCACTTTGCTGGAAGATTTAGTGTTCTGCCTGTGAGGTGAGCTGAGACTTGGTTTTTCAAAAACCTGAGTGGGTTTTAAGGGGAGCGCTGACTCCATAAGGCCCCATTATAAAGTAAGTGCTTATAACTACCTTATGAGTGAAGGAATTTGCTTCGAATTTTTACCACTTATTCTTCAACTAATAATGAAAAGTTTCACTTAGGGAAATTTAGAAATTCAACTTCTAAGTTAATTTTTTTTGCATTTGATAAAAAGATTTTAAAACTTTAAAAATATGCAAAAAAAAAGTTTCATTCAAAAACGAATTTCCCATGTACAAAATCAAGATATATAGTTATACTACACTCTGTAAAAGTTTCATTGAATTTGGTTCAATCTTCTTGGAGTTATAAGCTTTTATTTTTGAAAAACTAAGGTTTGAGAAAATGGCAAACGAAAAAAAAAATTATGGTTATTTTGTACCAACTATGAAACTATGACAGTTAGAAGACTGATTATTGCACAAAAACTGTTTTGTCATATAAGATATATGCCCTGTAATTTTCAATATAATCAAATTAATAGAAATGTGCTCTCTCTTGATTTATATGTTACCTAAAATTTGCAGATATATATATATACAGTATATATATATATATATATATATATATATATATATATATATATATATATATATATATATATATATATATATGTTACAGTTAATATGTATAATCAGTTAATATGTATATTCCCTGAAAAAAAACAGTTAATACATATATTACCTGTTTCACTCAGGGAATATACATAATACCTAAAAATTTCAGTTATTATACATGTTAAATGAAATTTGGAGTCTTTTTTTTATACATATTCCCTAAACTGAAAATTGAAGGGGTGAAGTGAAAATATGACAATAATATATGAAAAATAAAGTACGATACTAAAAGTGACATTTGTAAAATACGATAACTCTTGAGTGCTAATTACTAATTACTCACTCTCCAATAGGCCTATTAACAATATGACTATTGACTACTGCCCTTTGTCACGTCTTCTTTGTTTATTTCTCTGTGTTTATTTCTCTTTGTTTCAGTGTGACTTGTGACCTTGGTAGTGAAAACTTCTAAATGCTCGTATCCAGAAATCATACGACGGTTCGTTGTATGCGATCGCGATGGTGTTGCCGTATCCAGAAACCATGCGAACATACGCAGGCATTCGCATTTGACAATGTAATGTTGGAACCATAGTTACCATAGTGAAGGAGGCGTCGCATGGGTACCCCCTTGCGATGGCAGAATTGAAAGAATGTAAATTTCAACTCTGCTTCAAAATACGTGCGCCAAAGTGATTTATCTACAATGTCTATTGAAAATATGAAACAATTTGTGGTGAAAGGACCTGAATAACAACGCAACAAAGGTCTTGAAAAGAATACTTTTAAGAAGTCTTTGCCTGTCCTTGCCTGCCGACGACGGATGAATTCGAGCTCATCGTAACAAAAACAACGGCAGTCAGCCACCTCTGTTGGAATTCTTTTCCTTCAAAATAGGCTTCGTTGACGTGTTTAGAGTTTTCTTTTCAATACAAAATTGCGTATTTAATTGGTATACATCTAGAAATCTTAATGTGTTGGTGTTATATTGCCCAAGAAAGTTGAAATCAGTACAGCCACTGAAGCTCCTCACAGGGAGACTACTAGGTGATGCAAGCGTGAAGTTCCATGTAGGAGGCTGTTTATAATAAGGAAATTAGAAAGTATATGGTGCGGTGTAAATTACTAGGCTAGGTTGCATGTGATGCGAAAGCGAGATTGCCCAAGCCTTTTAAGAGAAGTATGAAGCTAATTGCCTAAGATAGTGGCTACCTATATGGATTGCCGATGGCTTTCACAGGCAGTGAATTGCCAAATACAAGCCAAATTCCTGATGCATGACAGGCTATATATATAAAATTCTAGTTTAGTTACGGAGAGAAGCATCTCTTGTCTCTCTCTGCGCTGATATATTTATTAAGGAATTTTTAGTATTTCCTTTAGGCTAATAGCCAGATACCTAACCCAACTTAGAATCCTGTTCCTCTCCTAGACCCGGGGCTTCACCCCCTGGACCCCCTCCTGACTTAAATATGCATCCATAAGTAAACTAGAATTTTACCAATTGCCATTCCCTAGCCTAGTGAATATAAAAATATGTTATGTGGAGGATGGCATGATTCATTTTTGCAGAGAGCTATGTTGGGTGATGTAATTTTAGTGATAGGCAAAATTGGAGAAATACTGTACAAACAACCCATACATGGAGGATGTTAATATATATATTTTTTTTTCATAAAGATAATTTGGAGGATGTGGAAATGCATTTTCTTGACACGCTAATTTAGAATTCTTTATTGGTTTTTGGGAGGCCACAGGTAGATCTCATGGGCTTAGGGTTCATTACTCATGACTCCAAAATATTTTCTACCTCAAGACTAGCACAGAGCCTAGAATCGGGCATGCATAGAGGCTTTTTGTTGGGAGACAGTGGTTATCCATGCCATTCTTATATAATGATACCATTTCTTGTTAATACACACAAAGAAAGACGTTATAATGCTGCGCACATCAAAACTCGCAATCTTATAGAACGTGCCATAGGACTACTTTATAAAAAAAAAAAGGTTGCAGTTATCAATACCAGTTAGAACAAAGTTGAATAACACTAAGAACATAATAATTGCTTGTGCAGTCCTTCATATTTGTGCCATAACAAACAAAATACCTTTACAGGATGAAGAAAATCTTGAATTGGATGATGCTGATGAACCTGATGTGGGTATCATTGAAAGGGCTGACAATATCCAAGAAGCTCAATGTAGGGCCCACACTGTTGACAGTTTTTTTTGTAGGTTGAGAGATTATGTATTTGTTTTGTGTTAATTAGGTTTAAAGTATATTTTTCCAAATTTTGTACATCCCAAAAATGCACCTAGGATGATATTGCAGCTGTTTTGCTTACAGTGCAAGGAACCCTCAGTTCTGGTGACTTGCACTTTAATAACAATAAATCTATAATCTTATCACTTGCATCATTTAAGAACCCTTTAAATATTGAACTGGATAGTGACAACACATTAAACCAAGAATGCTTATGTCAGAAAGCTAGCAGCTGTATGTGCATGGTAAATTGTACCCGATACCAAGAAAATGAAAATACCCTTCTTATTGACTTAATGAAATATGAAAATATAACTTATATGTTTGCCTTTAAAAAGGGACACTAATGGATTTATTTATTTTTTGGTTCATCCTGAAAAAAATATTCAATGGCAAAAGCAATCTAGGGTTAAAAAGAGGTAATTCATTCTAGATTACTAGAATTGACTGAAAGGATAAAGGATAAATATTTTTTACATAAGATTTATTCAGGAACTCTTACCATAGTTGTCAATCTGACACCTTGAGAAAGACATGACTGTTGTACTTGCAAGATAAAAATGGTGATAAAATATTTGAATACAACTGTGCTTCAGGTCAAATCAGAACACCATTATTTAGAACTTCACTTATGATGTCTAATACAAATTATTCAGAAACACTAGTTTAAGAATTATATCATAACAGGCTGCCAACGCAAGAGCCAGTGTCCTGCAGAAGGCGAGGGCAATCTTTAAGTTGATCTTGATTGTATTGTAGAGGTAGCATCATTAGAAGAAACACCACTTTCTAATTGTGCTGAGGTTAAAAGCAGTGGCTCCGTAATACCTGAAAATAATAAGTAAATAAATAAATAATTGATCTACTGCACCTTAGATGTAAATCTCTTCTGCAGCACACACACACACACACACATTATATATATACATATATATATATATATATATATATATATATATATATATATATATATATATATATATATATATATATATATATATAAATTTCTGACTCACGTCGGGATCGAACCCAGGTCTCTCAGGTGGAAAGCAAGGGCGTTACCCACTGGGCCATACAAGTCTAAAAGAAGTCGGAACCTGAGAGCAACTGCACCCAAGGAATTACCTGGGCAAGCTAACTGCTTGCATACCAGCGAGTTTTCCCCAACTTCCCGACTCAGCAATGACCCAATGGACAACATTTCATTCGAATTATCCCTTCTGAGTGAATAAGATAGAAATCATCAACACACAATCACGTGTGGAACAGAAATAAATTTCTGACTCACGTCGGGATCGAACCCAGGTCTCTCAGGTGGAAAGCAAGGGCGTTACCCACTGGGCCATACAAGTCTAAAAGAAGTCGGAACCTGAGAGCAACTGCACCCAAGGAATTACCTGGGCAAGCTAACTGCTTGCATACCAGCGAGTTTTCCCCAACTTCCCGACTCAGCAATGACCCAATGGACAACATTTCATTCGAATTATCCCTTCTGAGTGAATAAGATAGAAATCATCAACACACAATCACGTGTGGAACAGAAATAAATTTCTGACTCACGTCGGGATCGAACCCAGGTCTCTCAGGTGGAAAGCAAGGGCGTTACCCACTGGGCCATACAAGTCTAAAAGAAGTCGGAACCTGAGAGCAACTGCACCCAAGGAATTACCTGGGCAAGCTAACTGCTTGCATACCAGCGAGTTTTCCCCAACTTCCCGACTCAGCAATGACCCAATGGACAACATTTCATTCGAATTATCCCTTCTGAGTGAATAAGATAGAAATCATCAACACACAATCACGTGTGGAACAGAAATAAATTTCTGACTCACGTCGGGATCGAACCCAGGTCTCTCACGTGATTGTGTGTTGATGATTTCTATCTTATTCACTCAGAAGGGATAATTCGAATGAAATGTTGTCCATTGGGTCATTGCTGAGTCGGGAAGTTGGGGAAAACTCGCTGGTATGCAAGCAGTTAGCTTGCCCAGGTAATTCCTTGGGTGCAGTTGCTCTCAGGTTCCGACTTCTTTTAGACTTGTATGGCCCAGTGGGTAACGCCCTTGCTTTCCACCTGAGAGACCTGGGTTCGATCCCGACGTGAGTCAGAAATTTATTTCTGTTCCACACGTGATTGTGTGTTGATGATTTCTATATATATATATATATATATATATATATATATATATATATATATATATATATATATATACATTATATACATATATGTATACATATATATATATACATTACATACATATATATTATTATACAATTATATACATATATATAATGAAAAATTGCTAAAATTACTTGTGCTGCATTAGATACTTCATTAATTACACCATCTTCTAGCACAGTATTGCTTCTAGGCTTAAATATGTGCAAAACAGTGAAAGATGCTAGGCTATAAAATCTTTTGGGCACTAAATAGTAAGCTATCTAAGAGGCCTACTCGTGATTTTAAAAAGCTTTACTGAAATCTGGCAAATCAACATATTCACATGACTTTCCAACTAAGCGTTCACACTTCTGAACTGAGTATACAAGTGCTGGAACCTTTAGGGTCACACAGCATTAAAATGTTATCTTAAACCCAGCCATCAATAATAAAACCATAACCATTTTGTTTTCCCCAAAGGCATTACAAACTTTCCTGACAGGAAGAGTGTAATGGCCATCAAAAAGTTGAAGGTTCACTAGTTTATATATTTCATTCTTGAAAACATCAGAGCACTTACTTATTGTAACATCACGTATGGGCTCTTCTGTTTCATCAACTTGATGAAATGTTTCAATCACATCTTGTCCATGGTTAATTCTTCTGTCATCAGTGATGCAGCTATGACAAACTCTTCAGAAGACTTTCGAAGAAATGGTGGAGGACCACCACCAGTTCTGCATAAATTCTTCTTGATGGCAGCATCTACCTGCTTCACTCTAGTAAATAAAAAAAATATATTAGAATAAAAATATGTTTCCCCATTGGTTTTCTAATTTATTCTAACGACTGTGACTTTAAAAACGGATTGCAATGAAATTTCAAAATATAACAAAAAACCTACCGTCCTGTGTACTTCTCTTCCACCTCCAGAATAATAAGTTAAAACATCTATCGCATGTTTGAATTCATAAGAAATGTCATTTAAGCATTTACACAAATATTAATGAGCACTTAAGAAAATAAGGTGAGCTTTGTGTGGCTGGAAAAGTGAGCTGCACATTATAAAGCATAATAATACCACCTAAGCTAATACAGTCTAGCCTAAGCAGTTCACATACCTGCCACAATGTATCGTAGCCTTGCATACTGGTAGGCATTATGCAGGCTTCAGACATGCTAGCCTACGTGTGAACTCAACTTAAAAAAAAAGGGCTAGCCTATTTCAGGTGTTATCCTACTCTAAATCATTTGACCACCTGCAGACAACAGCCAAGAACTCAAATGTCAGCCTAAACTTTTATTAAAAATAATCATTTAGCCCAGTTTGCAAGCAGGTATCACACGTTAAAACAGTTTTATAATTTGGAAAACCTTGTATACCCATAAGAAAAATAGCCAAAGTTTTACCATCACTTTTTAAAATACGAATAAACTGACTGTAAGCTAATGAATGCTTAGTTTACTTGCAAATCTACCCAATAACAATACGATAATACTACTGTGTGCTCCAGCCCTTCTATCCACCATGAAAATAAATTGTAAGACCCTCCACATAGCTATTCTGAGCCTAAATTAGAATATTACCCAAATTTCCTAATAAAAGACATTAATAGTTACAAATTCACGTCAAATTATACAAACCTAACGCCTGATACACCAACTGCTTTTGTAATAAGCTAGACATTACTGACCTAACCTCTCCTTGAGCACCCATGCTTATTTAGCTGGGGGCTATGCCCCCTCAGACCCCCTATGATTTGGTTAGCCTAACCTTACTTAACCTATTCTAATATGTTCCATTCTATTTATTTGAAGATTAATATATTTATATAATATAATAGCTTTAGATGATAACTGGTGTTCCCTTGGATAAGCTAGGCTAGGCTAGCCTGATGTGATTATTATTAACAATTTAACAGGCAGCACAAGCCTAGGCCTTTCATAGCCTAAATTTCTTTTAACCTAACTGGTAGTTTACACACCATTTTACTCACAGCAGCCTAAAGTTGCCCTGACTACAATTACAAAACAAAAATGCTTTCTTACCTGCGGTTTACATGGTCGAAACAGCGCTTGACTGCATTGATGAACGAGGAGGTTGGTCAGGATACATGGCGTTAAACTAGTGTTACATCTTCCCACGACCCCTCACGGTTTTTTCCAAAGTTCTGCTTTCTGTAGATCGGTCGGTGATCACATTCTTATGCTCCTTTATTAAATTAAGAAGCATTAAACGCTGAGAATCAGCTATTGGGGGTGCACGCTCCATATTCATGTTTAGTTGCTTGCGTATTTCCCGACTTTGTTTACATTTTCGCACGGAATCAGGACAGCAAATATCAAATAAAAAAAATATACTACAGATATGCAGTATCTTTTTCTAATAAATAATAAAGACATAAGGACATACTAATTCAATATCACTGTAATAAAAGAAATTGCCTATGATACTGATACAGCCTTGTAATCATCGATTCCAGGCATTTCATTCCCAGTAACCGCATATGGAGTTGAGGCCGTCGTACGATTTCTGGATACCACGATAGTTCTTCGTTTGGGACCATACAACCGCGATCGCCTTCGTATTGACAAATGCGATCGCATGGTTTCTGGATACCAGCCTAAGTCTGATTGTAAAATGGATTCTGAAGCCAGAAGGGAGCAACATTTTGTGGAAGAACTAAAAAAGTGGCACAGCAAAAACAAAAGAGTGCTAATTACACGTGATGAATATTTTGAAACAGTAAATGAATTAATTACCAGCCAAGAGACGAAAGTCAAAAGCCCGCGCCAGTACTATCTAATAAAAAAATATGAGCTGCTGAACTGTGGTGACACTCAAAAACTGATAAGAAAACGCAAAGATGAAAAACTGAACCAGTATACTTTGTATTCATTGAGGAGACATTTAGTATTCTGAAAAGGGCACACATTTTGACAGGACATGGTGGCCGAGACAAAATTATAAAAAATCTGTCAGAAAAGTATGCAAACATCACACAAGAGTCCATTAATCTGTTCAAGGCTGGATGCATTGAGTGTCAGAAGAAAAAGAGACGACCTACCACTAAAGGGACAGTTGTACGACCAATCCTTACCAAAGAATTCGGAACACGAGGCCAAGGTGATCTCATTGATATGCAATCAATGAAGGGGCGATTTTCATGGATTATGGTGTACCAAGACCATTTGACAAAATTCATTGTTCTTCGACGCCTTACATCAAAGCGTGCAGCAGAGGTAGCCTATCAACTTTTGGACATTTTTCTGTTGTTCGGTGCTCCTCAAATTTTGCAAAGTGACAATGGGTCAGAATTTACTGCTCAAGTCATCGAAGAATTGAAAGTGATGTGGCCCTCACTTATTATGGTCCATGGAAAGCCCAGGCACCCTCAAAGCCAGGGGTCAGTAGAAAGAGCGAATGCTGACATCAAGGACATGCTGACAGCCTGGCTTGCTGACAATGAAACCACTGACTGGACTGTTGGTTTGAAATTTGTCCAGTTTCATAAAAATTCAAGTTTCCACAGTGGGATTAAGAGAACACCGTTTGCAGCATTATTTGGATCGGATGCCAAAATTGGACTGACAACATCTTCTTTGCCTGATGAAATTATTTCTCGTCTTGAAAAGGAAGAAGATCTTCTGAATTTATTTGAGGTAAATATGTGATAATTTTCAAAGTTCTAAATAAATAAATAAATAAACAAACAAATAAATAAATAAATAAATAAATAAATAAATTATATAAAATTAAAACAATAAAAAATACAAGAAAATAAAAAATAAATAAAAATTTCATTTGATTTGATTTCATTCATGTTTCAGGAGCAAGCGGTTATGGCGCCAGGTATTTCTGAGCGGGAAGAAATCCTTGCTGTAGAAACAGCCGCTGAAAAGGAAGATCTTCTGAATTTATTTGAGGTAAATATGCAATTATTTTGCTTTCCCCCCTCCCCCCCCCCACTTCTCAGTCTGTGTTGTGCCTGTCTCTCTCTCCCTCTGTCTATGTCTATTTTTCTTAGATATCTTTCATTTTATTTGATTACATTCATGTTTCAGGAGCAAGCGGTTATGGCGCCAGGTTTGGATACTTCCGGATCATCATTACTGATGCCTGCTGAAGTCACTGCAAGCCCTGGTACACCAGCTGCTGAGTACACCAACCCTGTAGAAACAGCAGCTTTGGATACTGCTACTTCTCTGCCGGATGGACCAGAGGAAGCAGGGCCTCTGTTGCTTGTCGTCCAAGATGAAACTTCCGGATCAGCATCACTGACACCTGCTGAAGTCCCTGCAAGCCCTGATACACCAGCCATTTCTCCACTGTCACTGCGTCGTAATCAGGTCTTTAAGGAAAGAAAAAGAGCGAGGGAAGCCCAGGAACTACAAGCCCAGAAAATGGTGAAAAGGAGTCGACGAGTCCTGACAGAAGCAAATGTTGGTGACAATGTCACTGTTCCAATCCCTAATGATGATCGAGGAAGAACTGATCCTAAAAATTTGATTGGAGTCATTGTTGAAAGAGATCCACAAGAGCTGTACAAAATTGCAACCATAAGTGGTGTGCTAGACGGAAAATTTAGTAGAAATCAATTTGACATTTGCGGGCACGCTCTGTACTCCATTGAAGATATGGATATGCAAACGACACTCCCACTGAGAAAAGCAGTCCAGGAGGTTTCTACTTGCGGAGGTCAAGGTTTTGTGAGTTGTAATTGTAACGGAACAAGAAGATGTCAGACAAAAAGATGTAAATGCTTTAAATCTCAGCTGAAATGTAACTCAAGATGTCATTCTAAACTGCCATGTAACAACAAAGCGTAACAAATGTCACTTTTAGTATTGTCTTGGATTTTTACATATGTTTTACGAACAAAATGTGTTGGAAATAAATGAATATCAAGAGTTATCGTATTTTATTTTTCATATTGTATTCCCATATTTTCACTTCACCCTTTAAATTTTCAGTTTAGGGAATAAGTATAAAAAAAGCCTCCAAATTTCAGGTAATATGTATAATAACTGAAATTTTTAGGTATTATGTATATTCCCTGAGTGAAACAGGTAATATATGTATTAACTGTTTTTTTCAGGGAATATACATATTAACTGATTATACATATTAACTGTAACATATATATATATATATATATATATATATATATATATATATATATATATTATATATATATATATATATATATATATATATATATATATTATATATATATATATTATATATATATATTATATATATATATATATATATTAAATATATATATATTATATATATATATATATTATATATATATATATTATATATATATATATATATATATATTATATATATATATATATATATATATTATATATATATATATATATATATATATATATATATTATAATATATATATATATATATATATATATATATATATATTATATATATACATATTATATATCATATATTATATATATATATATATATATATATATATATATATATATATATATATATGTATATATATATATATATATATATATATATATATATATATATATATATATATATATATATATATATATATATATATATATTATAGTCTTAAGGTATGGATAGGAAAAACAGTCAGCTCATCATTGGGTTGGAAGGAGGTTAGTTGGAAAAGGGTTAGTAGTACAAAGGCCTAAGTGGTTAATGGTTAATGCTTCGGGCTCAGAGGTCACACAGGCTACCCTCTCTGGGCAGGTGGCAGGATCGCTCTGAGATGGAAGCGGCACTGTGCTAACGGGCACGAGTGCCAAGAGAGCTTATGGCTCTGACTCGCTAAGTGAATTTCTTCCACCCCATCTTCTTTTTCGGGGGCCTCCAGGGTCTGGCTAGGCCATTCCTAGAGGGCGATGAAGATACTGACTCTGAAGAACGGTCAGGAGTGCCGTCAGGAGCAGGATCAGGGGCAGCCTCAGGGGCTCTGGGCTGGCCTCCCACTTTGGCTGCTGCGAGAACCGTCATGGGAAGAGAATCAGGGTCTGCGTCCTGGCCGGACAGTTCCTGGTTCAACCAGAAAAGTGGTAATGTCCAGGCCTGCCAGAGGGTCATCCCCTGCAGGTGGAAGAGTGTGGGAAGAGGAAACGTCAGGGGTCGGAGTTCGCACTGAGCGATGATTATGTTGGTGAGGTTTGGTGGATCTCCCGTAGTAGGGTCCGAGTCATGTTCTGGGTCCGGCACTGGCACTAACTCAGGGCCCAGGAACGGGAAGTACGCTTGGTGGGGAGCATCCAGCCAAGATAGGCAGAGCTTGGCACTGACCAGTGCTCGCAAGTGGCACTGGCAGCGAATTAGTGTCAGACAAAGCTGAAGGAGGACCCGGGGGATCAAGACCCCTCTGTGTCCCTGGCGTGAATTGGACAGCGATTCCTGTCTTGATGAGAGGGCTGGGCCTCTCGGTTCGGTGGAGTTGGCCGCTGCGGCTAGCCTACTGGGGCACTTTGACCATCTCTCGGAGTGGCCCCTTACGTTGCAGGTCCTGCAGCGGTAATTGGTGAGATCCCTTTGTGAGGAGGGAGTAATGCGTTGGTGGCCGTCTGGTCGCAAGACCCGTGGACTAGGCCTGGGATGTGAATGTGGTGGATTAGGTTCGGTTGCTTTTAAGCAAATGGAAGATTCGGCTGACGGTGGCACAGCTGTCACAAAGGCTGTGTCCCTATCTGAAGAAGTGCCGCTGGATGTGTTGGCAGAAGCAGGCAGGCAACGGAGTGGTGTGGGGGTGGGACATCTCCAGAGGATGTCTCGACCAAGCAGGAACTCCACTCCATGCCTAATTCGCTTGACAACGCCAAGACGATGCACTTTGTTGCTCCTAGGGGTGATCACCCTGAGCTCAACTGTGGGGACGGTCAGGGTCTGTTCGTCCACCCAGGTCACGGTCCCACTTGGTGTGCTGCTCTACCTTGGCACTGGCTGGCACTTGTTCCCGATTGATCAGACCAATGTCTGAGCCAGTGTCGGCAGTAGTTGGCAGGTGCACTGGGGGGCTGGAACCATCCAGAGAAGCCACTGAGACGAACTGTGTCCAGACCCTCTCATGGTGAGTTCTCTCCGGCGGCTCAGTTAAGGGGCGGTGGCACTAATCATGTTAACGTGCCAGGGTCTCTCAGGTGGAAAGCCAAGGGCGTTATCCTGGGTTCGATCCCGACGTGAGTCAGAAATTTATTTCTGTTCCACACGTGATTGTGTGTTGATGATTTCTATCTTATTCACTCAAAAGGATAATTCGAATGAAATGTTGTCAATTGGGTCATTGCCTGAGGTCGGAAGTTGGGGAAAACTCGCTGGTATGCAAGCAACGTTAGCCTTGCCCAGGTAATTCCTTGGGTGCAGTTGCTCTCAGGTTCCAACTTCTTTTAGACTTGTATGGCCCAGTGGATAACGCCCCTTGCTTTTCCACCTGAGAGACCTGGGTTCGATCCCGACGTGAGTCAGAAATTTATTTCTGTTCCACACGTGATTGTGTGTTGATGATTTCTATCTTATTCACTCAGAAGGGATAATTCGAATGAAATGTTGTCAATTGGGTCATTGCTGAGTCGGGAAGTTGGGGAAAACTCGCTGGTATGCAAGCAGTTAGCTTGCCCAGGTAATTCCTTGGGTGCAGTTGCTCTCAGGTTCCAACTTGTTTTAGACTTGTATGGCCCAGTGGATAACGCCCTTGCTTTCCACCTGAGAGACCTGGGTTCGATCCCCGACGTGAGTCAGAAATTTATTTCTGTTCACACGTGATTGTGTGTTGATGATTTCTATCTTATTCACTCAGAAGGGATAATTCGAATGAAATGTTGTCAATTGGGTCATTGCTGAGTCGGGAAGTTGGGGAAAACTCGCTGGTATGCAAGCAGTTAGCTTGCCCAGGTAATTCCTTGGGTGCAGTTGCTCTCAGGTTCCAACTTCTTTTAGACTTGTATGGCCCAGTGGATAAACGCCCTTGCTTTCCACCTGAGAGACCTGGGTTCGATCCCGACGTGAGTCAGAAATTTATTTCTGTTCCACACGTGATTGTGTGTTGATGATTTCTATCTTATTCACTCAGAAGGGATAATTCGAATGAAATGTTGTCAATTGGGGTCAATTGCTGAGTCGGGAAGTTGGGGAAAACTCGCTGGTATGCAAGCAGTTAGCTTGCCCAGGTAATTCCTTGGGTGCAGTTGCTCTCAGGTTCCAACTTGTTTTAGACTTGTATGGGCCCAGTGGATAACGCCCTTGCTTTCCACCTGAGAGACCTGGGTTCGATCCCGACGTGAGTCAGAAATTTATTTCTGTTCCACACGTGATTGTGTGTTGATGATTTCTATCTTATTCACTCAGAAGGGATAATTCGAATGAAATGTTGTCAATTGGGTCATTGCTGAGTCGGGAAGTTGGGGAAACTCGCTGGTATGCAAGCAGTTAGCTTGCCCAGGTAATTCCTTGGGTGCAGTTGCTCTCAGGTTCCAACTTCTTTTAGACTTGTATGGCCCAGTGGATAACGCCCTTGCTTTCCACCTGAGAGACCTGGGTTCGATCCCGACGTGAGTCAGAAATTTATTTCTGTTCCACACGTGATTGTGTGTTGATGATTTCTATCTTATTCACTCAGAAGGGATAATTCGAATGAAATGTTGTCAATTGGGTCATTGCTGAGTCGGGAAGTTGGGGAAAACTCGCTGGTATGCAAGCAGTTAGCTTGCCCAGGTAATTCCTTGGGTGCAGTTGCTCTCAGGTTCCAACTTCTTTTAGACTTGTATGGCCCAGTGGATAACGCCCTTGCTTTCCACCTGAGAGACCTGGGTTCGATCCCGACGTGAGTCAGAAATTTATTTCTGTTCCACACGTGATTGTGTGTTGATGATTTCTATATATATATATATATATATATATATATATATATATATATATATATATATATATATATATATATATGCACACATATATATATATATATATGTATATATATATATATATATATATATATATATATATATATATATATATATATATACACACATATATATATATACACACATACATAGGTGTGTGTGTATGACAATACCCGTGCAGTTTTTTCTGACCAAATCTGAATCTCTATTTTTACTTATTTTCTACCTTTGTTGTGACTATGAATAAAATATAAGATAAACATTTGTCCTCTCCATATTTTAAAATTTATCTTATGGTTCAGTAAAGGGGAGGAGGTATTAATTGAGGTTAGATAAATAAGTTCTCAATAAATGCTACTCATGTGTTGATGAAATCCCATTCTTCAGTCAGAGTCATGCATCCACTGCTGTCAATTGCCGCGTTTCACGAAGCATCACATAAAGTGAAAAGTGACATTTTCTATATATCTCAAATGTATAATATCAGAAGATACAAAAATGATTAAGAGGGACGAGAAAAATGCCCTTATGGAAAAAGTAATATTAGTTTACAAATTAATATTTTTATGATCTCTCTCAAATTCATTAACCGTACTTATTTTAAATCAACCTATCATTGCAAGATATGTCACGGTAGAAGGCACAGGTAAAAACAGGTAAAGCGCCTCCCTGGAATAAAAAATAAAGATAGAGGAAATGTCCCTAAGAAATTGTTAAACCAACATAGCATGCACGCTACGAGAAAATGTCTTGAAAAAATACCCCCTCCATAAGTAGCTCTCTTTCTCTCTCTCATCTCGTAACTTCTCCCACAATTCCCCTTTCACCTATTCTATTGTGTTTTGTATTTTTCAGCTCGCGCATCCTTTCATTCCTCGGAAAAAAACTCAAGTCCCAATGAAGGGCCGAGTGGCAGCAGGCGCCATGCTTGCGAGACAGAAAAGGACAGAGCCAAGCAGACACAAGAATTTATGGCTCATTCCTTCATTCGTCCCCTGTTCGTGGTCACATTCATCTCTTTCCCCTTAACGCCCTTTCTCCTTTGTACTGTCCCAGTCCCTCTCTTCTCATCACACTGTTAGAATAAAATGACATTTCTATGTATGCCTAATAGCTGAAACGCCGACCAAAGATAATCGCTCTACTAAGACCACCGACGTATCAACTATTTCCCATTTCAATGAAGTTGAGGCATTAGACTACTAATTTTGTCTTATTTTTGTTATAAATATATACGGTATAAATCCATGGACGTATGTAGGGGAGCAAATCCTATTTATTCTAAATGGAAAGGGGGGAAATAGAAATGAAAATAAACCCTCCCCCTACAAATACATAAAAACTGCAGTAGTAGGAGTAATAATTCGTCCTCACTCCTCAACAACTTATTCTGTTAAAAGATCAGACACAGGGATAGGGATATTTCACATCAGTACTTCAGGGCCCACTTAGATGTAACTGTCCTATCCTCCTCAAGAAAGGAGAGAGGTTAAAATAACTGACAGTTTTCTAGGTTCCCAGAAGGTCAGGTCATCTTTCCATTTTCTTCATTTAGCGGAAATGAAGTCCTGGTCTCTTATACCAGAGTCTTCTGCTGAGCCTCAGGTTGCAGAAATGATCTTGAAGGACTTAAATTTATTTATCCTGTGCCGAAAGCTAAGAGAATTCAAATAAAGAATGGTTTTTTCTGGTTGTATTTTGTTTGTAATTTTTCTTTTTTCAAATAAGAAAAAATTCTCTTGATACGGGTTTTGCTTATTAACATCATGATATACTTATCATGAAACTCAGTATATTTTTTCTTCTTTACAACAAAATAATATGAAGTAATAATCGAAAAGACTTATGAATATTAGATTATTTGGCAATACTAAAGAAAAAGGATAAAGAAAGGAAAGAAATAAATGTACGGTAGTTGCAAGACAAAAATAAATCAAATGTACGAATGCTTGTAAAACAACTCTACGAAAAGGTCTATTTCTCTAGCTCAAAATTGCCTCAAGAGATCCGGTGTCCTTTGACTGGCATTCGTACAAGGCAGCAGAATAGGATTACTCGTTAATGCTTCTTGGGTGAGTGGTTGTCTCCCGTTTTTTATCCAGGAATCCAACGCCATCCTCTCACTACCCTGCCCACCAACCCAGCGCCAATCCTATGCACACATAGATCGGTAGGTAGTGACCAGAACGGAAGAAGGCTGAGGGCGAGATATAAGAGGATTTACTTGAACAGCTTGTTCCAAAGGTATATACTGCGAAATGAGGCTGTTCGTGTAAAAAGAAAAAAAAAGTATTGATTTCATGAATATTTTTTTTTCAGATCTTAATTTATAATGTATTTATTTTTTTTTTTATGTTTACATTCCTTGCTTTTGCCTGAGAGGAAAGTAAAAATATTGGTTATTTTGTCATGGCATCACTGGAACGGGCTTTTATTTCCTAAAAGTGCAGAAGAGTCAGGCATGTCATTTCAACGGGCCGCAGCCTTCAAAGCAAATCAAAGATATGTCAACAGCAATTTCCCATAACCTAACCCATCCTGACCTGGCCAGGGGGGTTTCGGGCCCTCACAACGGGGTTATGCATAACGGGGCAACGTGTGCGCAGTTATTCTGTAATGATTTCTTAACAGCTTTCTGGATACACTCACTATATGTTTTTGTTTGTCTGTCTGACATTCTCTTTCAGATGTAACGGTTAAAGGAAAGTAATTCATAATTACATTACGGTATCACCAAAATACCATTCCTTAGAGTATACAAAATTGGATATTTATTAAGAACGTTAAATAAACGGCACCATTATTAATCCCTATCAGTGAACTTGAGAAATAAAACATAATGATTGTTCACTTTCATAGAAGAAAAGTGCAAAAGCAGTTATCATGCGAGAAAATCTTGTCTTGAAGTCACCAGAATGTGCAACACGCATGTAGAGAAGCTAGGGAAATTAGATAGAAAAGAGAAAAAGAGAGAGAGAGAAATATTGAAAAGAGAAAGATAGAGAAAGAGAGAGAGAGGAAGAGGCGTAAGAAAAAGAAAGAGAGGCAGAGAGAACAGTGATAACTCTTAAAAACTGTTGTTATTGTCGTGGATTCAAAGACGCTGACCGAGGCAGGACTTTGCATAAACTCAAAAACAGTGAGCAAGCATATCGCGTTAAAGCCATAAAAAACGATCATAAAAGTGGGAAGTAGTGGCCTCGCGATTAAGTTAACCAATTCCTGAGTCAGCACAGCCAAAAAGCTTACAGCACCCAGCTCCATAACCCCGCCTTCAATAGGAGGCATTTTCTTGGAAATTCCAGGAAACTGGGGGCTGGAAAAAGTGATGTACTTCAACACCCTCCAATCAAACATGCTAGGGAGGGGTCTTTCACACCCCCTCCTAAGACCATCTCCAATAAAGTCCACTAAGGAGAGAATTGAATCACACCCACTACCGTCCTTTCCAGTCAACTGCTTGAAGGGGAGGCCTTGCAGATAATTCCTTCCAATAGGACCAAAAGAGGTGGAGATTGCAGATAACAAGAATTCCAGGGGTTCAACAGTCAGAGGAGCGACAGGAGAGGAGGAGATTGGAACTGTGTCCATTAAGGGAGAGTACGTCTCCCCTCGCTTTCGTGTTCCCCATATAGACTGAGTCAAGTTAATTACTCCAGAGTGATTTCGTTTATACCACTGTAACCTGTTAATTTTGTACTGATCTTTATAATACTAAGTACTTATTAAAGTGAAGAAATTACCAATCTCGTCTCTATATGCCTTCCTGAGAAATATCAATACTAAAAATAATTTATCTTCGTAAATATACCAGTTGCAGAAAGCGAGGCGCTGTGGACACACATGGAAGAAATCAAGGTAAGAAGTGAGAGACCAAAAACATACAACAGAGAAGAAAAGACTTTGCACGCACTCCTCTCATGTAATGAAGTAAAGGGATACGAAAATTAATTTAGCTGCTGCTCCTGCCCTTCCAATGTTCAAGCTTGTTTTTGGTGAAATGTAGAGGTTTAGAAAACACACACACACACACACACCAAATAAATTAAATTTTTGGTTAGATGCTATGAATGAAAAACATGCTCCACTGAACAGCAACATGTCTCACGGATACAAGAGTAGCATAGACCTACTTAGGGACAGGAAAGGAAAACTTTTCTGAGTTTGAAACAGGTACTGTTTTAAAAATGCAAAAAAAAAAAAAAAAAAAAAAAAAAAAAAAAAAAAAAAAAAAAAAAAGGAGGCATCACATCTGCTTATGATGATGCCACCGCGGATTAACGACGGAAGTCAAAAAGTTAATAGAGGAGATATAATACTCTTAGGAACAATAGTTCAACTGCCATAAAAATGGTGTGTGCTGGAAATATGCCAAATTTAATATTTACTCATTATAGAGCAAAGCACGCTAAAGTGTTCAAGGCATGGAAGGACAGACTCCTGTGGTATTGTGCGGCAAGCTGTATGTCATAAGATTAAGTCTGGCATTCTGCACTAGTCTTACTGCCAACCCACCATGCAAAGTGGAGAGCCATACGCTGTGCTAATGTTCTAGCAACACAGGAGGAACTTCTTGGCTACTGCTATTTGGAACAAAGAAAAAATAGTGTTAGTTATAACCATCCTGCTTAAGGCATGAAGTCACCATTTTCAATAGAAAGTAAACAAATACCTGAAGAAGAGAGAGGTGGTATTCTTATTTATTTTTATAATAACCAATGCAGATGGCTGGCGTGAATCTACAAAATTTGAGTAGTAAAACGCCCAAGTTACACTTTCATCTCACCGCAAGACCTCATAGCTGCAGCTTCCAAAGCAAGGTACATTCTGGAGTATCAGAGCCACCTGCACCTGCCTGCTGTTTGACTACATCCCTTCTCTCGAGGCAGTTCATTGACCTTTGCAGGTGAAATAGCGCTTATGCTATCTGCAATGGATGAGTTACAACCAGACAAAGTCTGTAGATGTTGGAAGCCTTTGCGGGGTGAATACATAGATGAGTGGTCATAAGTTCTTTGGCGTCATTTTTTGGAGAGAAGTGAGTGTCCTCAGAGGCTTCTCAGGAAGTGAGGCAGAAATAAAAAAAAATAAATTCCTCAGGTAGCAAGAGAGGTTGGTGGAAAATTATTTTTCATGGGTAATGAGTAAATGGAAGTATGAACTGAAGGCCATAAGAGTTTTAATTCCAAATTGGAATTAAAGAAATGTAAATAGTCAACAAAATATTAAGGATATGAAGATAAAAAACTAAAAATAAAAATATGAACATATTTTCGTGAAGAATCTCAGACTGCACAAATTCCTGGTGACAAAGCTATGGAACACCATCCGCGTATAGAACCTACCATAAAAATCATTGCAAATTGTCACCATCAGTGACATTTTTTAACAAATGGAGAAGGAGAAAAAGTGTTCATTACTCATGGTATTATTGAGAGAGAGAGAGAGAGAGAGAGAGAGAGAGAGAGAGAGAGAGAGAGAGAGAGAGAGATAATTCTTACTGGCCAAGACCTCAGTTTAAATAAACTTTCCCTCTAAAACTGTGTAGATAGTTACGGTTTAATGTAATCAAGTGTACTTTTGAGAGAGAAGCGAGATTAGAGTACTTGACGTTCAATTTCTCCCTTTTAATAACTAGCTGGATGAAGGACGAAATGTTACTTAGAGTAATTTAATTTATTCAAGTGCCCTGTCAATGATTCCTGTTTACCGTCCCCATTAATCCTTGTGATTCTGAAGAAAAATGGAACTATTTGCTGAAAAATTTTACAAAAGTTGTTCCTTATACCACAGCAGAAGGCTCATCAATAAGGTTACAGAAAGTATAAGTCGCCTCAGATTTCCGCGTGACTGCACAATCGGATGCTACATGGTCATGGGTTCCATCCTCAAGCGTTTGTAAGCAACCTAAAACAAAATACGAAGATACTGAAAATATCGAAGTTAATACTGGTCCAGATTATTAGAATACGAATAGAAATAAAAGTCTTTATTTCTGGTGTAAATTTATGTGATGAGATGCGAGCGAAATTCAAACTGGCTCAAAATCTGGAAGACTAGAGTAACCAACAGGCAATGGAACAAACGTCGAATTTACTACGTACTGCAAAGCGTTCTATCGAAATCGTTTGTGTGTCAAACCAAAATTCGATACATCACTCAGGAAAACGATGATTAGGCAAAGAGAGAGAGAGAGAGAGAGAGAGAGAGAGACGAAATGTACCCTTGCTCTTGACGTGCGGAAGCAGACGATCTGGCAATAAGTGATATACAGTAGTTCGGCCTCTCCTGTTCCGTCCACTGGCTGTCTATTAGCCGTGAGAAACGGATATGGCATGGGAAGGGAGTTGCGTGTAATATCAATACCTTTATTATATAGATTATATCCAGCTTTGCTCTTTGTTGAAATGTTATACTGCATATTAACAATATTCAGTACAACATTTCAACAATGGTGGATAAGCATGGTGGATCGTTATCAAGTGTGGCTAAGTAGATGCTTACAAAAATTTGCGTTAATTACCACGAGAAAAATGAACCTTGGCATAACACAAAAATAAATGCAAAAAATACATATATATTTTTTAAATAACATGTGTTACTTTAAAACAGTCTCATTTATGAATAAATCTGTATATTCAGCTCGAATATTGTCAATATTCGATGTGAATATACAGATTCATTCATAAATGGGCCTGTTTTAAAGTAACATATTCTAAACAAAATTAAAAAAATTTTTTTGCATTTATTTTTGTGTTATGCCAAGGTGAATTTTTCTTGTGGTAATTAACGCAAATTTTTGTAAGCCACACTTGATAACGTTCCACCATGTTTAGAAAAATCTTTAAGTAAAAGAAAGCGTTCGTTTCCTTTGGAGTAAATAGTGTCGAAATACTGTCCAGTGAACTTCCCAAAGATTTATCACGCAATAATATTGATTGCACATTTTATTAATGCAACGAGTTTTACAATGCCAGCGAGGCATCCAGTTATTACAAATTGGGACTGTTGGTATGGCGTGTAATAACAGTATTTTTAAAAGCCTACTTTTAATTTTTTAGTATCTTGGCAAACATTATGAAAACGATTACATGAATCTGACAGAAAATAATTTCCAGTTGTATTTAAAGACACCCTTCTTTGGACAGATTCCGTGATAAAATCCTCTCCGCATTCCGCAACCTTTTACGTATTACTTACTGCCTATCTGCATAAGATTTATAAGTAAACGAAAAACAGAACATTGACGAAAGATGCACGGATGAGGTCTACCCATATTCCGTCGTAGTAGGTTTTTATATTGCTAAGAACTGCAGTCCTCGATGTTAAAGCAAGAGCGAAATTAACCTTTAATGCGAGACGGCTCCGTGTTCGAGAAGGAAAATTCCCATTAATCGCCATGTTTGCTGACTCCATTCAAGAGTTTAATTTTGAGCTTTTCACCATTGGCCCCAGATGTCCCGTGAATAGCTCCTAATTGCTCCATTTGGCCGCCTTTTCTCTAATTCTTAAAAGTATACCGAGGAGAGAGAGAGAGAGAGAGAGCTGGTAATTTGGTGTTGAAATCTATTTCACTTCTTTGGTCATTTGAATTTTCTTTCCGTTATATTGTCGTTTTCAAAAATTATTAAAACGCAGAAACTATTAATATTTTAGATTACGTGAATAGCTTGAGTGAGCGAGAATTACTGTAAGGTCCTCCTGATTCGGACAGCAATACATAGAATCCCCCACTGAGTCTATTTTTTACTGTCGCCAGGTTTGCCCCTGTATTCCTTCCAATATTCTCCTACTATCATACTAATTTCATTTATCCTTTAGGTTTTTGGGGCAGCCATGATAATATTCCTTTTTTTAATTTCTGGAATTCATTTTGATATTTCCTTAATCTTAATATCCTCCTTCAGATTTCTCCCAGTGAATAATATTTGCAACGAAAATGTGACCCATTCCAAAAACGAAAAGTGTTTGGCATTGTATGTTATTATTACAAAGTATTAATGTTTATTACGTACCAGGAATATAGAGGAAACAGAAGTTACTTTATTTTTCATACCTCCATATGCTGGTGTAATCCATTCTTTTTTGTGCAATAAGCATGAAAACAATACAAACCCGCAGGAAAACAGAGAAATATAAAATCTGCTGGAAGATCAACTCAACAGTTTGTCTGTTTCACTTAGGGTAATTGTTCCCAGGTCCAAAACCAGCATTGTGTAACAGATGAAAAGTTACTCAGTTAACTTTATTAAGGGTTTCTCTATGGGGATTGAAGAGATATAAATATTGCTCTATGGAAGGGGAAAGAGCGAGGGGAAAACCGAGAAGAGGGAATTGAGAGGGGGATAAAGGTAAGAGTGATGGAAGAGAAGTAAAGGGTGGAAATGAAGAGAGGAGTAAAAGAAAAAAGACTGGAACATCTTAGTGACTTCAAAAATTCGTGGTTGGTTTAATTGTCAAGCTAGAGAAAAACGTAAAAGTGATCCAAAAGAATGTCATATAAAAAGATTCCTTTTCTACGAAGATCACTAGCTACCCATAGAACACAAACGTGTGCAAAAGTGGAATTAAAAAAAATAAAAAAAACCTTGTGCGCGTGATCCCGTTAGTCTTTGCATAAGACCAAAATAATAGCTCCCAACACTCCGTTTATGCTAAACCTCAGTAGGTAAACGGGAGGAAAATCTGCTTTATACGATAAATCCCCAAAAAGAAGGTGGTGATATGTGATGATGTCTTGTAGAAGACTGAAGGTTGCAGGGATGGAGAAATAATATCCCGAGTCATAAGTTGCTTTATTCCATACACCAAACAGGTATACACACAGAGAGGGTACTGCAAGGCATACAACTCGCGCCAAGAGAAGCAGGAAGAATAATCATGCACATGTGCAGAGGGCAGATTCATGCGCATGCGTTAGCAACAGACAATGTTCATGAAACAGAAAATGCATATACATACAGTAATATATACAGTAATCCACAGAAGGAAGCTAAAATTCCGAGTTAATGAGTGAGTATTAATTGAAACAGTCCAAGACATGTAGAATACCGTTATAAAAAAATCGTAGAAATGATTAATGTAATTAGTTATTATAACCAGATTAGTATGCTATTGCCATTATATATTGATAAACTCCAGGTGTTTAAAGATTTATTGTAAAAGTACTCAAAAAGATACACACACTCATACACCCAAATATATATATACACACACATATATATATATATATATATATATATATATATATATATATATATATATATATATATATATATATATATATATATATATATATATATATATATATATATATATATATATATTATATATATATATATATATATATATATATATATATATATATATATATATATATATATATATATATATATATGAATGAATTTTTATCACATCACCGTGATTCATATACAAGCATTAAGCTACAAACGCCCTTCCATTCCAATTCACTCTACCTCGGAAGTAATATATTTTCATATATGTTACCGAAGGGGAATGTTTTAGTTGATAATAAGTTCGTTGTTCCGTGGGCTCGAACCAACGAAAGACAAGAACTCGGGACTACAGTGACACGGCTGATGCCTTTACCCGCACGGCCAACAAGTGAGGTATAAGTTGATACCGACCCTTGCCTACAAATCCCCGTCGAACTCAGGTGTTTGTATTTAGAATCGGTATAAACCCACCTCTGCCATGCTGACCATGTTTGTCGCACGTAGCCATATTATGAATGAATTTTTATCACATCACCGTGATTCATATACAAGCATTAAGCTACAAACGTCCTTTAATATCCAATTCTCTCTACCTCGTAAGTAATATATTTTCATATATGTTACCGAAGTGGAATTTTTTAGTTGATAATAAGTTCGTCGTCCCGTGGGCTCGAACCAACGAAAGACAAGAACTCAGGACTACAGTGACGTGGCTGACGCCTTTACCCACATGGCCAACAAGTGAGGTATAAGTTGATACTGACCCTCGCCTACAAATTCCCGTCGAACTCAGGTGTTTGTATTTAGAATCTGTATCAACCTACCTCTGCCATGCTGACCATGTAGTGCGTTTGTCGCACGTAGCCATATTATAGTATGAATTACGGATCTAATCTCTGATTATGAGGTACTGCCACCTAGAATTACTGCTACATTCTACTCTAAATTATTTTTAGTTATACAATTTAACAAGCAAGTGTATAACAATATCCTACTGTAGCAAAATACTAAATGTAGGTGATCCTAAATATATATGTCTCCTGTCCTACCTCCCCAGAACAGGAGATAGGGTCAAGGTCATAACCAATACAACCACAGACGAAGAAATTAATAATTTAATTAGGAAAATAAGAAGTAGAAGTAGAATGTCAAACTAATACAATAATGCAGTTGCACTATGTAATAGCATATTATATAAATATAAGGTAAATAATTAACCACCCCTTAGTAAAGCACTGTAAATAAAAGTAATAGCAACCCCCCAAACCCAAGGTGCCGTCCTCTTGGAGCTATAAATAGAGTGGAGGATGTTATTGTGCCTTAGTTCTTGCTTGACAAAGTCTGTGCACAGGCGAAATGGACCATAGCAAGTGGAATCAATGGAAACCTCACCCAGACTGTGTGTCCTTATCCAGAATTTTGAAGAAAGACTGAGAGCAGAAGTGAGATAATGTGAAAAAGTCATTATCGCCTACAACAAAAATTGTAAAAGATAAAAACTCTGCCCAAAACTAAAACATAAACACACACATTATTTATATATATATATATATATATATATATATATATATATATATATATATATATATATATATATATATATATATATATATATATATATATATATGACTATTTATCACATCACCGTGATTCATATACAATCAGAAAGCTACAAACGTGCTTTAATATCCAATTCGCTCTACCTCGGAAATAATATATTTTCATATATGTTACCGAAGGGGAATTTTTTAGTTGGTAATAAGTTCACCGTCCCGTGGGGTCGAACCAGCGAAGGACGAGACCTCAGGACTACAGTGGACGCACTAACCCAGTCGGCCACAAGAGAGGTATAAGTGAATATCGGCTCCCATCAACTCACCCGTCGAACTCAGGTGTTTTGCATTTGGAGACGATATCCACCCACCTCTGCCATGTTGAGTGTAATGCGTTTGTCGCACGTAGCCATATTATGACTATTTATCACATCACCGTGATTCATATACAATCAGAAAGCTACAAATGTCCTTTAATATCCAATTTGCTCTACCTCGGAAATAATATATTTTCATATATGTTACCGAAGGGGAATTTTTTAGTTGATAATAAGTTCACCGTCCCGTGGGGTCGAACCAGCGAAGGACGAGATCTCAGGACTACAGTGGACGCACTAACCCAATTGGATATTAAAGGACGTTTGTAGCTTTCTGATTATATATATATATATATATATATATATAGAATCACCTGTATTATATATATATAGAATCACCTGTATTTAGTAATTTGCTACAGTAGAATAATGATATATCCTTGCCTGTTAAATTTGTATAACGAAAAGTTATTTTTGAATAGAATTTAACAGTAATTCGTGGTGGAAGTATCTCATAATCAAAGATTAGCGCCGTAATTCATGCTGTAAATTACAAGTTTTGGAGGATGAAATTGCTAGGAAGTGTAGATTACATTGTCATTTATTATAATCTTAAATATCATCAACTTTATTATTGTGGTTAATTATGGTCAAAATTGTGCAATCATGTAAGCTTTTTTTAAAATCATTGAATAATATATAATATAGTCAATGGAAGCCATATCTGTAAAAAAAAATTACCAAAATAAATTAAATATTACGTATAACGATAGTTATCAAAGAAGATAACACGGTAGAAAATAAAGAAACATAATGAATTCTGTAGTTAACGATTGAATTAAATCCGAGTCATCAAATTTCCATTTACATTGTTTTGCCGGTTTCAACTTTATTTGCATGTATTATCCTTCCTTGATTCCATTTTTGCCATAATTTCCTTTGTGGTGCGAATAAAATTTCTGCACGTACCTTTTCATAGTTTTATAATTATGAAAGACCTAAGGAATGTTTTAAAAATGACTTCCTTCCTTAAAAAAATAACAAAAAAAAAGATTGCTATCACAGGCATGCATAAGTCCTGCGTACCAAATTAGACCCAAAATGAAATAGGGCTGTGTAAGCAGACTCCTCAGTCCCCCAAAATGTGTTAAAATAAAATCAATTTCTGTGACAAATTCAATAGGCCAACACAAGGGATCCGGTGACCTTTTTACAAAATGCCATCAGAGAGTAGGTGTTGTTCCACCATCTTAATGTGAGAGAATCATTTACTTTTTGCAAACCAAAACGCTCAGATTATGATGAAAACATTTATTTGTTTTACCCCATGGAGCCTTGATGGCTCGGTTGGTAGAAGCAGCAACCTCAGACTTCATAGAAGTCTGTGGCGAGGGTTCAATCCCCGCAGCCGACTGGTCAGAGAAGATGGACACTTTGCTATCCGTGTAGACACCCCGGGATTATGTATGTAATAAACGGATAGGTTTGCTGAAAGCAAATGGGTGTTACAGACTAATACACACATAAACAAAGCCACTCCAACATCTTCTAAAAACATAACAGACACCTCACACGTCTCGAACTGTCGACCTAACTGCCCAGTTCTCCTCGCTGCTGGGAGAAAGGGAGCTGGGGATTTGGTACAATACCTGTACACATTCGTTACCGGGGCCTAAGCGATGTCAGGCAGGGCAGCCGATCGAGGCTACGGCTTACCCCACCGCCAAATCAAAGTCCTTCAAAAGAAGGCATCGTGCTTACCCCATATAAAAATGGGAAAAAAAGCACGTTAAAACGAAGAAGACTCTATGAAATGTATGGCGTAGAGCTTTTTTCATCTTATGTAGTACATTATATCCTTAAGCCATTTTTTTTTACGAAAAGACAAATTTAATGGCAAACATAGGGGGTTTGGGTTAGCGTTAGTTCTAACATAAATTAAACTTATTTTCAAAATTATTAAAAAAAGATAGCAAAGTAAACAAAAAAACTCATAAACAGAATATAATAAAGGACACCAGTAGCAAACTGAATCATTTTTCTCATAAATAATTCAGGGGAAAAATTATAATGCAGATAGAGACGAGAGCTCAGTGCTGATTTACTGATTGACTGAACGAATTTATTTTTGGACGTGAATCGATGTTGTCCCATTTAATTACTCTTACAATACATAAGGGATTCTATAATATTTGGGCATGAAAGCATAGATTCTATCTACATTAACTACCTACGGTGTCATACATCTCAAAATTTGCAGTTAGTCCCAATATGTGGACTGCCTTATGTATTGGGATCAGATAGTGTATTTTCACAACACAGGTTTGTCTCAGTTGTTAGATATATGATATTGCATTTTCTTAGTAGTAAAGAAGAAAGGATTTCATCAGTACGGAAAGTTACACAGTTTCTTTAGGCTTTCTCTCCTGACAATTTCATTTCATAAAATAAACACCAATCACTGGCCCCCCTCCCCCATCATACTGCATAATTACATCG
>JANJGK010000017.1:20451979-20471979 GCA_039081455.1 Macrobrachium rosenbergii | reverse complement strand
AGTATCTCCGATGGAGAATTATCACCGCGCCATCTTGATGGTGCGGTGGTAACGTCTACTGGAGTCGTTGAATGGGTCCATGTCAAGGGTTCGCGTCCCAGTGGTACCTGTTCATTTATCACTTATATAAATTCCCCTTCGGTGATAATTCTCCATCGGAGATACTCTCGAGGTAGCGTGAATTTGATATTAAACGACATTTGTAGCTTCATGATTGTATATAAATCACGGTGTGATAAAAAAATTTCATATATATATATATATATATATATATATATATATATATATATATATATATATATATATATATATATATATATATATATATATATATATATATATATATATATATATATGGCCAAATGTGAGGTCTTTGTGTACTCCGGGAGGCTGGGCTTTACTTACCGCCAACTACCGTGGCCATTTCTGTGTTGAACATCAGTGATAAAAATGTTGGAAGAGATAGAAAACGAGGTAGCGAGGAAAATGCTAGGAACACCTAGAAATGCCGCATTAAGTACGTTAAGTTAAGGGGAGAGATATATGTGTCTGAAATGAAGATAGTCGTTAAGATCATGAGTGGAAGCATACCTTCCAGTTCCTGGAAGGTGTGTTACAGACGGTGAAGGAGGATGAGAGCAATAAATGAATAAAAGTATGTAGGAATTATACTGAAGATGCAGAAACAGATGGAAGAATGCTCAGGGGATGAAGAAGAAATAAGGATAAAAAAAAAGTAATGGAAGTATGAGCAGTTTAGAATCTGCCGCCAATGGGAAAGAGAAATAAAGAAAAAAAAAAAAAGGAAAACAACTAAGGGAGCCATATAAAAAAAAGGAAAAACACTGCATAGTAGGAAGAAAGAAGAGAAGAGAAGAGAAGAAAGACAAACGGCGCAGAAAGTGGAAGACAAGAGACGAGACACTAAACGAAGTCAGGAACAAAGACTGAGGCGTGCAGGAAGTGCCGACGCAAAGGCAATGCCTACAAACCAAACAGAAATGTAGCACCGAAAAGATGAAAAACTGCTAACACTAGTACATTAAATATATTTCTACTAATGTGCCGCTCAGCAAATTAGATTTATAGAGAAAAAACTCTTGTTCAAGTACTTTTGGGTACGTTCCAGGTAAAAAAAAAAAAAAAATAAAATAATATTTTTTAATCGGCCATAATCAACTATGCGTCCAACATTATACTGATATTGTCTGGACGTGGAAGGTGAATAAGATCCAGAATATGTACGTTTGAGGTAATAATGTTTCTGTATAACATTACATTTCAACCTTCACTCATTTTGATCATATATATTTTCCCTTGAAAACTCTGAATAATCAAAATTGTATGAATACGAGAATATGAAGTGTTGTATAATTGGCCTGCTTCGACGTTCTGAGATGAATTGATATTTCAACAGAGTTTCCTGGTTCTAGAATTTCCTGAATAGGTTAAGTCGTGTATAAATTCATCTAGAACTATACCTGAAGGGGAAGAAATATACGATTAGGATGTAAGTATAACATAAACTATATATGATTAATAATATAATGTGAACATTTGTATGAAAATTTAAAGCTTGAAGATTACGCCGTTTGAAGAATTACAACTTTTTTTTTACTAATTATTTGAAATTAACAATCGCAAAACTAAACACTTGAACAAAACAATAAGTGATAATCACAAATATCAGATTGATCAGAAACAAACAATTGTATAAAAAGTCTGATCTAGCACAAAGCACTTCAGCAGACCTTTGGAATTTTTGCAAGTATTGAAAAGTAATCCTGATAACTTAATTTCCATGTGATAATTACAATATTCAAGTAATGAATAAATATGAAGAAAATGGCAATGCCAGAAAAATTAATAGTCAGTTTTTCTCATACAGTGTCTTTACTGCTTCACTGACAAGTCCCTTTCAAGTTTTCGGCGATTGACTGATAATAACAATGTGCTGCTTATCAATAACTTAATCAGTACTTTATCCTTGAACCGGGAGAAACTATGCTATTGCTGTTGTTTTCAACTTCATTTTATAGAGATTATGAAGTGTGCATTTCAAATACTGACACTTTGTTTCTCAGTTTCGCTTGATGGCGTAAGACGACGAAAGGAAATCGAATGTGAAGTGCCGAACCGATGTAGGCTGTCAGGAATATGTTCATATTGTACGGTAATCTTATCTACGAAAGAAAATCATTGACAAAAAAAAAAAACAATCAAATGGCGTGACAAATTATTTATTCTTATTTATATGGAAATCATTATGTAAGGAGCAATTACTCATTTACAAATAGAACTGTTATTACATGGAAATATTGCTAAATTCATTTAGTATTTTGTCATTCTGCCTCAGGTATTTCATATTTAGAATGTCCACCTTTCATTGCTCTGCATTTTCCTTGTACTTTTAGTTTTCTGTAAAAAAAAAAAAAAAAAAAAAAACTATTGTGCCGGTTTTGTCTGTCCATCCGCACTTTTTCTGCCAGCACTCTTTTCTGACCGCCCTCAGCTCTTAAAGATACTGAGGCTAGAGGGCTGCAAACTGGTATGTTGAACATCCACCCTCGAATCATCAAACATACCAAATTGCAGCCCTCTAGCCTCAGTAGTTTTTATTTTATATAAGGTTAAAGTTAGGCATATTCGTGCGTCTGGCAACGAAACTCGATTGCGCCGAAGATTCTTCGGCGCATTTTTTTCTTGTTTATATGAAGCGACCACTCTATGAATACAAATCGAATTTAAATTTATGATGTCATTAGTTTCTGAGGGAGCCGTGTCACGATTTCCTAACTTTTGCTTCCTTGTGCAACAATACGTATGTTTCAGACAAAGCTCACTTCGATGAAGCGTTCCCTTGTTCTCCGTCCGTGACACTGATAATGAATCACTGAAACAATTTCAAAGCCAACAGAAGAAACATTTTCCATTCTTTATGAACTGTCATATTTCTGTCCTAATAATCACTGAAAACGAATGTGTTCCATTAACTCGAAGAAAATATGTGAGTGTTTTTCGATACACATAAGGGTAGGAACAGAATCCTCATTCATTGGTTACCGCTAGAAAATAACAGGCATGGAACATTTCCTTTCACTAACCTGTATTGTCAAAACAATCCATAGCGAATTTTAACAATGCTTTCCTTTTCAAAAGAAGAAGATTATGAGTTAAGTGAAGAAGGCGAAATCTATAAGAAGAAAGAGAAAGGGTGTAGACAAAGCAAAGCAAGTAAAACATGCGCCGAAGTTTCTTCGGCGCAATCAAGTTACATGTACAGCCGCTACAACATATAATCAAGGGCTGTATAAATGGTTTCCGAGGTAGAGCGAATTGGATATTAAAGGACGTCTGTAGCTTACTGAATCGCTATATATATATATATATATATATATATATATATATATATATATATATATATATATATATATATATATATATACATATATATATATATATATATATATGTATATATATATATATATACATATAAATATATATATATATATATATATATATATATATATATATATATATATATATATATATGTATATATATATATATATATATATATATATATATATATATATATATATATTATATATATATATATGTATATATATATATATATATATATATATATATATATATATATATATATATATATGTGTGTGTGTCTATACAGTATATATATATATATATATATATATATATATATATATATATATATATATATATATATATATATATATATATATGTAGAATCTACTGGTCACTTTTACCAGACACATGTGTAATTCTAATAGCCACAATGCCCTCTTAACTTCTCGAATTCTTCGCGCTTTTTTGGATGTGCTTGTAACTACGAAGCCGTACATCCAGACGCAAGAAATGGAAGACTGTGATTGCCGGTCGCGGGACACGAACCCGCGTCGCCTTAACCACAAGGAGATCACGTTGCCGATCTGACCACGAGAAGAATTCGAGAAGTTAAGAGGGCATTGTGGCTATAAGAATTACATATGTGTCTGGTAAAAGTGACCAGTAGATTCTACATATATATTTCAGCATAAAAAGCAATAAAAACGATTGCCCACTTGGCTACGATGGTGAGGATGGGTCTATTCCAGCTCTAATAAATATATCTGAAAACGACAGGTATATGTATTTACGAGAAGGAATAAACTTTTATCCTTCTCGTGGTCAGGTCGGCAATGTGACCTCCTTGTGGTTAAGGCGACGCGGGTTCGTGTCCCGCGACTGGCAATCACAGTCTTCCATTTCTTGCATCTGGATGTACGGCTTCGTAGTTGCAAGCACATCCAAAAAAGCGCGAAGAATTCGAGAAGTTAAGAGGGCATTGTGGCTATTAGAATTACATATGTGTCTGGTAAAAGTGACCAGTAGATTCTACATATATATTTTAGTCTAAAAAGCAATGAAAATGATTGCCCACTTGGCTACTATGGTGAGGATGAGTCTATTCCAGCTCTAATAAATATATCTGAAAACGGCAGCCATATGTATTTACGAGAGGGAATAGACTTTTATCCTTCTCGTGGTCAGGTCGGCAACGTGACCTCCTTGTGGTTAAGGCGACGCGGGTTCGTGTCCCGCGACCGGCAATCACAGTCTTCAATTTCTTGCGTCTGGATGTATGGCTTCGTAGTTACAAGCACATCCAAAAAAGTTAAGAGGGCATTGTGGCTATTAGAATTACACACACACACACACACACACACACACACACACATATATATATATATATATATATATATAATATATATATATATATATATATATATATATATATATATATATATATATATATATATATATATATATATATATATATATATATATATATATATATATATATATATATATATATATATATATATATATATATATATATATATATATATATATATATTTATATATATATATACAGTATATATATATATATATATATATATATATATATATATATATATATATATATATATATATATATATATATAAATTTATATTACAAAAGAAAATTATAGGGGAAACATTGCTTCGTATCTGATAACCCAAAACTTACATTTTTAACCATTATGAAGAAATACAAATTAGAAAACCATACAGACATTATCATTTAATGGCCGATCTAAAAAAAATTTGGCACGTGGCCACCATCTGACCCTACATAGATAGCAGGGTAGGTTTCAAACCCGTACCCCTTTCCCCTTCCCCTTCCCCCTCCCCGCTTCCCTTTGTAACTTACGTGGTAACCGCATGACCCACCAACAAAAAATTTGGCACATGGCCATAATTTGACCAAACTTAGATAATAGGGTAGGTTTGAAACCCATACCCTCTTCCCATTCCCCTATCCCCCTTCCCTCTTCCCTTTGCAGCTGATGTGGTAAACTGCTTGACCAATCTGGACAAAATTTGGCACGTGGACATCATTTCACCCATCTTAGAGAATAGGGTAGGTTTCAAACACATAACCCCCCCTTCTCCTTCCCCATCCCCCTTCCTCCTTCCCTTCATATCCTATATGGTAACCACTTGACTGACCTAGACAAAATTTTTCATATGTCCATCATTTGACCCAACTTAGATAATAGGGTAGGTTTCAAGCCTGTATCGTCTTCCCATTCCCCTTCCTCCATCCACATTCCCCCTTCCCTTTGTAACTCGTGGTATCCGCTTGACCGATCTAGACACAATTTGGCACATGGTCATCATTTGACCAAACTTTGATAATAGGATAGGTTTCAAATCTGTGCCTCCCTTCCCCTTCCCTTTGTGGTAACTGCTGTTCATTTACACACTAAAAAGAATGTTAATAAAAAATAGTCCTAAGGAAAGCAACAACATTATATATAAAATTCTATGCTTGGACTGCTCTTCTTTTTATAGAGGTCAATCAAGTAAGAATTTAGAAGTGAGAATTAAGAAGCATAAGAATGCTGTCAGAACTGAGCAAACATCCAATACAATATTTATTCATTTAAGTGAAAACACTCACCAGACCAACTGAACTGACAGTTCAGTGATTACTGGGGTGAAAGATTTCTTCTTGTGAAATCTTTTAGAATCTGCTATTATACAGCTTACTTCCAGCTGTAATTTCGGTCTTAGCCCTGGCATGTATTATTTGGATCCCTGCAATAGTAAAATGTTCAAGAATGACCTTAAAGGATAGAATCACTGACATAATTACTAATTAGTTACCTTATATATATTTTCTATGTATTCGTATGTTTAATAGTTTTTTGAAAATGTTAATTTTTCAGTTTTGTTAATGTTTACCAAAAATAAAATATATTGGTGTTGTACCTTTATAAATATGTAATCAGCTTATTCAGTACAAGGTCAATTTTGGTGGTCAGTCTCTTCCCCTTTATAATCTTTTAATTGACTCCTCCCAGCTTTCGAGCCGTTAGGCCTGATCTTTTGTGAAAACCTCTCAAAGATTTACATTTGATTTGGTAGGTCCACTAATTCTTCAACTGTGTTGCATTCCAAGTGCATCTGTTCCTTTCTAATCCCAATTCTCTGGGACATCAGTATGTCATCTGTCAATTATATATATATATATATATATATATATATATATATATATATATATATATATATATATATATATATATATATATATATATATATATATATATATATATATATATATATATATATATATATATTATATATATATATATATATATATATATATATATATATATATATATATATATATACATATATATATATATATATATATATATATATATATATATATATATATATATATATATATATATATATATATATATAAATATATATATATAAGTAATATATATATATATATATATATATATATATATATATATATATATATATGTATATATATATATATATATGTATATATATATATATATATATATATATATATATATATATATATATATATATATATATATATATATATATATATATATATATATATACACACATATATATATGTGTGTGTGTGTGTGTGTTTGTGTGCGTGTGATCGAATGTTACTAGCAAATACCAGGCAGAAATAGAGTGCAATTTGCTTGCACATTTTTTCACGCATCGTCGGGGCGCAAATGAGCTCTGTTTTTGCCCTGACGATGCATAAACAGATGTGGAAGTGCTTGGTACTGAAATTCTGACTGATATTACCTTGTGATATTCGCTTATTCTAAAACCATGTGCATCATGTTGATTTTTTTTTAGCACATATGTTTGCATCAACCCGTTTCCTTTATAAGGGTGTGTCCCCCGAGAGCAGAAAGACAGTAATCACGCGACACTCATACTTTTCTTTTAAATTGTGGACGACCCAGACATGCTAAAACTTACCCTTCTCGCCTACCAGTCGAGAGGACTGGGGTTCAAATCCCACCACTCACTGGTGGCTTGGATGGTGCCATTACATCAACCAGGTGGTCTGCTAACCTAACAGTCTGAAAACTCGAGAGTGAGTAGGAGAATAGGTACCAGCCCCCGGGCTGGGTGGTTAAACCGTGTGCCTAGCGATAAACTGGCCACGTGTCTTAGACATTGGGAGCTGTGCCCCACTGGCTGTCAGCCAAAGAAACGAGAGATCAGCGCCTCCCCTATGAACCTTGCAGAGGCATATATATATATATATATATATATATATATATATATATTGTATTTGTACAAGTATGAATTAAAATAAGATAAATTTGCCAGAAATAAATTTTATATATATAGAACGAGGCTGAAAAGGAAAAAGAAAAGCTTTTATTTCGTAGGGCCTTTAAAAACAATATTTGCGGTTTATTGTCAGTGTGCAAAGCTATAAAAACAACGATAGTAAATTTTTACCACGAAACCTTATAAAACGGGGGGGGGGGGAGCAGATAAATTCAACAGACGATCGGAACGATCACCTGTCCGTCCCATCAAGTCTCTCTCCACTATCCCAGATCAGTATGAAAGACGCAGCATCCATCAGAGTTAGCTGCCTGGGGACCTTTCCCCCATCGACAACTAATTCCACACTAACGATCTCTCCCATTCTAGTATAATCTTCCTCCGACTCAAACCAATTCACAAAATTCACAGAAGTTTGGCTCCTCTCTTCTATATTTCTATATCGTTTTATATACTCGGCCTTCACATGCATGCAGATATGCACTTGTAAAAAAAAAAAAATAAACTTATATAGTAAAAGTCACTTTTTTTGCCGACATCATTGTAACAAGTATTATCGAGGATGCCATATGCCATTTTTCATCATCACACATAGTATGTTTTTCTTTGTATTACTATTCTCTTCCTGATATCATTTATCTGCGCTGGAGGTTTTACCAACATACGAAGAAGAAAACTTCGAAATCTGTGGAAGAGGCATCAGGATATTGGAACATTCTCAAAAACTCAACGATATCAGGACGGGAATCTCATGAGTAAGTAACAGATTTTAGGACACTTTCCGATTCTAAACGATATCCGGGGAGAGAAAGCTTGGGAATCTGGAGAGCACAGAACAGATTACTGGAATGTTCTAGATTTTAAACAGCTCTTATAAATAAGTGAATCTGGGGAGTACAGAATTAACCATTGAGACGCTTTATCTTTCCAAATAATACCATCACAAATAAGTAAATCTGGAGAGCACAGACCCGACTATAGTTACGATGTAGCATTCTAAATGAAATCAGGCGACTACATAATGGAATAGCGGAACATCCTTGTGTCTTGAAACATATCCGGAGGGGAAAATTTGGTTATAATGGTGTATTTTTTTATTCTGAGTGATATTTACTTTTAAACTGGATCTCTTGAGGTGTCGCGTTCAACGTAGCCCGTGAGAATGTACAATTAAGTTGTGAATAGTCTCTTAATTTGTACTATGAAAGGGAGAATAAACTAAAGGCTACCGGTACCCCTCTTAGAATAGTTCACCCATTATGTAGTTACTTGAAAGGTCATATCACTTCAAGAATACGTAAGAACCGAAAATAAAAAAAAAAATTATATTCTCTGATTTCTTCCAGAGCGTAAGTTCAGGTTATAATACACAAAAATCATCCAATAAGATACGCTTATATATTAGAACATGAACTCAAAAGCCACGGCCTACTACACAACTTGGTTGAAGATACGCAAGGAAAAATTAATTGAAATTAACACGTACATTATTATTAGCCCAGTACCCAAAACAGCATCAAGCCTTATCACCGAAACGAAAATAAGGAAGTAGCCATCAAATTTAAATAATGCTCCGGAAAATTCATTCACTTGAAAAGGATTAGTGAAAACAACCACCAAATTAATCAGAACGAGACCATAAAAGAGTTACAAAATATAAATAAACTGAGGAGGCTTCCACACAGGGCATCATAAGGCTAGGCATGAAGAGGTTGATACAGAAGAACAAGACAGATCACAGCATCTCAAGATCTGTCACATCGATTGATCACAATAGACGGCATCTGATTCGCTCGACTTTACAGATTTCTAAATATAGTTACTAAATTTTATTATACGTGAATTACAGGAAAATAAGCTTACACTGACTTCATATCAAATAAACGCCAATTCAAATGATTAACAAATGCCGAACTGATTGGGAAACTACAAAAGCATAAGATATCGATTGAAGTGATACTATAATAACTGCCAGGAGAGCTATACTAAAAAAAAAAATGCTTAAATTATTACGAGCCTGCGTAAATCACAGAAAGTGTTATTGAATGCATCTCTGTTTGGAAGTAAAACTTTTTCAGTGATGTTATACATGCTGAATTGGGTTCTTTTAGTGTATGTTATTGGCATATTATATATTACAAGTCAACAAACGAGCTAACAAACTGGCATTTTATTGCTTGCATATATTCTTGATATTTTGAGATGAGGTGTAATTATCGTAGAGAGATAAATTCATAAGAAAGAAAGCAAATGACCATTCTCTAGTCGAAGGTTATTTGAAATGTCTCTTCTTATAGTAACCTTACACTTTACCTCCATTCCTGCTTCCTTTCTTCAATCTTGGCGTCTGACCTCCCTTACCTACTCTTTCTTAGTGCAACTGTGAGGCTTTCTCCCCATTCCACCTTTGGATCCTTCTTATTCGTCTCCTTCATTCTATGGATCTCTCTATATTGCTGTCCAGCCACTCTAGCTTCTTTCCCTGTCATAAGCGCTGATTGGCCGAAAGAACCCTAACACTTGGCTGGATAGCTGAAGATTCATGAAATCAAACCATTCGCAGGGCTACATTCCTGAAACATTGTTGTATTAGGTTGTTTCAAAGAATGCAATTACTTTTTTTTAAAACTGCGACTCAAAAAAATATTAACTGAAAACAAAATATGGGATATTGACGAACCTTGGAGTTATTTATTTCATTTCAAATTTTTCTTATGGGAATCTTATTAATCCACAACCAGCACACGAAATCAGTGTGGGCCAGGTTTTAAACAAAATGATTTATAGATGTTTCAAATGATCACCAGATAAGTATCCAGCTACAGACATTAAATGAAAATGATGGATCATGTTGGTGCGCTTGTTTATACGCACATAATTGTTTTATATTCTTCTCGAAAATTACTGGGGAGCAGAACTTTTCTTAAATGAAGAGTATTTTGCTTTATTTAAAGCAAAACCATTTCGGATATGTAATACAAAGGACCACTCAGCTACGAATGACGTTCTGTATTTACTGTAATCAGATCAAATGAATTTTCTATGTGTGATAAAATTCCAATGGTATCATATAATCCTTAACAGCATATTTTTTCTAAACCCTCGAATCTAAAAATATAATTTTTAAAGCACATGTTTCCAATGTGCTTTATTACTCTGTTAAGCGTTCCCCATGTCCACGTAAGCCTAATAAAGCTTTATACCTTTACTTTTATGCTTGTCATATAGTACTTGATACACACATCTTCATCGTTGTCTAAACCTACACTGTTCTTCCCTTACCACTCTTGTCATCTGTCTTCCCTTCTAGATCAAAATCGTATAATGTGCTACTTTATTCTACTATAAGTCTTAGTCTTCCCCGTCCTCTTTACCCTTATGCGGAGGAAAATTAATCGTCTCACCCTTTCTTTTGGAAAACTTCTTACTTCTAGATGTACCTTGTATATCCTGGTCAGTCAATAGCAGTTTCTTTGCCCCTTTGCAGTATCTTATTTGCAATCCCATCAAGTCCGGGTATCTTTTCTTTTTTCAGACTCCTAATTGCCGTCCTTACGTCCTCAGCATGAACTTAATCAAGTTCTCAAATTTACCTGAACCCTTCCTTTTTAGACCATTCAGCTCTGCCTCTCTTTTATCACCCATACTTAACAAATATTCTAAATAAGACTCCATCAATCCATTTACTTCTTGTATACGATTATCCCACCTTTCATCAATCTTTCTTTCTGCTAAACACCTCGCCGTTGTAGGGAAAATGGCTTCAGAAGGTGTTATCGTTCCTGATTTCAGCAAATATGTAGGGCACTTGGTTGAGGTTGCTAGTGCAGTGCCCTTTCCTAACCTTGCTACAATCATCAGAAACCTAATTCACTGCTTGGAACAAAGGACGCCAAAGGAAACAACCCCAAGCCATTTCCCCATCCATGGTTTTCAGTTCTATATGATTTTATGTGTAACAAAGCCAAATCTTGTTAGAGAAATGTAGTCAATCTACTTACATTTTCAACACCATTTGTCATACTTGTTCAGACATATATATATATATATATATATATATATATATATATATATATATATATATATATATATATATATATATATATATGTACATATATACATATATACATATACATATGTACATACATATGTACATATATACATATGTACATGTGTGTATATATATATATATATATATATATATATATATATATATATATATATATATATATATATATATATATATACACACACGAGTATATATATAACAATGGAAGCAAACTGGTATTGATGGACAGGATAATAAGAATTTTCGTGAGTGACGTAAGAATTTCAAATGATGCGCTCTCTCTCTCTCTCTCTCTCTCTCTCTCTCTCTCTCTCTCTCTCTCTCTCTCTCTGTTTTCTATTATGCTCTCCCAGGGCAGAATTGCAACGGGTGCAATATTTTTGGCTGAAAAACCCTACCACGACAAAATTCTGGAAGATCACCATCAACTCGGATATCACAACCTAAATTTATGGTATTACGATCTCGCCTCTCGAGATCGACAGGTTCTTTAAAATAAAGCAATTGGGCTGTAATGACTGACGAGAGGTGACAAACAAAGGAGGGAGGAGCAGAACAAAACGAAAAAGTTACCTTAAAATTAATCTATTTACAAAATAGTTATATACATAATGTACAGTCGAGTCAAGGTTCAATTAAATTTAAATTAAACAATGAAATGAACATTACTGAGGAATACAGCAGCAGCAACAATCAAAACCAAAGAAAAATAAAATAGAGTCAGTACATAAATGAACATGAAAAAAATTATCCAAAACATAGGCATGGGCAGTTCAACAAACATCATGTAGCTTACAACATAATCAATAATTAAGTAACATGAACCCAAAAGCAATATAAATAATATAATACCAAGGCGGTATAACAAAAATAGCAGCATAAATAACAAATAATAAATTCAAAATGAAGCAGTACAAGGAAACTGTATTAGCGGACGAACTCCATAGAGCCGTGGAAGCAGCCCCAAGCTGCTTGACGGGAACACTGCAGGACAACTAAGACAGAGCCGACACGACAACCATCTCGTCCTCAAGCACAGTGCTGACGTCCTCCTCCAGTACTGACGACCGCGACAGAGCCGACACGGCAACCATCCCGTCCTTAAGAAACTCTCCGCTGCTCTGCTGCTAGGACCGGACTCACAGGTACGAATACCTGCTGCTGCTACCCCAACGGACTCGCTGTTGCCCTCAACCTGACTCGTTGCTGCTACGAACCTGACTTGTTGCTGTTACGAACCTGACTGACGCTGTCAAGCACTCCATGACAGACGTCAACTCACCAGCACGAAAAACAAACAAAAGCAAAGGAGGCAACAATCCACCAAGGGAACAATCTACAAACGATTGTTCCTAACATATGGTATTTGTGTTTCCAGGAAACCTTGGTGAAATTCCAGGTGTCAACGAGTTTGGAAAAAAATCATGAACCTTGACTATGAACACCCTATACCTTGGTTACTGCTCTGTTGGCGAGGCATCATTTTATATAGTGGATGTCATTTTTTTTATTCATTTTTTTTCTCTGTGGTTCTTTGCATATGTTTTATATGGTCGCTTAGTTTCGAACCTCAAATAAATAAAGTTTTATGCTCGTAATGTGCTTTACTAAGAAATAAAGTTATTAATATGCGTTAAACCACGATTGAAAATACATATAGGATAGAAGTGTTCATTATAGTACTATGGTTGTAGAAGACCACCGAAGTAGACTGCTGTGAGAGGAACGTGAGAAATAACACAACATATGGGTATATTTTCCAGCATTTTGCTTGTCCGTTTTTTTCACAAATAGAATGACGTTCAATTACAAGCTGTGCTGATCGGTAACTGACTATTAAATTTTTCTCATAGATCAAAAAGATTCATTTAAATATTTTAGCGACAGGTGCATTTACATTTTCTCACTCTTTTTACTAAAAGAAATTCAACAGAAAACTGAATATCTTGGTACACTTTTAATTAGCGCAGTAGTTAAAAGATTCATCTCCTAGAAGGTAATCAATATCAGAATTAATTAGGGAGCTTGTAGAAGTACTATGAAGGGTAAAACCGAATTCCACGAATGTTGATGAGGAAGAAATAGAGGATATCTATCTATATTTACATTTTTGAAAAATGACTACTCTATGAAAGTCAGACGAATCTATATTTACGTTTTTGCATTTAAAGAGAATATTTAGTGAATTCATTATGAGTCTCAGGTTAGTGTTTATATGTCCATTGAAGAATATTTTTGACTTAAATTTCCTTAAATACAGCTGACGAATTTCAGGATTTCAGGAATGAGATGTAAGAATGTTTTTTTGTCACTCGCCTGCATTTATACTATGGTAAATGTCGTATTAATTTTTTTCTTTTCTTATTGTCGTAATTAAAACAATTAAGTTAATATTATGTGGTGTTTTTAAGGTAACCTATACTTTCTTTTTAAATCTTGGAGATTTAAACTTAATGAATTTGGTTGACTTGTACTATTATTCTGAAAAGCAAATTTCCTTTATTGGTTATCCAATTAACCCTTAACTCCAATCTCTCTCTCTCTCTCTCTCTCTCTCATCTCTGTGATGTGACATTCTCTCGGTGAGACGTAATCATTCATGGTCTGGATAATCTACCCGATAATACGCGTCTTACATACAATTAGCGAATGAAATATAGCTAAAAGTGTTCGTGAACTATCGGTGATTAGCTTAATATCAGATTAGAGTGATAAACCGTCTAATAAGTTGTTTACGAGTGAATTAATAAATTCTGAAAATCATGGAGGAGTCAACCAATAGTGGCAAAAGGTGGAGAAATCTTGCATGCATAGGAGATATTCAATATGATGAATTGGCAGGAAGGGAACTTGGTTTGCTGATCGTGGAGATAAATTGCAACATCGACCAAAAAGATGTGAAATCATTCACAGACATATTGAAAGGATACGATCCTTCAAACTGGAGCAAATCTGTAGAAAATATAATGAAAATAATAGAAGGGATACCAATGAAAGTTCAAGTTATCAAAAGACTTATAAAGAAAATCTACAAAAATCAACACATTCCATCAAAGAAAATAAGTACGGTGGAATTAGTGAATATATTGATTGATGCAATAGGCAAACGGATGCCTAAAGCATGTAAACTATGTAGAGTGTGGTATAGCATTGTAAATCCACAAAACCTGATTAGGAAATGCTATGCTTGCCACGTACCGACACACCCTTCATGTGCTGAAGTTGAGCAAAATAGAAATAAGGACACAAAAATATTTTGCTCAACATGTCTAGTATGGATAGACAAGGTCATTAAATCAAGACTTAATGTACAGATTGTGGAGGATGAAGAAGATGAAGAGGATGAAGAAGAGGAAGAAGAGGAAAATAGAAAAGAAAATAAGACTGAAGAGAGGGAAAAGATTAATGAAAACAAAGAACAGGATAATAGTATGGATGCAGAGAAACTCATAGATTCTACATATGAGGCAATACAGCAACATACTTATGAAGAAATAAATTATGACATGATAAATCAAAATAAAATCCCAAAGAGGTTGTACCCGGATCCCCATACTGATGGGAAAGAACAAGAAAAAAAAAGAAAAGAAAGACACAGTATGCACCCTTTTGAAAAGAGGGAATTGCAGGTTTGGTGAAAGATGTTATTACAAACATCCCAAGATATGTCACAATTATGAGATATATGGCAAATGTGCATATCTAGATGGCTATGAAGAGGAATGCAGCGATCTACATCCAAAAATATGTAGAAAATGGAAAGAAGGAAATGGATGTAGGTTTAATAAGAAATGTAGGTACATGCATCCTGTAGCCATGAAAAACCAAAATCAAAATCAAATACATATAAAAAATCAAGGTAAAAATGAAACAAATAAAGAAAAGAACAAAGATCACGTGATGAAGGCAAAAAACAAGCCAACAATACATTATGAAATGTCAGCACCACGATATGAGCCATCAGCACCTAGATATAGCACAAGGAACAAGCAATGTATCTATGATGCTAAGGGATGGTACAGATATGGAGATAAGTGCAGGTTTATGCACAAAGTGAATAAATATGAAGCTGGAAGAACAAGTATAATGGAAAAGTTGGATTTTTTAATGTACGAATTTCTGGAAATGAAAAAAAGATCAACATATCAGAACAGGAAAGAGACATGGGAAAATCCTTATTATTACCCATATTAGATAATGGAGATAATACGCAAACCATCATAGTGATGAACGCGCAGGGTTTAGTTTCGAGTAACTCAAAAAGAAAGATAGAGTTCTTAGAAGAACTAACCCAAAATGAAAAAATAGAAATATTGAATATAAGTGAAACCTGGTATTCCCAAGAGACTGGTAATGATGACCAGATAAAGGGTTTCCAAACTTATAGATCAGATAGAAAAAATAGAAATCAAGGGGGAACCGCGATATATGGGAGAGATGCCAATCAAGGAAAAATCTGTGAGAAATATAGTAACACAGAATGTGAATTAATAGCGGTAGAATTTGAATCTGAAAAATTAGTGAACATTGTAATATATAGACCCCCTAATACTAAAGAGTTTGACATAATAATTGAAAAATTGGATGAAATATGTAGAAATCACAAGGACTGGACTATACTCCTAACCGGAGACTTTAACTTTCCTTTTGTAGAATGGAAAGAACGAATAGGAGACTGTGGTTGTATTTATACATATAAAAAAGAGAGCAATAGTAGTGCAGAAGATAAGAGGCAATTTGAAAAGCTATTAGATATGCTACTAGAACATAACATTCAGCAAATAAATCACCTACCAACAAGAAAGGATAATATTTTAGATCTAGTATTTGTGAATGAGGTGAACTATGTTAAAGAAATAATAGTATATAACACGAGTATTTCGGACCATAATGTCATAGAACTAACAGTCCGTTCCAGAACATATGAAAACAAAGAAAAGCAAGAAACGAAAAAATGGGAAGGATATGGAAAATACAATTTCTATAGTAAGAATATAAATTGGTCAAAAATAAATGAAGAATTAAACAAAGAATGGGAAAATATATTTGTAAGTGATGATATACAGGTAAATACCGATATATTATATAAAATATTAGAGGAAATAGTGGAAAAATATATACTGAAGAAAAAAAGTAATCATCAGTCACGAATTCCAAGAGACAGAAGGATCTTGTTCCAGAAAATTAGAAAGTGGAAAAAAGCTCTTGCAAAAGAAAAGAATGCATGGAAAGTGATGGAACTAAAAAGTAAGATAGAAAATGCAGAACAAAAGATTATACAATCAAAAGAAAATGAAAAAGGGAACCTAGAAGAAATGACACTACAAAATATCAAGCAAAACCCTAAAATTTTTTATTCATATGCAAAAAAGATGAATAAAATAAGAGTAGAAATAGGCCCTCTAAGAATTGAAGGGCGATTAACGAATGAAAAAAAGGAAATATGTAACATATTAGCAGAAAGATATAAGAGTGAATTTACACCTAGAATTGAAAATGAAGATAATGATACAGAAATAAGAGATGAAAATACTGAATACTTATCAGATATAGATATTACAGAAGCTGATATTGTGCAGGCTATTAATGAAATTAAAAATGGATCAGCAGCAGGATCAGATGGAGTACCTGTCATATTGTTAAAGAAAGTGGTTCATTCAATCGCAAAGCCGCTAGCAATATTATTAAGACAAAGTATAGATACAGGCAAGATTTATGATGAGCATAAATTAGCATATATTACTCCTACTTTCAAAAGTGGTTCAAGACTAGAGGCAAGTAATTATAGGCCTGTGAGTCTGACATCTCATATTATGAAAGTATATGAAAGGGTAATAAAAAAAAATATAATGAAACATTTAATGAAAAATAGATTGTTCAATATAGGACAACATGGTTTTGTACCCGGAAAAAGTACACAAACCAAACTGTTAGTCCACCATGAAAGCATATATAAAAATATGATAAATGAAAAAGATACAGATGTGGTTTACCTAGACTTTGCAAAAGCTTTTGACAAGGTAGATCATAATATATTAGCGAAAAAAATTAGAAAACATAACATTGTTGACAAAGTAGGAAGATGGATAAAAGAATTTTTGCAAAACAGAAAACAGATAGTGATTGCAAACGATGAGAAATCGGATGAAGCTACGGTAATATCCGGTGTACCACAGGGTACGGTGTTAGCTGCATTGCTGTTTGTGATTATGATTGCAGACATAGACAGTAATGTTAAGGGCTCAGTAGTAAGAAGTTTCGCAGATGACACAAGAATAAGTAGAGAAATTGCTTGTGATGAAGATAGGAACTCGCTACAAAGAGACCTAAATAAAATATATAAATGGGCAGAGATAAATAGAATGGTATTTAACTCTGATAAATTTGAATCAATGAACTATGGTGATAAAGTAGGAATGCTATATGCATATAAAGGACCTAATAATGAGACAATCACAAACAAGGAAGCAGTTAAAGACCTTGGTGTGATGTTGAATAGGAATATGTTATGCAATGATCAAATAGCAATTCTATTGGCAAAATGCAAAGCAAAAAAGGGAATGTTGTTCCGGCACTTCAAAACAAGAAAAGCTGAACACATGATTATGCTTTATAAAACGTACGTACGTAGTCCACTTGAATATTGCAATATAATATGGTACCCACACTACCAAAAGGATATTGCACAAATAGAGAGTGTACAAAGGTCATTTACAGCTAGAATAGAAGAAGTTAAGGACCTTGACTACTGGGAAAGACTACAATTCTTAAATTTATATAGTCTTGAAAGGAGAAGAGAACGCTACATGGTAATTCAAGCATGGAAACAGATAGAAGGAATTACCGAAAATATCATGGAACTAAAATTATCAAAAAGAGCAAGCAGAGGTAGATTAATAGTGCCAAAAACTATACCAGGAAAATTAAGGAAAGCACACAGGACATTAATCCACCACGCACCAGCATCGATAATGCAGCGTCTATTCAATGCGCTACCAGCTCATCTGAGGAGCGTAACAGGAGTGAGCGTAGATGTGTTTAAGAATAAGCTCGACAAATATCTAAGATGCATCCCAGACCATCCAAGACTGGAAGATGCAAAATATACTGGAAGATGCGTTAGCAACTCTCTGGTAGACATCAAAGGCGCCTCACACTGAGGGACCTGGGGCAACCCGAACAAATTGTAAGGTCTGTAAGGTAAGGTAAGGTCTCTCTCTCTCTCTCTCTCTCTCTCTCTCTCTCTCTCTCTCTCTCTCTCTCTCTCTCTCTCTCTCTCTCTCTCTCTAACACACAAACACTTTCCCTCCTTTCCCTCTCTGTATATAACATAGGCAAGGATAATTTGATGCCAGAGAATTTCATGTATCTCAATTGACATGAATCGGAAATCATGAAGTTTTGAATATTTGGAATCTCACGACAAAAGAGTTTACTAGAGAAGTCCTTTCGTATAAATAGAATCTATTGCATTTTAGTAATTGTCCGACAATACCAATGCTTTAGGAAGACAAAGTATAATTCGATATCTATGTGAACTGAGTTAAGGGAAAAATTATTTTTAAATCTAATTCTAATATAATAGAAATGTCTATGAGAGAGAGAGAGAGAGAGAGAGAGAGAGAGTGGGGTAAAGCATTCTTACAGAAAGGGAAGAAGTGCGTTTTAGATGCCGTATTCGCGTTGGGTCTGATTAGCTTCTCATTTATTCACACATTTTATTTATGGCTTTTGTATCCGAAATAACGTTTCCTTTTAATATTTCAGATGGAAATGGCCTTATGGCTCTCTATCTAATCATTTTAAACTTACGATACTCCCTCCCTTTGCAACGTTCAGCTTTTTCAAGTTATTTTCCAAATTCCTAGAATAAGTGTCCCCATCCCAGCTGGTACATTTTAAGCATCATTCTTTCCCCAATATTTTGCTCATGTAGGAGCGCTAGAGTCAACAATTCCGTGCCTTTTATTGATATTACCACTGAAAATACTTTGGATATTCTCGGGGTTTGGTCAAAAGTCTCCAATGGATAATTCTGCTTCCGAAAACTGGACATTTTATTTATATGCAGGAACTCTCTTATTTTTTCCAGTCACAAAATTTCATGCTGGCCTCACCCGTCCCTGTTTGGTATAAAGGCTCAAAGACCTCGAAACAGCACCCGGCTACCTCTCTCAACACTGTCCCCTCCTGCTCGGTAACTATTTTCTTTTCCCTCAA
>JANJGK010000017.1:20431979-20446979 GCA_039081455.1 Macrobrachium rosenbergii | reverse complement strand
ATTTTAGAGGAAAGTAATAAATGTGGAGTCTTAAGAACCACCTGCACCAGGAAACATAAAAATATATATACATACATATATATATATATATATATATATATATATATATATATATATATATATATATATATATATATATATATATATTTATATCTATCTATCTATATATATATATATATATATATATATATATATATATATATATATATATATATATATAATATATATATATTATATATATATATATACGAGTATATATATTAGGTCTTTGAACAGTGAAGCATGTGATGATCTGTTAGGGTTCCCACTTCAGGTTCGTTTGCACTGACAATTGGAATTTGGCAATCGGATACAGGAGAACTATTTGATCATGATCCGAACACATGGAAACAGCATGATAGGACATTGAACTAATGCACTGGAAATGCCCTGCTCCGGTAGGGTAAGTGTGTGCGTACGTGCGATTCCCCATGATATATGATGGGAAAAAGGTGACAGATTGATGGAAGCCTTGTGATATCCGTCGGTGCAGAAGGCGGGTTTCTTCGAATATTGAACTGGACGGTGACATCACGTTGCAAAGGAGGGGTTATCAAGAGAATGAGTTCATACGTGTGCTCTCAAATGTGTATATTAGAGAGAAACCATAGAATGGGTATTGACTTCAATTTGTGGCTAGTGATCGCTCTTTTGGGCTGTGTTGTGAATAAGACAGTCACTGTGAGGAATGGTTTCCTGATGGCCATTGAATGTGAGTAAGATAACTCAATAACATTTGTACCTTTTTCAGACATTATATGGAATACCCATTTTACTCTGTAGTGAAACCCTTCTGTTTTTTATTATGCATTTTTCCTTTTTAAGTGTTTATTTTTTATACACTATTCCAGGATTGTAATATAATGTAATGCTCTTCCTACAGGAAACTCGAACATTGTCCTGGAAGGGCAATTAGTGGGTAGTGGTGTTATTATTTTTTACAGACTATATGACTTGTATTGTGGTCGTTACGACCTTATTATATTGCTTGATGACAAGGGGGTCATTGACAATTTGGTTTGGTGTAGAATATCTATACTGTTTTTGGGGAACAGTATTTCCTATAATAAAGTGTTCCTTTGATAGGGAGTGTGTGTCACTCCGTTTGTTAATCGTAGTTTTTCGTTAAATTCGGTAATAAAGTCTAGTTTTCTATCTCAGTGTCTCATTCCTGTAGGCCTTTGTGTTAAGATAGGTTTAGAGAGAATCTTATGACGAAAAGAGAAGGGATCTGCTGACCCAGTTAAGTCTGCAGCCACCAGGAACATCTCTAGGAAGGTGAGATGCCAAACTCTGTTCTTAAAACAGATACACCAATATAAAGACGGCCCTCGAACCTGGGCGGTTAATACACACACACACACACACACACACACACACACACACACACACACATATATATATATATATATATATATATATATATATATATATATATATATATATATATATATATATATATAACAAGTTATTCATAGATATCATTTCTATTCCCTATATCAAGACTATCAAATAGGTAAAGAAGATTATATAATGTAGTATACTATATATGTAGCGTCCTTTCTAAAGCCTCTTACTGAAAATAATCAGACATTAATATTTTATTTTATATGATTATCAGTTAACTACACAACGTGACACCAATAAAATCATTAGGCTCTCTCTCTCTCTCTCTCTCTCTCTCTCTCTCTCTCTCTCTCTCTCTCTCTCTCTCTCTCTCTCTCTCTCTCTCTCGATCTTATCTAATTAGAATGTTTTTGAATTATATTGTCCGTTGTGCTGCATATTTTACCAATGAGGCAAAGATATTACCATAAAGAATTAAATCTGCGTTTTTGGGTAAAATGCAGTTGATAAATAAAGCCATAATTTTACTTGGTATCATTAGTGTAATATGCTAATTGAACAAAAAATCCTTAAATTTAAGCAGGTAGAGATTTCAGCGTTGAATCACCCTGAATCAGACGTGAAACCCTATTCTGTTTACATCAGCGAAGTCTAGTTAATCCCCGATTACAAAAAGTGCTAAAGAGAATATGAATCAGCTTTGGGTAATGTTTCGTTCTGTGTTCCTCTTATTAATCTTTTAATTTTAGTGTCGCTTCGCTGAATGCTTTCTATCAAAGGATTTGTTGGGTCTCCACTTCGATGTGATATTCAGTACGAATAAATACTATAAGTAAAGCTGCTTCTTATAGAATAGAATATAGAATTTAGGCCAAAGGCCAAGCCCTGGGACCTATGAGGTCATTCAGCACTGACAGTAAGAAGGCTTGAAAAATGTAACAGGAGGAAAACCTCGCAGTTGCACTGTGAGACAAGTGCTAGAGAGGGTGGAGAGCAGATGAATGAAAGAATATGAGCGGAGGTACAGTAAAAGGAATGAAAGGAGTTGCAGCTAGGGGCCGAAAGGACGCTGCAAAGAATTTTAAGTAATGCCTACAGTGCGCCGCATGAAGTGTACTGATGGCACTACCCACCTATTGGGCTGCTTCTTATAGTCTGCCAGTGTGTCTGCCAGTCTGTTTTCATCTATCAAACTAATGAATTTTAATATATTTTAATATATATTTACGATGGCTAAGTTTGTTAAGTTTATGAATTAAGCAATGCGTAGAATATGAGATGTTTTTTTCTCAAGGTTGACTTTCCAAGAAAGAGAGAGAGAGAGAGAGAGAGAGAGAGAGAGAGAGAGAGAGAGAGAAACATCCTTTCTGTGGAGGGTGGCAGAAGTAAAACATACTGTTACTTGAAGAGAATTTACTTAAGATACCCAGTCTAAAACTGACTATTATGTAACTGTGAATTTCAGACATGAATTAAGTGATAAGCTATTTATTATCTTCTGCTGATTTCTTCCTCTCAGTACTTCGTCTGAAATATCATGGAGTTCCGTACTTTTCTTTCGTTATTTTAATGAAAATATTCGGTTGTCTCAAGACTGGATAATATGAACATCAAGGACTCATTTGGTCTTCTTAAACATAAAACATAAAAGTAACTCATTTAATCTTCAGAGGGACCCATCTAATAACAAGAGACCGGATAAGAATAAAACTATATGAGGATATATGAAAGCATCTTGATTTACAAAAAAAAATAAAAAACTTCAGTATCTCATGCTTCTCGTCACAATACAGTGACGAGTAATGCAAATATCAATATCCACCAAAACATAAAATCTCTTAACAAGAAATGGTTGCTAATAATAGTAAATCAGGGGATAATAATCATAGTATTTCAGAAGAAGAGTAATAAAGAAAAAGTATTATGAAAAACTATCGGTGTTATACATGACAAATACATTTATTTGCTTGTTTACTGGTATTCTCATAGCAATATTTTACATGAAATTCAGTAAGTAAGCATACTAAATGCATACGAAATCAGTACTGAGAAAGGGCTGAAATTATGGCTAGTTATTTTGATATTTGTTTGCAGCTGATTCCTAACGCTGGGCTTTCTTGTGAGAATGCTGTTTCAGGCTACAATTCCCTTTCGTTGAATGAGTATATTCAGACGTACATAAGATGCATCTGCGAGAATAGTATTCAGAGGGGAAGCAGCAAATGTCGTTAAAGGGATTATTTAAAACTCCGTAATTTATTTATCTACTGTTTAAAAAAAAGGGGGGGGGGGGGCTTTTCTAAACCATAAAACGGCAACGGTCATCGAAAGACAGGAAGAAGGAAGTTTGTCCAAACGAAGTCTTAAATTTCCATTCATAACGAGGGAGTCTGCGAAAGAGCCAGCGTGGGTGGGGTAGGGGGTGTTTGTTGTGGGGGCGGGGGGAAGGCGAAGGACGTAGATCCAATTACGAAAGATACTTATGGGTGAAAATGACTAAATAATAATCAAAATTAAAAGAAATTACATGTTAATCTTCACTTCCTCTGGGAATATATTTTTCTCTTCATCCCACGTGCATAATTATTATTTTCAGCTTTTTTTCCTTACTACATGTTAGTTCCTTAATGAGAAAGTGTCATTATAAATGGATAGAGTATATTCATACAAAGCATATGAATTGAAATCAACTTGAGAGCTAAGTTTTTTTGTCTTTTTGTAAAATAATTAATATGATATAATTTCATTTTTCGTGACAAAAAAAAAAAAACAGACAACATAATAAAATGTAAACTTTGAAACACCTTTGAGAAAAATAGTATGAATGCCTTTTGAATATGCAATTCCCCGGAAAAAAAAATCAGGGGTGAACATTATCTACTTAAAATGTATGCCATTAATTATATATGAACTGAACGTTGGGCAGTGGTGATATGAGCTACAAGGTCTCACTTTACCATCGGTTTGGAAATTTCATTTCTAACTTTACTCTCTTCTCCGGCGAGTCCGATTTACTTTTGACCTTTATCACGGAACTATGAGTTATTATTATTACATTATTGCGAAGATTTGATTTCTTAACCAGCCAACTATTTTAGACTTTTGAATGTCAACTTAATTTTTTGGTATATTGAAGTTCTTTTTTTGTTTTCCTCTTTTTGCTAACTATTCTTATGATTTCAGTTCTTACTTTATTTCATTTAGAGACTGAAACTTATATTTTACCACATTTCTGAGATATGAAACTTTTGAACGGTTTAAGATTCTATTGTCATTTGTTTAAAAGTCATTCAGTCATCCGGAATCAATCATTTCGACACAAATATCGCAGTATGGCCTCTATATTTTGCAGTTTGTGTGTGTGTGTGTTTGTGTTATTGAGGAACGGAACAGGTGTTCTCATTCTTTGTCTGGAATGACAGCACTGTTCGTTTTCAGTGATGAAACGGAGGCTGAATTCGGAGATGACGTGGAACAACTAAAGACAGGAATTCAGTGAAATGATAGGCCTACTTACGAGTATTTTTTTTAATAACTATTTCCTTTCAGGAAGAGCGGTTCCAGAAGGAGTTATAATATATATATATATATATATATATATATATATATATATATATATATATATATATATATATATATATATATATTGTAATGGTCTCGTCTTTTAGAGGCCAGCAGGTTCAAAATAAAAAGAAATTGGGCTAGAATGACTGGCAGGAAGAGAGACAAACCACGGAGGAGGGAGCAAAACAAACCACAAAAGTTACCTTAATCCTAATTTATTATGTATAGTAATTTACAATATATACAAGCGAGTCCAGGTTTAGCATACATAACAGTTTAAATAAATGTTAACAGGAGCAGTCAAAATCAGTAAACAAGTCTCAAAGACCACACAGATGACTTAATCACAATCAAAATAATACAAAAAGCATCTCAAAATTCAATTACCCGAGCCATACACTGCTCGACAGCATTAATAATAATAACGTAATAGAAATCATTACTAGAACCATACACTGCTCAACACCATTAATAACAACAATGTAATGAAAATCATCACCAGAGCCATACACTGCCCGACGCCAGTAATAACAATGTAATGAAAATTATTAGCAAAATAACATCTGCTACTAAAACAGGCATTACTAATAAACATACAGGCAGCATAAACAATCATAATAAATAAATGACAATGCAACAATGCAAAATCACTCAGGGTAATAATAACCCCAATATCAATCTCCGTAGAGATAACACGATAGACCCAGCTGTCAAGAAGGATGAATGCAATCAGACGAACTCCTGTGAAGACACCAAAGCAGCCACCAACTGCTCAGCTGGAACACAGTCATCAACACATGAATTACAGGAGAAACGTCGAAACAGCACGTCTGCTGTTATACAGGAAGATCCACGGAAGGCTATGATTTAGCTATCCCACCAACCTTCAGCTGATGAGGCCAACAGGTACGGAATACCTGGCGTTCCCATCAAGGAGCATGGCTCATGTTGCTGAGCTGCTGAGTAACCTGACTCGGGGCTATGCGAAACCCGTCTGACGGGTCGGTCTATACTTGGCGTCTGACGGATTCGTCACTCAGCCACATCTAAATCTAACTGGTCATGGGTTTTATTGGGTTACTTGAGTTTGATTGTGGGACGACCATGGTTTTAATAGGTTTTTACGTTGTGTGTGTGTAGGGTAGTGTGTGTAGTAGGTAGTGTGTGGAGTGAGTAGTAGTGTAGAGTGTGTGGAGTGATCAGTGTTAGTAGTGTGTGTTGTGAGTGGATATATATATATATATAATATATATATATATTTATAATATATATATATATATATTATATATATATATATATATTTATATATATATATATATATAATATATATATATATATATATATATATATATATATATATTATATATATATATATATATATATATATATATATATATATATATATATATATATATATATATATATAGTCATAAACTGGGTCCTCGGTGTGGAGGGAAATTGGAACAGTTTAGTATCATAGACTGCCTTCGTACCAAGGGGAGTCCAAGTTTATTTATGAATAAAAAGGAAGACTACTGGAACTCACCTTAGAATTTTCCTTGATTTACGTAAACAATGAAGGTCGCCAGATTATAATTAGAATTTTTTTACAATAAAAAGTTTATTTACAGAGAGTGGCCAAATATGTGAGACCAAAATGTAACATGTTACAGACACATAAATCACATATGATAGATCAATAATGCAGTAATTTACATGCATGCAAAGTAAATATGAGGGGCCACCGATACAACAATCCCTTTTAAAACAAATGACTCTGGTATGCTAAAATGCATCAATTCACAGACAGTGATGATTTCTGTGTGGGCAATGGATTCTTGCGATCTGGCTGCGACCAGGAGTGGTTGCAAACTTTGGATGGCAGTCATTTATGGGTACTGGCATAGATTTGCAGCTGGGCAGGGTATAATACCTCCTGGAAGAGAATTCCGGAGTTAGTACAAACACAGGCGAGGGGCGGGGCAAAGGAAACCTTCCTTGCTACTAAACAAAGCCCCATGAACAAACTTACCTTCTAGATCTTAGTTAGCCCAATTTAACACTTTAATGGGAGGACTTAATTTCAGGTTATGAGAATACTGAACAAATGCACTTTACAGGATGAATGGGGAACGCCTGAGTAGAAAGGAAAATGTGAACGTCTTGGAGAGGTAATAAGAAAGGATTAAATAGACAGGAAAGGGGGACAATGGGTACTGGCGCAGACTAAATCTCAGACTTTACCTTAGACGTATACGAGCTCGGTTTCGACTTTATTTCCAAGCCAATGGCTTGGAAATAAAGTCGAAACCAGTCAGGACCTACACCCCGTTTCTTATTTTTCACCTGTGGTAATGTGTGATAAATGAATCGCGTACAAAAGTGATAATAATCATATATATATATATATATATATATATATATATATATATATATATATATATATATATATACAGTATATATATCTATATATATGTAATTCTAATAGCCACAATGCCCTCTTAACTTCTCGAATTCTTCGCAGTATATATATATATATATATATATATATATATATATATATATATATATATATATATATATATATATATATATATATGTAATTCTAATAGCCACAATGCCCTCTTAACTTCTCGAATTCTTCGCGCTTTTTTTGGGGGGGATATGCTTGTATCTACAAAGCCGTAACATCCTAACACAAGAAATTGAAGAGACTTGTGATTTGCCGGTCGCGAGAGACGAACCCGGGTCACCTTAACCACAAGGAGGTCACGTTGCCGACCTGACCACGAGAAGGATAAAAGTCTATTACCTTTCGTACATACATATACCTGTCGTTTTCAGATATATTTATTAGAGCTGGAATAGACCCATCCTCACCATCGTAGCCAAGTGGGCAATCGTTTTTATTGCTTTTTAGGCTGAAATTTTTTGTGTTTGGATGTTACGGCTTTGTAGTTACAAGCATATACAAAAAAAAAAGCGCGAAGAATTCGAGAAGTTAAGAGGGCATTGTGGCTATTAGAATTACATATGTCTGGTAAAAGTGACCAATAGATTCTACATATATATACGAGTATATATATATATATATATATATATATATATATATATATATATATATATATATATATATATATATATATATATATACAGTATGATGGCCAGTATCCTTCCACTACATTAATAGCATTCACATACATAATGCATTACCAGTCCGGGTCTTAGCAAATAATATCTATGAGATGGGGGGGAAGGTTACTAGCTGTCTCCTGTTGGTTAATTAAGAGACTTCAGAAGCGCCTGATTTATTTTAGCAGTTACAAACCAACCTTTCGAAGCGAGTTAAAATATTGTTTACAATGTGATGAGCTTTAAAATGAGATATTCTTTAGTAGAAGAGCTCCAAAATTAAAGTGAATATACAGTTCAGAGCAGAGGCCATCTTTCCTTCGCCGTTACTATGGAGTCAGGGAGATATGATATAGCTGTACGAGCTTAACCATCTGCCAACAAGGATGATGTCATGTTGTAACATAATTAAGCGATTCCGATGTAGATTTTCGAATTTAGTTAGTTAGGATCTTCCTAGATCTTTTTCACTGAAATGGTTAGATACTGCGACAAGCATTGTTGCTGTTGGTTGTACTATATCCCTGGCTGTCCCTAACCTTCCCTATACTGGCTAAGTATTAAAAACAAATTACAGTACCTTTTACCCTAACACCCGTTATGATGGAGCGCTTTTATTTGAGAATTTCATCCTTTAGAACTTTTCAGAGCCTTGATTAATTTGAGTCAGACACTTCATTCTAACCATTACAGTAAAATGTCGAAGGAAAGATAGGTTTTTCTACATTTTCCCTCTCCAGTACGCTTCACATCCTACTGTGAAGCCAAAGATTTCATTTTTACAAAGACAGGTCCTTGCGTAGAGATTGTTTTCTAAAGTTTTTACAGTACATATGGTCCTTACCTACAGGATGAGTGGTAGTGCTTATTATACAATTTTGCTTCCCATTTAATACTTCGACTTCTTTCGTTAACTTTTTATTCATTAATATATTTACAATAGACTACAATAAATTTCCAACGATACATTTATCTAGAATACATTGTTTTTAATCTTACAAAAATTCTTCGTTAAATACTTACACATTTTGTCTTTTAAAATGGATTTGGTACCACTCTTGTCACGTTAAATGGAAACGTTTATTTTATTTACATTCTGACATTAATGTACATTCTCGTCTCTGAACCATATATTGACAACATAGTTTACCAAAATTAAAGTTGCTCCGTTCCCTTTTTCCTTCGGAGCCCATGGGAAATCAAAATACGTAATCCTAAGGAAATCCCAATTCTGAAAATCACCAAAATGTCTCAAAACTCCCTTCAACCAGATAAAGTGTTTGTGATTTCCTTGAAGAAATATACCATATTATTATCTGATTCCTCAACCTCACAAAGTTGGCAATGAGAGTCCTGAGTTATTGTAATTTCTCTTAGTCTTCCTGCACTGGGCGAGGCTTCGTGAATATATTTACATATCATTTCCCTACCAGCAGCAGAAAGAAATTTCATAATGATGCTTTCTGCAATATGCTCCCATACATAGCTCTCGATTTGAGTAAAGGAAAGTTCTGGATTTTTTTACATTTTCTAACAGTTACCAAGACATCAGAGTGCATAGGTGTTATTTTTTATGAATTGTCTCTTCGTCTTACATTTTCAGCAAATCGTCTTCCATATGTGAATTGTAGTAATAACATGACGTGAAACTCTATTCCTCCTCACAATGTAACTTTAAGAAGGAGGCAGCTAGAAAAATTGGGTTTTCCAAAGAAGACTTAAAATTCCTATCCCACCTTCAAGCTTGACTTTGTTAAAGAGGCTCTTTTGATATAGTTACATTAGTTCCCAAAATATAAAAGAAAACACCTTTTCTTATTAGTTTTGCGTATTTAACAAGCAAAGTATATACATGAGAAATATACCATGTCTTCGAAAAATCAAGGCATTTACAATAACAGATTCTTTATGTAATTTGGGTCTTCTTTTGTGCAAGCTCCCCAAAATATTCTTAATTCTACATAATATATTAGTCCATGGAGGGTTAAAAGCTATTTCATATTTATCAGAAAATAAAATCCCCAGATCCATTGTAAGGGCAAACTAGACCTCTCATTCCGTGGGCCTAATCCAGATATTTCTTTTTCTGGCGAGGTACAGAGAGAGTTCCTGGAAAACAGCATAAAAACGCATAGAAAGAGGGCAAACTTACCGGACTCCCCTCTGCACATTAGAATATCTACCAATGTCACCATTAACAATACAGGAACTTCCAACATTCTGTATAATATCTTAATGCAGGAAATAAGCTCATCACAAAAACCTAATCTTTCAAGAATCTGAAGTACAAAATTAATATCAACACAGTCAAATGCTTTCGACCGATCAAAATTTAAAACAGCACTCTGAACTCTCTTCTCACTACAGTATCTCTAATTAAAGTATTACACGTATTGATGGATCTCCAAGGCACACAAAATTGTTGAGGACCTCTAAGTTTTAGGATAACTGTTTTCTCTTTTTGCAATTATCTTAACCAATGTCTTATAGTCACAGCACAACAATAAAACTGCTAGCCAAAGCTTTCTCATCAGTACCTCTCGGTATGAGAGTGATTAATGCAGTACCTTGAATCTTGGAGAGCGTTGTCATTACCATAATATTTTCAAATACCAGTTTTAATTCATGCTTAATATCCTCCCAAAAAAAAAACTTATAAAACTCTATTCCACGGCATTTAATGTTGGCAATGGAAAGAACATCACGTATCTCTCTGAAAGATATCCTTACGAAAGATGTCATTATCAGTCAGTCAACCTTTTTTTTAATGAACTGCGTACAAAATTTCTATAGTTACATCACAAGTTCTGGTAATACCTAAACGCACAATGTTTAATGGCTTGGCTATTTATAGGAATACCTTCATCAAGATTCGGAATTGTTTCTCTTTGTGACTTCTGTCATGACTTTTTTACGACTTATGACTCTTTGCTGCCCAGGAAAGTAAGAGGAGGCTTATTCCCCCTCTATCCTGTCTTGAATTCTTGATGGAATTTTACTTGTTGGATTACATAAATCATCTTGAACTGTGGATGGGGATGACTGAACCAAATAAATCTTGTTTCATGGGAAAAGCAGTGTCTGTATTATGTCTGCCCTCGTCAGTGTTATCCTCAAAATGTCTTCATCCTTCCACGGCGTTGTCTTTGTCTTTGGCACCTAGTAAAACTTCTAAAGGATTACTGTCCGGTGAACAATTAAACATCTCGGATGTTGTTCCATAAGTTGCAACAAGAGGTACTGCACCCGTCTCTGTAGTTCGTTGTTTTATGCTACTGACTACATTCAACTTAAGTCACAGCAATATGCCCCAAGGCTTCTTTTATAGGGGACAAATAATTTTCTGTAGATGCGTTTAGGGCAGTATACGTGTAATCATGCAGGTCAATGAAACAGCAAGTCTCCACAAGCATTTCAGATTCCGTTTGCACGGTTAGTTGGCTGTTAGACACTGGGTCATTTCCAACATCAACAAGACGATCAACTGCGGAAGAGTTTTGCTGAGTACCTTCAGAAGTTCGGGAGTCAGCTGTGTTTTGGTGGCTTACTGGCACTTCACTTCCTTTATTTTGTCGATGTCCAGACAAAAGAGGGAAAACTGCTTCACTAATTATATTTCTTCTTTGTGTAATTCTAATTGCACATTCATTAGCGAAATGGCTGGTTTGTCCACAAAGTCGACATGTTTTCTTCTGTCCTTTATAATATATGTCAGTATAAACCTTGGTGCATTCAACATATAAGACAGACGGAATCTGTCGATTAATATCCATCGAAGCTGTTCTGACACTGTTATCAGTGCTATAATATCTCCCCTAACCTGTGCTCTATCTCGAAAGACTGCCCATCAGCATGAAGTCAGGCATTTCAAAACTTACATTTCGCACTATAGCGTATTACCTGCAGGTGGACAACTCTTCAACTCGGATTTTTAGGTCGTCTCTTCAGCTTATTTCTTCACGTTTCTTCAAATTCCCCTCTCGAGCTTGATTTGACAATTACTCTAGTTATCCTTAATTATGAAATGCCCTGAATTTCATCATCTTCTGCTCCTAATGTATTATCAAGAACTGAGGGAATATTACCTTCATAAATAACAACCACCAAGTATCTAATACTTATAATATTGATTCTTTTCTACCTTGGGTCATCCATTATGAGCTACAGTAAACGGAAGAGTCACTGTCTCCGGTTTCACTGGTCACCAAAACACTGCGTCGTCACCAACTTTACTACCCGCTAAAGTTGACCATGGAGACGCCCGGAGTGCAGCCCGAAGGTATATTATGACTTTCACGGCCAAGAAGCCGAAGCAAAGATTCCAGAGTTTTTACACCTAAATAAACGATCGAGTTTACAGTCTTACCTTCCTTCAAGGAAGGGCAAAATTGTCACGACATGTTCACACACCTGCGGTGAATTCCTAATTAATAAGTTTCCGATAGGCCCTAGTGTTTTAAACACAGCATTAATACCCAGTGGCTTGACCTGTCTCGGGGTATTATTAAAACAAGTGTAAAAATTAAGTACTAAAAAATATTTGTTTTCGAACTCCTGAGATTTCGTTGATCCGTAAAACGTTTTTCAGGCTTTATTGTAAAACACCACGCCTTATTAATTTTGCAAAGTCTCCATATCAACTTTCTTGGCATAGTTCCACAATCATGAGCAAAGTATTGGTAACTTTTTGGTCATATGACTAAAATCAGGCTGTCTTGTCATTTGTCTCAGTTGTAAAGGGATCAAACTTAGTTCAGTTATGATAATTTTTGGTGCATACGAGTGGTATGGTTGTTGGCCTGGAAGCCTAGGTTGTTCAGTATGCCGATGATGCAACATTTATGGGTGTAGTAAGGCATCCACTCACGAGAAATGACGCTTCCCTTAGTCTCAGTTGTGACACGGAACGGATTAGTGAATGGTGTAGTCGATGGGGTATGAGGCTGAACTCCAGCAAAACAAAAACACTGTTAATCAATAGATCTCTTACAGATTTTCCACATCATCCTCCCCTTCAAGTGGATGGGACTCTGCTGAATTAGTCTGAAACTTTACCTATAATTGGTTTAACTATTGAATCAATTCTTACTTTTGAGGAATATATAATAAAATTATCAGCAAATGCTGCACAGAAGTTAGTATTGCACATCAGGCCTCATATATTTATGATGGTGATAAAATCATTGCAACCTGGTTTAGGTCATTTGTCCCTCCTTTACTAGAATGCTGTTCTCTGGTGTTGATTTCTGCTTCTGCCAGTGATTTATCTTTTAGATAGAGTGGTTCGTGTTGGAAGGTTTCTGTTTCCTAACATTTGCAGTTATGACTTGGACTATCGACAGATGGTCTCTTGTCTGTCAGTTTTTTATAAATTGTATTTTAACAGAGATCTTTCATATTCACAATTGATTCCTGATCCTTTTTTATTACCGAGATCGACCAGATTTGCTAAGCGACAGCACCAGTATACAGAAAATGTGCCCTACTGTCGAACTTCCCAATTCTTGAGATCCTTTATTCATCACACCGTCGAGCTGTGGAACGATCTCCTTGAAGATGCTGCGCAATCAGAACCCCAAAAGTCCAAGCGAAGATGCATTGCATTGCTACCCTAAAACGATTCCTCCTTGTATTTTAATAATTTACTTACTTTTTTAACTATTTATTTATTAATCTATTTCTTCTTTTCTAATATTTCTTATTACCTTCGGTTACTTTTATCCTAACGAACAGTATATTCTTCGGAAGCTTCAACTACAAGTCAGCAGCCTCTGTGGGTTTGTTTTATAGAAATAGGGTTCATCTTCTTAATAATATATATATATATATATATATATATATATATATATATATATATATATATATATATATATATATATATATATATATATATATATATATATATATATATATATATAAGCTTCTGCTGTTATAACTATATTACAATGTAATAATGCCATTGTGGACTCAGGCACATGGGTTATGAATCTATCTTCCCGTTGAGGTAGCAACAGCATCGAGGAGAGGAACCCACAAGGGGAGAGCTCTAATGGGCGATTTTATCTTCTTGTGGGCAGTTAAAGGAAATGTAGAAGTGGAAGAGAAGGAGAACAGGTAACAAAGAGAAACGAGCTAATGAGAAATTATCGGAAGTAGAAGAGAAAAAGATGAAATCAGAAGTGAAACAAAGGCTGGAAAATTTAAATAGAAGAGAAAGAGAAGGCGGGGTGGGTATTGGGTAAAGGAAAAGAGATCTGGTGTAGCAAAACGAGAAGTAAACAGAGGAAGAAGAGAGGGAGAGAATGAAAAATAGAAATATAAAGCAAAGTTCTGAAAGTTTTATCCTAATGAGTCAGTTAGTTTTGGTGATAATACAATGCTTATACATGGTAGCTTTCGAATTTGTAGATCCTCGAAGGTTGGAAATAGACAAAACTTGAATCTATAAAATATGCTGAAGACCTGCGTCTAGTTTACTAATTTTGAAGAATCCCTTTGGGATGGCGGGCCAAAGAGGTGACAGAAAAGCATAAAGATGGAAGGAAAGAATAAGTAAAAATGGAGGATGATTACTATAAAACAAGAGAAGGTGGAAGGGGGTTAAAATCATTTTTCTCCTCTTATTGTAGAAAAATTAAGAAAAAAAGGGAGAGTTAAAATGGCGTGCATCAACCCAAAGGATCGCGGAATGAAAATAAAATATCTGCGAGGATTTTTATTTGTAATGCACATAGGCCTAATTGTAACAATTTAGTTATCAAAACAGAATTATACTGTAATCCGATTGGTTTGTAAAGCCTTACAGCACATTCCCTCCATTTCTTCGATTACCTGGAAGCTCAATTAAGCACTTGAATGCACCGAATAAGAATGTGAAGCTTTCCAATGATGTTTTCCCTCCTGCTCATACTGTACATG
>JANJGK010000017.1:20401979-20429479 GCA_039081455.1 Macrobrachium rosenbergii | reverse complement strand
ATGTTACTTTAATTTTATTTAGCATATAAAGATAAGAGAATGCCGTCACTGATAAATTTAAGCCACTGACAACTAACATCACGTTCATAATAGAGTTATTTTCGAATAAGATGGAAGAAAAAGATGCCTATAAAAACGAGAACGCATGCTGTTGTTCATGACACCAGGCGTGGGTACTCAATTAAAAATAAACATGATAACGGAGTTGATGATAAAGTAAGTTCAAAGGTACCGCGTTAAAAGTTTTGGCTCAGCGAAGGCCATTTGATAGTGTTTTTCTGAAGATGCACATTCAAATGTTGTATAGATACATTGCATTATAATGTCAAGTAATTACTCCGTAATTTTAGTGTAATACCTACTAAGCGCTACGGAATCGTGCTTTATACCTAATATAGCCTCATTTATTATATGGTAATTTTACTTGTTCAAATGTATTACCCATAATTAACAAGAATCAATGAAATGCCACTGATCTGGCTGCACTCCTGCTTTCATACCTGTTTCCAACCTTCATCTCAAAATTCTGAGAACAATAATCTGAAACCAACATTTCCATGATTGCGTATATCATGCATTTTATCTCTCCGAACCTAACCTGTTCTTATTACTTTTAAATGTACCTTGACAACAATTTGGATATAAATCCCAGCTTCCTTTCAGTGAAACTTCTTTTAACATCTACCCTCCCTTGTCTTTGCTACCTCTGAAGCTCAGCTGTTCACAAAGGCCCCCTCTAAACATTATCGAAGCTGTCTCTAAATTTTTCATTCCGGTCTCAGTTTCAAAGAGGAGTCTTAACATGAGCCTCAGGGTTTTCAAATGCTAGAAACCTCGGTCCGACAACCTTCCTACTTAGAGACAGATAGAAGCTGGCAATAGCCAAAGATGGTAAAACCCATAAAATCATCGAATGTCTGAATTTTCTTGAAACACACTCTTATGGAAATCTGCAACGGCATTATTTCTCAGAAAGATTTACAAAGACAACCTTAGGTGTATGCAAAAGAGGTTTTAAATCTGTGTCTTCGAAATGTGGGACACTATGTATTTTTTAAGACATACTGTACAATAAATGTTACACACATACACACACACACACACACACACACACACACACATATATATATATATATATATATATATATATATATATATATATATATATATATATATATATATATATATATACTGTATATATATAATCTTTATTTCTTATTTTGGCAATTATTTGTTTTTGCAAGTTTTTATATTTCAGTTCCGGCACATAAAATCGTGACAACAAATAAGAAATCTTAAATTTATCAGCCAAAAGCCGACATCCAACATGTATTTGGCAAAGATCCGATACCAGTGTATGCATGGCGAAACTTTAACCTTATTTTTCCCAGAGGAACTTATTTTTTATGCTGCAGTGTCGGGATCGGTCGATATAGCTAACTTCTGTCGCCAGCTAAAATGATTCTTTAGAAAAAAACGCCTTTTTTAGTAACTAAATCTTTCGTTACTGAAACTGATTATACAGTTCAGAGATGTGTGTGATCTCGTCTTTGAAAAGATCTGTAATTTAATTCTTTATTTCACCCTTTATTAGAGACGTTCATGAAATAGAAAATTAAATAAACGGAATTTGGGAAAGGAAGAGAAAGAGAGAGAGAGACAGACAGGCAGACAGACAGACAGACAGAGGACACGACTGAACTGAAGACAAATTTTATACAGGAAACAAAACACAGAGGCAAAGAACGTGCGTGGAGGATTATTTTTCAGGATTGGGGATCGGAGGGGAGCTTCATTCAATAACCATTGGAAGTCCACTTTCATTTCTCTTCACTTTCCATTTCGTCGCTTCAGAAAACAATAAATGGAAAAATATATTTATGCCCTTGGCAAGAATATATGATAATCGATACATGTCACCATGGTAACCCTTTCCTATTCTATGAGGTTATTAGGTTGCGGTAAATGTATTCCATGGTCCCCGTGGGCATTCATCACGCTGTTGTTATTTGATGGCGATAGAAATATTTTTACATTCCAGTAATGCGTACGTCAAGTTTTTGCTTTTAGAATGTGGTGTTCGTTCTAGATGAAGTGAGAGAGAGGAGAGGGTGTTGATATATTGCTTATATTCTTTTTATTTTCTATTTCTAGTTTCTTCATCTCCTTTTGAAAGAGATAATTTATATTCCCTGCACAGGTTATGATTTTTGTCTATCAGGTCCGCACACTGAAAAAAATACAAAAGAATTTTTTTTCTTATACATAATTTTCCATGTCAGTAAAATTAATAGAAAGGCCATTATGTTAAAATTAAATTTTTTATGATTTGTGCTGAACCATTCAGTGTTATATTATAAAGGAACCCCATAGCCTCTTACATTATTTCCTCGGTGACTGAAGCTACATACTAACATGATTTTTAAATTTAGCTTCAATGAAAAAAGTCACAATTCACGGGTCTATCATGAGCTTTTCTTGCAAAAATTCCTCAAATTATTTTCGCCTTTTAAGCTTTCTTTCTTTTTAAAAAGGGCAAAAAGGCCGAGTGCATCTTGAAGTGCGAGCCAAGAGGTGAGACCATAAGATGAGAAAAAACCATGGGTCCATCTCCCTGGCAGATGTTATTTGAGAATCCTAATGCCATCCTACTCTTATCCTTCTCAACTACCCCCAAAGGTCAAAGTAATGGCGAGAATTTTATCCTTAGGTACACCCAAGCTACACCCAGACCAGCATAAAAAGAGGCTCTGGGTTGCAATACTTTTTGCCAATAAGAAGATTACTTGGAAGTATACAAAAGAGAACGATTAACAGGGGGTTTATTTACAATATTTAACAAATAACCAATATGAATGAGTAGCAAATATATCTGTGGTGCAATTAAGTTGGCCCTTGTAGGCTTCAGTAGGAGTGTTAGGATCCAAGATGGGGCACGTAGCAGGGTTACACAAACAGCTCTCCTGCAGCAAGTGGAGAGAGAACCTTGGTTAGTGGACGATCATGCACAGAAACAGTACCCTAATTGCCTCTACTTTACTGTTGATCAAGGGACTTGGAAACGTGAATGATTAACTTGCCACCTGAGCACAAAGGCCAGCGAAATGATTAAGTTAATTCAAACACTAAAAATGCAGTACACCATTGCCACAACGAGTTACTGTACTTGAGAATTTACCACTTGAATGCTTAAGAAAGATCACTGGTGGTGAGGGGGTGTGTACTGGAGAATAGAGCGGACTTGAATGAGAAAAAGTTTTCTTGCGAAGACAGAAAAACAGATTTAAAGATTAGCCAGGCTCTCAATCCCAGGATGTCCTTACCTTGGTTAAATCAATTCTAGTCCTCTAGAAATGAGATCCACTGGATTGGAATTCCTGATTTGGCCTCCCTGATCTTAGAGTGCTCCCACATGCATTGTGGGAAGGAGGGAGTCAATGATATACATCTGACCTGGGAGGGGTCGGTTGCTTGAAGCAGGCAGGCTTTCTCCCACAGCCTCTTTTTATGCTGGCCTGGGTGTGACCTTTAGGGATATTATTGAGAAGGATAAGAGTAGGATGGTATTAGAATTCTTAAATAACATCTGCCAGGGAGATGGACCCATGGTTCTTTCTCGTCTTCTGGTCTCATCTCTTAGTGTGTATTTCAAGATGCACTCGGCCTCTTTGCCCTTTTCAAAAGGAAAGCTTAAAAGGCAAGCTCAGTGGACTGGAATCCATAAGAGATCACCCATTAAGCAATCAGTTTCCGCCCCTTAATCGGATCGGAAACTGCAAAATGAGGGCTACTGAGGATGACATTAATTAGGCTATATTAATCTAATTGATCCTCACTTGTCCTTCATCATAAAATATAGCAGTAAACTTAACCCTAAGTTAAGGTAGTGCCCCAACTAACCCACACTTCCTGTTGGAGGAGGGCTAGTTTGAGTGTCCATTGTTGTTAAGTTTTTAAAATTTGTTAGAATGATGGCACAACTTAAAGTAAGCTTTAATACTGGGACTAGGTGGCTGCGCTCATTTACTTGTGATAGGAGGGACTTCAAGTCTTATAATTGTTAGATGATTTGCTTAAGGCCAAGATTAGTTAGATTAAGTGTCCCTAGAGTTTAGGTGGGACTTTAAGTGTTATGATCGTTAAACGATTTGCTTAAGGCCAAGATTAGTTAGATCATGTGTCCCTAGAGTTTAGGTGGGACTTTAAGTATTATGATCTTTAGATGATTTGCTTAAGGCCAAGATTAGTTAGATTACGTGTCATTAGAGTTAGGCTAGTACAGCCCCTTAAAGTGAGCTATTACTAAATGGAATGCTTAGTACCAACACTGGAATTGTACCTTATTTAAGTATGCTATTTCCCAGTAACAGGGAATACTGTAGGCATCACCTTAATGGTATCAGGACAAGTGCCCGACTGACAAGTGCCCGACGGCCACATGCCCGACGGACATCTTCCCGACTTAACAGTGCCCGATGGACAAATGCCCGATTAGGACAATTGGCCGATTAGGAAAACTGCCTGATTAGGACAATTGCCCGAATATTTAGTTGAGAGAGAGAAACTACCGGACGATTAAGAAGCTCGTTAGTAAAGTACAATTGCCCGATTAGGAAAACTGCCCGAATTTTTACATATATACAACCGCTCTTTTAGTTGAGAGAGAAAAATTACCGGACGATGAAGAAGCTCGTTAGTAAAGTACATATGTTTCAGTTGGGAAAAATTTTTCTTTAGTCACGAAATGTCAGAAGTTTTTTTTACTCTTGTAAGCACCCATGGATTTCGTTAAAACTCAACGTGGTGGATTGAAGCTTTGCTATAATGGTTACGTTTATGTTAAGAACAAGGAATTGCCATCTGGAAATACGTTTTACGAATGTGAACGCCGCCGACACAACAACTGCAAGGCCAAAATCACTGTGTGCTGATCAAATAATAAGCGAAACACATGAACACACTCACGCTCCAGATATTATTCGTCAAGATCTTCTATCTTTACGTGAAGAAATGAAGGAACAAACTATTAAAACCCAACAATCATCACAGCAGATTTTATGTCAAACGTTACAGAATGTCTCGGAAGGAAAGGCTTTGGGAGATCCCTAGGGGAGAATCCCCACGACAAGAAAGACCTTATGATTTTTATGATATCAAATGCTTTTACCTTTTATTGGGTCAGAGTATGTTTCAACCTTTAAAAAGGATTCTTTCCACAGATTTATCCCTTTCTGTTGGATTCTTTTGGGTCAGCATCAATAAGTAGACCTTAGTTTAACTCAGCTTATTGTGGGATCCGAACCACATTATAACGAGAAATGAATTTCTATCACCAGAAATAAATTTCTCTAATTCTTCATTGGCAGGTCGGAGAATCGAACGCGGGTCCAGCAGATTGCCATCCGAAAACGATACCAACCCGTCCAATGAGGAACTGGGTCAGCGTCAGTGATTAGTTAAGCCACGGAAGAGAAAAAATTATTTAGATGAAGAGGAAGACAGTGTGGAGAAGGAAAAGGAGGAAAGGGCTTCGACAAAGGACATGTACAGTATGAGCAGGAGGGAAAACATCATTGGAAAGCTTCACATTCTTATTCGGTGCATTCAAGTGCTTAATTGAGCTTCCAGGTAATCGAAGAAATGGAGGGAATGTGCTGTAAGGCTTTACAAACCAATCGGATTACAGTATAATTCTGTTTTGATAACTAAATTGTTACAATTAGGCCTATGTGCATTACAAATAAAAATCCTCGCAGATATTTTATTTTCATTCCGCGATCCTTTGGGTTGATGCACGCCATTTTAACTCTCCCTTTTTTTCTTAATTTTTTCTACAATAAGAGGAGAAAAATGATTTTAACCCCCTTCCACCTTCTCTTGTTTTATAGTAATCATCCTCCATTTTTACTTATTCTTTCCTTCCATCTTTATGCTTTTCTGTCACCTCTTTGGCCCGCCATCCCAAAGGGATTCTTCAAAATTAGTAAACTAGACGCAGGTCTTCAGCATATTTTATAGATTCAAGTTTTGTCTATTTCCAACCTTCGAGGATCTACAAATTCGAAAGCTACCATGTATAAGCATTGTATTATCACCAAAACTAACTGACTCATTAGGATAAAACTTTCAGAACTTTGCTTTATATTTCTATTTTTCATTCTCTCCCTCTCTTCTTCCTCTGTTTACTTCTCGTTTTGCTACACCAGATCTCTTTTCCTTTACCCAATACCCACCCCGCCTTCTCTTTCTCTTCTATTTAAATTTTCCAGCCTTTGTTTCACTTCTGATTTCATCTTTTTCTCTTCTACTTCCGATAATTTCTCATTAGCTCGTTTCTCTTTGTTACCTGTTCTCCTTCTCTTCCACTTCTACATTTCCTTTAACTGCCCACAAGAAGATAAAATCGCCCATTAGAGCTCTCCCCTTGTGGGTTCCTCTCCTCGATGCTGTTGCTACCTCAACGGGAAGATAGATTCATAACCCATGTGCCTGAGTCCACAATGGCATTATTACATTGTAATATAGTTATAACAGCAGAAGCTTATATATATATATATATATATATATATATATATATATATATATATATATATATATATATATATATATATATATATATATATATATATATATATATATATATATATATATATATATATATATATATATATATTATTATGATTAGCAAGAATTCGCTAGCAAATTGCCTCCCCCCCCTCCTTTGTTGTTGTTGGTTTTTCTGTTGTGTTTCATTTACTGCCAGCCGGCCGATCGATAGACCATCTGTCTATCGACTTAAAAACAAGGTTTAAAAGATTAAAGGCGCTCCCATTTTTGATAAAGATCTTTCCTTCGAGGCAAAAGTAATCTGGCTTGGGTGTTTCTCCTACAGGCCAAAACCTCCCCTGCGGGCAGCAGGTGCAATGAGTCAAACATCTGTGTTGGACGCCCCCCTGCCCCATAGGAGGGGATAAAAAGCAGAAACCCACGAGGTCGACACACACGCGGGCTGGAAGATATGGAGTGAACTTGTGAAGACGTCCTCAACACCTGGCCCCATCGATGCCCTTGCATCCTAACCACGTGGCCCTTTCCAAAGTATACTTTTCCTCGTGCCCTTCGACCGTATTCCTCGAGCCTACACGCCATTGCTTGGAGTTTCGAGGAGTCCCCATCGCCTTGCCCCGTTACGGAAGCCCTTGCATTTCACCACGTGGAAGAAACTCGCCCTCGGAAATCGCAAGTCATCCACGCACCGCCTTCTACGCGCCCTCGGAAAATCTGCTAAGGTAAAGTGCCCTGGAAGAGCCCCATTTCAGTCACGCTTTTGTCTCGTAATATTTTTCTTAAAGAGAAAGCCAGAAATCTCCCTTGTCTAATGTCTGTGCACCTCTTGCATCGGCAGTATTAATTCTTTATTACTCCTTTGGCACCCTCAGTGCAGCCTCGAATTCATTATTCTTTTGTCTATTTTCATTACTGGCGTATAATGTGCATATCTCTCATTTCAGAGGGATCCTGTTTCGTGGAAGCTTCTCGGACTGTGTCTGGAATCCCCCAATTTCATTCAATCCAGTAGGGATCTCCTTCAGGATAGTAATCTACTTGAGTTCCTCTTTCCCGTACTGATATCATTTATGTAAATACACTACTTTAAATTTGCCCACGTGTTTTACGTAATATTTCCCTCAGTAACAAGAGCCCTATGCTCATATGAAATTCTCCTTTGTTTTCCTCTTTTTTTACGTTTTCCCGTACCCACGAAGTCAGAATCACAAGGCTAAATTACCTTAAATTGTTGCTACCTGTCTCACAGAGCATATTTCAAACTAAAACCACGGAAAAACGTAATATATATATATATATATATATATATATATATATATATATATATATATATATATATATATATATATATATATATATATATATATATATATATATATATATTATTAAGAAGATGAACCCTATTTCTATAAAACAAACCCACAGAGGCTGCTGACTTGTAGTTGAAGCTTCCGAAGAATATACTGTTCGTTAGGATAAAAGTAACAGAAGGTAATAAGAAATATTAGAAAAGAAGAAATAGATTAATAAATAAATAGTTAAAAAAGTAAGTAAATTATTAAAATACAAGGAGAAATCGTTTTAGGGTAGCAATGTAATGCATCTTCGCTTGGACTTTTGGGGTTCTGATTGCGCAGCATCTTAAAGGAGATCGTTCCACAGCTCGATGGTGTGATGAATAAAGGATCTCAAGAATTGGGAAGTTCGACAGTAGGGCACATTTTCTGTATACTGGTGCTGTCGCTTAGCAAATCTGGTCGATGTCGGTAATAAAAAAGGATCAGGAATCAATTGTGAATATGAAAGATCTCTGTTAAAATACAATTTATAAAAAAACTGACAGACGAGAGACCATCTGTCGATAGTTCAAGTCATAACTGCAAATGTTAGGAAACAGAAACCTTCCAACACGAACCACTCTATCTAAAAGATAAATCACTGGCAGAAGCAGAAATCAACACCAGAGAACAGCATTCTAGTAAAAGAGGGACAAATGACCTAAACCAGGTTGCAATGATTTTATCACCATCATAAATATGAGGCCTGATGTGCAATACTAACTTCTGTGCAGCATTTGCTGATAATTTTATATATTCCTCAAAAGTAAGAACTGATTCAATAGTTAAACCAATTATAGGTAAAGTTTCAGACTAATTCAGCAGAGTCCCATCCACTTGAAGGGGAGGATGATGTGGAAAATCTGTAAGATATCTATTGATTAACAGTGTTTTTGTTTTGCTGGAGTTCAGCCTCATACCCCATCGACTACACCATTCACTAATCCGTTCCGTGTCACAACTGAGACTAAGGGAAGCGTCATTTCTCGTGAGTGGATGCCTTACTACACCCATAAATGTTGCATCATCGGCATACTGAACAACCTAGGCTTCCAGGCCAACAACCATATCACTCGTATGCACCAAAAATTATCATAACTGAACTAAGTTTGATCCCTTTACAACTGAGACAAATGACAAGACAGCCTGATTTTAGTCATATGACCAAAAAGTTACCAATACTTTGCTCATGATTGTGGAACTATGCCAAGAAAGTTGATATGGAGACTTTGCAAATGACCTAAACCAGGTTGCAATGATTTTATCACCATCATAAATATATGAGGCCTGATGTGTAATACTAACTTCTGTGCAGCATTTGCTGACAATTTTATTATATATTCCTCAAAAGTAAGAATTGATTCAATAGTGCCATGGTCACTTTTCTACGTGACCACCAGATTCGTAAACTATAAATAAAAATGGGACTGGAATGGACTGATGGACTGCAACAACCCAAGAAGAAGGGAGCAAAAGAAAATACTTAAGTTTCTTAAATCTAATTTATTAAACCTAAATTATTTACATTAATTACATTGAGTCCTGGTTTTGGAAAGCACAGGGACAACATAAATGGTCATTATCGTAAATTACAAATAACAAATTCAAATAACTTTAAAGTTCAACTAAATGACCAAAAATTAGCAAAAAAAAAAAAAAAAAAAAACTGACCTAAAATAAACACATTAAACAGCAACAATAAAACCAATAATAATTTAACCATACACTTGTTCATTACCAATAACAATAACCAATAATAATTAACATGAGCCATACATTTGCTCATCACAAATTATAATAATAACCAGTAACAATATGAGCCATACACTTGCTCAGCATTAATAAATAATCAGGTAATGAACTATCATACATCACACAAAGTGAAACAAACCATAAAGATTACTCAGAGCCATACACTGCTCCTTCAACATATCCAAATGAAATAAACATATAAACAGAGTAATCATGCAGAGCCACAATCCACGATCCTTGAGGTCGACCATCGAACACTGCCGAGACATCAAAGACCACAACAGAGTCGATGCGACAGCCACTTCGCTGCCCCAGAAGAATAATATCTCCTCAAAACTGGTAACCATGATTTGGTCACCACCTCGACCTCGGGAGCTGGGTTGACGTCCTCTTTAACATCAGCAGGTGACCCACACCTGCCGTATCAGGACCATCACCAACAACTAGGTGATACTTCAAAAAATGCTGCTGCTTGTTCTCGACTGCATCACGAGAACCTGTCGATCTGCCTTCCAAAACCTGACTGAGGAAGAAAAAGAGAGAGAGATGAACATAACCTCGCCTACTCACACAAAACAGGATTGCAGGTTAACAAACGAAACAAGGCTGTTTCAATTTAACAACTGAAAAGCCTAACACCTCCCTGCTTAACCAAAAAAAAAATTTTAAAGATAAATTTTTTTTTCAAACCACACTTTCGCACTGTTCCCCCAAAAGATGCCACAGAACCACCAGCCAGAACAGAACCCAATCCTGGCAAGGTCGCCATTTGTCATGGTCATTTTTCTACGTGACCACCAGATTCGTAAACTATAAATAAAAATGGGACTGGAATGTACTGATGGACTGCAACAACCCAAGGAGAAGGGAGCAAAAGAAAATACTTAAGTTTCTTAAACCTAAATTATTTACATTAATTACATTGAGTCCTGGTTTTTGAAAGCACAGAGACAACATAAATGGTCATTATCATAAATTACAAATAACAAATTCAAATAACTTTAAAGTACAACTAAATGACCAACAATTAGCAAAAAAAAAAAAACTGACCTAAAATAAACACGTTAAACAGCAGCAATAAAACCAATAATAATTTAACCATACACTTGTTCATTACCAATAACAATAACCAGTAATAATTAACACGAGCCATACATTTGCTCATCACAAATTACAATAATAACCAGTAACAATATGAGCCATACACTTGCTCATCACTAATAAATAATCAGGTAATGAACTATCATGCATCACACAAAGTGAAAAAAAACCATAAAGATTACTCAAGAGCCATACACTGCTCCTTCAACATATCCAAATGAAATAAACATATAAACAGAGTAATCATGCAGAGCCACAATCCACGATCCTCGAGGTCGACTATCGAACACTGCCGAGACATCAAAGACCACGACAGAGTCGATGCGACAGCCACTTCGCTGCCCCAGAAGAATATTATCTCCTCAAAACTGGTAACCATGGTTTGGTCACCACCTCGACCTCGGGAGCTGGGTTGACGTCCTCCTTGACATCAGCAGGTGACCCACACCTGCTGTATCAGGACCATCACCAACAACTAGGTGATACTTCAAAAAATGCTGCTGCTTGTTCTCGACTGCATCACGAGAACCTGTCGATCTGCCTTCCAAAACCTGACTGAGGAAGAAAAAGAGAGAGAGACGAACATAACCTCGCCTACTCACACAAAACAGGAGTGCAGGTTAACAAATGAAACAAGGCTGTTTCAATTTAACAACTGAAAAGCCTAACAATAGTTAAACCAATTATAGGTAAAGTTTCAGACTAATTCAGCAGAGTCCCATCCACTTGAAGGGGAGGATGATGTGGAAAATCTGTAAGAGATCTATTGATTAACAGTGTTTTTGTTTTGCTGAAGTTCAGCCTCATACCCCATCGACTACACCATTCACTACTCTGTTTCGTGTCGCAACTGAGACTAAGGGAAGCGTCATTTCTCGTGAGTGGATGCCTTACTACACCCATAAATGTTGCATCATCGGCATACTGAACAACCTTGGCTTCCAGGCCAACAACCATACCACTCGTGTGCACCAAAAATAAGAATGGTCCGAGAACTCCAGACACAACTTGCTATGCAGTGCCTGTAATGAAAATTTGATGTAATCCTAAAACATAACCACCCACTCTAAGATTCTGAAGTTTAGAAATAAGTGCCTTGTGATTTACTAATCTGAAAGCAGTCCTAAAATCTATTTGAATTATTCTTTACTCAAAACCCTTATCAAGGTTCTCATGCAAAAGTTATATCACATCTAGAAGAGCATTGCATGTACCTAAATGTTTCTTATATGCATATTGACTGTCAGCTAACACTCCTTTGGATTCCACATACTTGTAAAGTGGCTTAAGAATAAGTATTTCTGCAACTTTGGAGAACACCTGGAGAATAGAGATTGGCCTGTAGTTACTGCAGTTTTCAGATATGCTACTCTTTGAACCAGGCACTGCAATTCTAAGCTTGCCCTCATCCTCGAAGATATTACGTTGACATAAAAATCAATAGAATCTACTATTCTTGGGAGACAACGCACTGGAAACCTTTTTCAAAAACAAAGGGACGAAACCATCAAGGAACTGATACACTAATCCTTTTTTCACATATAGATCTTTTGTCTCAGAATCAAGTAACAACCATACCAACTATAATCTACAATTAATCCCCCATTCGCTCAAATCTCTCTCTCTCTCTCTCTCTCTCTCTCTCTCTCTCTCTCTCTCTCTCTCTCTCTCTCTCTCTCTCTCTCTCTCTCTCTCTTGCACGTGTGTTGTTGTTTTTTATGATTAAGCTGGCGTTATGCAAGCATGGGCTCTTGCTCATAGACCAGCCCACAATAGCGTCAGTGTCTATAGTTAGAAAAGACTTGCTCGCCATGTTGCTGTAACACTTTTTTTTTTCCTAACCTCTAATAGCTAATTTTCAAAACTGGATTAACCAGACACTCAAAAAATCTATTCCCTTCACGGACCAATATGCAGAAGGACACAACATCATGCCAAGATATCATTGGTACTATGGGGTTATAAAAATAGCTGGCAACCCTGATTTTTTTTAAATGACAACCATTTTGTATAAGTAAGAGGATGAGTTGTGTTAGCTAAGAACTCAGATTATGTCCTCTATGTGCATTACAGTGCCTGTTAATCAAAGCATGGCTCGTAAAGTTAGTTTGATTATGGTGATCAACAAAAAATAATCATCAGAACCGTGATCAACAAAAAATAATCATCAGAACCAGACAATAGCCAACCATACTCAGTGGACCAGAATGTTAGGCAATACTTGCATACACTCTCTCCTTATCTTGAGAATGATACATCCGTACATTTTAGTCCAAGGTATAATTCGCTCCTGCCAGACCTACGTAAAGAAGGGGGCTTATACATTATATATCACTGTATTGCATTTTACAGCAGAGCAAGCGATAAACTAAAGAGCGTCCAGGTAACTTTCTAATCAATTGCAGTTTATTGAAGGTATAATCAGTAGACTGACCACGCCACCATACTAATATTGGTTATGTCTGCTTTATTTTTATGTTTCATCATTTTATAATTTTTATTTTAAGCTCACTGTAAGTAGTAACAATTGTGAATTATATGATGAATGAATTCAAGCCAATCAATTACTGAGCACAGATGAAAAAATTCATGAACTAAAGTCTCTTGTGAAGATGGGCTTCTGAACTATAATTTCACAGATTCACTCCTTTCTTTTTACCAAGTCTTTCCGAATCAGCACTGTCAAGTTTAAAATGAATGATTTTTGTGATTGTTACATATTCTTTTAGGGTACTGGCATTTTTTATATTTTGACGAACTATGAATGTCCTAAATATACGTTGGGCTCATTGTCACCAAAGTAAACCTCATACATATTATTGACGTAGGATTTTCTTAAGCTTTGTATGGGTTAGGTGACAAAATTGTCAAAGATTTGAAGGTTGACAGTTATATTTTCGTCCCAAGTGTTGAATTGTGCCAAATTGCCTCAGACTATACTATCAGTGGATAATTATTTAATGATTTATCCTAGTAGTCATTGTTATTTTAAACACTTAAAATGTTGAGCGTAATTATGTAACAATAAAGTGCAATCCTATATAGGAATAAATGTCTAAAACTTGGGTAAAGAGGTACTCGGATAAGTAGCTTATTTTATTTTAAAGCATAAAACATGGACACTTATTAAGGGAATTAATTCGCATTATATTTTTAAACTTTTTTTGCATATTGCATTGAGTTTTATTCAAGCTAAGAGTGTTTTTCTCCTGTCAAGGCAATGTCTGAAATAGAAATGATTCTGTATTCTTGGCTAATACTCAGGTTCCGAGTCCACGTGCTGGAGAGAACTGTGTTCTCTAGAGGTTCATTTTGTTATTCTTAATAATTGAATATTGTGAAATTACTCCTTTTACATATCAGATATTATTTGCTCACTTGCACAGTATTTTTTAATGCTTAAGAATAAGTGTGTAGTGGTTGATTACAATATCAAAAGAAAACTTGTTCCCTTTCGATATTTATTTATCTTCACTGTTCTCTTTACTGTTGCTCTAATGAATAGCAATTTTTGTGTACGCTTATTTTTTCCACCTTTAGCTTTCCATAGTTTGTATGTATATGTATATATATATATATATATATATATATATATATATATATATATATATATATATATATATATATATATATATATATATATATATATAAATCATGAATTATTGTAACGAGAGTACACAAAATACAGATTTTTTTATCTACGTTGTAAAAATGAAAAGGTGATTTACTAAAAATTAATACAGTCAGCAATACATTTGAAAGGTATATGACAGAGGGTCTTTATCAAGGTGGTGAGAATGAAAGGTAAATGACAAAGGGTTCTTATCAAGGCAGTAAGTTTACAAGGTAAATGACAAAGTATCGTTATAACGGTAGAAAGTTTGAAAGGTAAATGACAAAGGGTTCTTATCAAGGTAGCAGCTTTGAAAGGTAAACGCAAAGGGTCCTTATCAAGGTGGCAAGCTTGAAAGGTATATGATAAAGGGTTCTTGTCAAGGTATAGTCAGTTTGAAAGGTAAACGCAAAGGGTCCTTATCAAGGTGGCAAGCTTGAAAGGTAAATGACAAAGGGTTCTTATCAAGATAGTAAGTTTGAAAGGCAAATGCAAAGGGTCCTTATCAAGGTAGAAAACTTGAAAGGTATTATGACAAAGGGTTCTTTTCAAGGCAGTAAGTTTACAAGGTAAATGACAAAGTGTCTTTCTCAAGCTAGAACGTTTGAAAGGTAAATGACAAAGGGTTCTTATCAAGGTAGCAACTTTGAAAGGTAAATGACAAAGGGTTCTTATCAAGGCAGTAAGTTTACAAGGTAAATGACAACGTGTTCTTATCAAGGTAGCAACTTTGAAAGGTAAATGCAAAGGGACCTTATCAAAGTAGAAAGTTTGAAAGGTATATGACGAAGGGTTCTTATCAAGGTAGTCAGTTTGAAAGGTAAATGCAAAGGGCTCTTAATAAGGAAGTAAGTTTGAAAGGTAAATGACAAAGGGTCTTTATCCATGTAGTGAGTTTTAGGGGTAAATGACAAAAGGTTCTTAGCAAGGTGGTACGTTTAAAAGGTAAACTAAAAAGGGTCCTTATCAAAGTAGTAAGTTTGAAAGGTAAATAAAAAGGGTCCTTAACAAGGTAATAAGTCTGGAAGGTAAATAGCATAGGGTTGTTATTAAGGTAGAAAGGTTGAAAGGTAAATAACAAAAAGTCAGTATCAGGGTAAAACGTTTAAAATGTAAATAAAAATAATGAATTCCTGACTGGTAAGGTTGAGAGAAAAATTAATGACATTAAATTGGAAAATGTCAGAAAAAATGTCTTAAAAATGGAGGAATTCCGATATCACATGATTGTGTGTGTGTGTGTGTATACACACACACACACACACACACACACATATATATATATATATATATATATATATATATATATATATATATATATATATATATATATATATATATATATATGTGTGTGTGTGTGTGTGTGTGTGTGTGTGTGTGTGTGTATGTGTATTTCTTATGCGAGGGAATGCATTTGTGTATGAGCCTATGGTGATATATTTTACCCTTTTTGGAGAGAATCACATTGAATGCCAGTGCTGCTTTAATCTTAAATCAATATGTCAGTAATAAGGTTCACAAAAGTTTTTATTTGTTACTTTCTCTCGCATGTTTTCATTCTGCTTTTTTCCTCTCTGCTTCTCTTCCACTTCGTGAAATGATAGCCACACAAATTTGTGAGCGAAGGCGACAAAACTGCTGATAGGACATTAACTCTAAATGGGCTGTAGGGTCCCACAAGGACCCACACACCGTCCATCTTACCTGGCCAGCTAATCTCCTCACAATGAGCATCTCTGCGCGCTAAGCGCACGCATACAAGAAACAGCAGATGTCACGCATCCTTTGTGCATACATTCTCGTTCATATTATTGTTATGTTAAATGTATCATTCTTAGCGCAAGCATTACAATGTCAGCATTCCAGCTATATGTATCATAACTTCATTCGTGTCTTATAAATTATATTGGTTTATGTGCACCTTTCCATCCTACAACAAACACAGTTGATTGTACTATGGCCTCTGTTTTGTTCTTCTCGTGTCAGGCACTTCATTTCCGCTCGCAACAGACCTGTCTGTTTGTTTTCTGAATAAATTATTAAGTTTGTGAATGCAGCCTCCTACTCACGCCTTCGCTACGGGGCCAATAATTGGAGTTGTGTTTCCTTTAAAAAAAATATCTAAAAATCCTGGAAGGCAACTATTTTTTCCGGTTCGGAACGGGGAGTCGGTAGGGTCCATAGAGTCATACTTATCTCAATTCACAGTTACTTAAGAAATAACCGAATAAAAAAAATGATTTGGTTAAATTCCCTAGTAATCAAACTTCGGTGTTTTTATGAAAAGGGTAAGAATTTGAAGAAGAAGGGGTGCATTAACTGAAGCGAATAACGAGGATTTTATAAATAAAAGTAAAAGGCTATACCACTTGTGGTTAGTTCTCAAGAATTCTTAGATGATGCAAGCCATAAAATAATGGGACAAGAATTTATTGTTACTAATCTTTAATCAACAACATTAATAACGACCTATGACTAGAAAACTCTGCAGCAAAATTCAGACTTCCCTTGAAAAGGATCAAATTCGTCCATCTTCTTATGATAAGTTTTTCTTAGACGAAGAGTCTCTTACTTCCACAAGCACCTAAACAGACGACGTGAAATCGGAGCCTGAATAAATGAACTAAACATAACTGGTTTGAACTGAAACTTATCAGTAAATATCGCTCCAAGTTTCAAGAGCAAAAATTAAAGAATTATAAAGAATGAGAGAGAGAGAGAGAGAGAGAGAGAGAGAGAGAGAGAGAGAGAGAGAGAGAGAGAGAGAGAGAGAGAGAGGCTAGGGGGGGAAAAGGAACGAGAAGAAGCTAAATATTGTTTTATGGGGAGTGTTTGTTTGCAACTGGTTGCAGCATTTCAGACTAACTTGCGGGGGTTGCATATCCATCTGACCCGTCCACCATGTCCAAGTATTCCTTTACACTTGAGGCAACATGTGAAACGAGTCTATCAAAGCTTCACTTTTAAACCACCCGCAGTTCGTAAGTTAATTCCATAAAACTTGTAAAGGGAACGACAACTTTGCGTTCTAAATTCTAAGAGAGAGCAGGGCAGAAACAGAGAGAGCGAGGGAGAGACTTACACTTCTGACTGTCTCTTAATTACAGGAGGTTTTATAATGACAAAGTAATTAGTATTCAACCTATATTTCAGCCTATTTTTTAATGAAAACGAATAATTTGCAGGATATGCAATAATCACTTTTGAGTGATCAGCCAAGCCAAAAGTTAAACTGATGGTATAACTCTTCAAGGATAGAATAATCTTTTGATATCTAACAGTAAATACATACACACACAAACACACACACACACACACACACACACACATATATATATATATATATATATATATATATATATATATATATATATATATATATATATATATATATATATATATATATATTATAAGAAATTAACGTAATTTATTCAGTTTTGCAGGCCCTTTTTAACGTATGCTTTGCTTGTTTAATCCAGTTTCTTTTGCCTTTCTCTCTGAAAGCTGGATTTTGGGTCTTTTACCTTCCCTCAAGGGTTGTTATTGTTTTATATTGATACTCCACCCATGAAGTTTGTTTCTTGCTTTTCATGTTTGTGATGGTGGTTCGGCCATTCGTCGTCTGTGCCACGTCATATTTGCCCCTCTCCCGGAGCTGTCGAGGGGGCCTTGTGGCATTATCTCAGGAGTTCTGTTCTCGGCTCCGTCATAGAAGGACCAGTGTGCTATAATTTTTGGCAGTCTACGGCAGTTTACCTTTTGGGTAGAGGATACTTCTTGTTGCACACCTGCATCGTGTTGCGTCACTTGTGAGTGACTTTGTGTGCTCGTGCCCTTAGTTTGAAGCTGGAGTGCTTGGGGCCTGTTGCTGGAGGCTTGGACTCGGTGCCTCACCGTGCTTATCTACCCGATTTCTTCTTCATTTGGAGGAGAGCTCAGCATTCGCTCTCGTGAACGGCCCATTGTGCGAGCGTAAGATACGCTCTGTATTCTCCTGCCTCTGCCCTTACACTGCGCCCTTGGAGTCGTGAGGAGGCCCTCCAGTGGCGAAGAAGAGTAAGCCCACTTTATTTTATTATTATATATTTGTTATCGTCATTAGTTTCTCCGTGCGTCGGAGCAGCATCCCCTATATCTTTTGGAAGGACGTCAGTTGTACGCCTACAGTGTGCCAGCGTCGGCTTTCATTTGCAAGGATTACCCTATTTAGCCTTAGTGTTTGTTAGGCGTTGTAAAACCAAGATATTGGATCCTTGTTAATAGTTTGCTAATGTATGTATTTCATACAAGGTATTAATTGAATATTGTATATATATATAGGTTAAGGTTTTCCTTTCCCCCCCTGGATCTCCTACTATCGTATGCTAGGGAAAGAGTGTTTTTCTTACTTCCACTGTTTACTTTCTCTTATTTCTTAGCATGCTAGTTAGGTAGGCGATTGAGGAAGTGATTGATTTGTTGTTGTGTGTGCTTGTTGTGTTCTTTCTCCCCAGCATTCAGTTTTCAGAGGGGTTCTTTTGCTATGTGTTGTTTTGTAATAAATTATTGTTAATTTAGTTTGTGGCTTTGTGTATCCTCTCTGAGATTGTGCTCTTTGAGTGTTGGTTTGTCAGGGATCATACCCGTTTTGTGGTACTGATCTGAAATACAGGTCAAAAAGAACCTTAAAAACTTCAGACCATCTTGAAGTTCCTAACAAGAGTGGCGACCGTGAAACAGGATCCTGACTGACATTCCAACCTTGGGGAGTTTTTCTTGGAGAGGTGTACTCGGGAGAATTAGGTGGTTGGGGGAAAATTAACCTATTTGGTCTTTTATTATTTTCGCCTTAGTTTTGGAAGATGCCTTTAGTTGGGGATAAATCTGAGGAGGCGGCAGCGCTATTTTTAGCTAGTCCTGACTGGGAGGAGGAAATTTTTGAGCTTAAGAGAGATGAGTTATGGTGTCTAGCTGAGCACTTGAACTTAGGATTACCGACAGAGATTAGGAAGGGAGAGTTATTGCGTGAGGTCCTTAAAGCTATTAAAGGTGGTAAGAGTAATGTAAAGGAAACGGTAACGCCTGGAGATCCAGACTTTGGTAACAGTAGTAGTGATGAGGAGATAGGGAAGTCAGGTAGCCAGGAGGTGAGTGAGTTAAGGTTGAAAATCCTTTCCCAGGAGTTTAAGCTTAAAGAGCTGGAATATAAGACTTTGCAACTGAGGGCTGAAGAGCGCGAAAAGGAGCGAAAATTTGAGTTGCAAATGCGTACGCTTAATGCTAGTGATAATAATCATAATGATATCAGTAATAATAACCATAATAATCGTTTTGACCTAATGAATGCTTTGAAATTAATGCCAGTATTCAATGAGGAAGATGTTCCCGATTTCTTTATTTCGTTTGAACGAATTGCGAAGAAATTGTCTTGGCCCAAGGATATGTGGACCACTATGGTTCAGTGCAAGCTAAAAGGGAAAGCTCAGAGGGTTTATAACACTTTAAGCGAGGATCTGTCGGCTGATTATGATTCTGTTAAGGCCATTATTCTTAAGGCATATGATTTGGTTCCGGAGGCTTATCGGCAGAAGTTCCGTAACCTTAAGAAAGAACCCGGTATGACCTTCGTTGAGTTTGCAAGGAAGAAGGAACAGTTCCTTGACGACTGGCTTAAATCAAAGGAGACTGACTCTTTTGAGAAATTAAAAGAATTAATTTTAGTTGAAGAGTTCAAAAGAATGGTTGTTAGGGAACTGAAAATTCATTTAGATGAACTTAAATTGGATTCTCTTCAAGAAATAGCCATAGCTTCTGATGAGTATTCCCTTGCTCATCGTCAGGACTGTGTGAAAGAGGTTAGTGGTAAGAGGTTCCCTCCTCGAGGTAACGGTTGGAGGGGGAATAACCGGTATCAGACAGATCACAGCAGTTTTTTTGACAGTTCGGTTGGTGACCGAAGAAAGAATAAGAAGGAAAATGACGATAAGGGTAGTGGTAGCGAACCACGTAGTTTCGTAAATAGCAGTAGGAATGGTAGTGGTAGTGGTAGTAGGTCCTCGAGGTCCGATGTAGTTTGTTTTTGGTGTCACCGACGCGGACATGTTAAGGCAGATTGCTTTGCGCGCCGTAATTTTCTTGAAAAGAATAAAGAACCCGTAACATTGGTATCAGCGGAACAACCGCAGAGGGAGGAGTCAAAATGACTAAGATTTAATAAGTATATATCGGAAGGTAATGTTTACGTTGATAGTGCTATGCAATGTGGTCGTGGTGTGAAGATTTTGAGAGACACGGGTGCCTCTCAGTCAATGATATTGCGGAGTTCAGTTCCCGATGATGTTGTCTTTAGAAATAAGAATTTTGTCTTGTTGGGTGGATTTCCCGATACAGTGGCCTCTTATCCACTGGAAGAAATGTATTTAAAGACTAAGTATTTTCAGGGTATGGTTAATTTGGCCATAGTAGATGCTTTACCGATTCCTCATATAGACGTTATATTTGCCAATGATTTAGCGGCTGAAATTGAATGTGATGTATTGCCTATTTTGACTTTGGTAGATCTGGCAGGTGACCAGATGAGTACAGATAATTTGGTGAATCCTGTGTCTGTGGTGACGCGATCTCAGTCTAAAGAGGTTGACCTCGAGGAGATTGAACTCGATGCTGAGTTAATTAATAGACAGACGACTGACATTGTGACTGGTGTTAAAATAAATAATGTCGATAATAATGTATCTTTCCAGGGCATCAGTTGGGATGCAAAGGCTTTTAAGGAAGCCCAAGGAAGTGAATTTAATAACTTAGAACTCAATGATGGTAGCGATCTTTCAAAACCTGTATTTATGAAACAAGATGGTTTATTCTACCGTGTGAGTAGGTCAGTTAATGTACCTGCTGACGAGGTAGAGGTAATTCGGCAGCTAGTTGTGCCGGAAAGGTATAGACGTAAATTATTGTTTCTCAGTCATGAACATAACCTCGCGGGTCATTTCGGGGTTAGGAAGACTTTTCAGAAATTGGCACGGCATTTCTTCTGGCCCCAGATGCGCCGTGAGGTTAAGAGACATGTGTTATCTTGTAAGGTGTGCCAGGTTGTGGGGAAACCCAATCAAAAGATCCCTAAAGCCCCTCTTATTCCCATTCCTTCAGTTGGTGAACCTTTTAAGGAGGTAGTTATAGATGTAGTGGGCCCTCTTCCGCGGACGCGCGGAGGTAATGAATATCTCTTAACCATGTTTGATAGGGTAACGCGTTTTCCTGAGGCTATACCTCTGAGGAGTATTCGGGGTGAGAAGGTGGTGGAAGCCTTAGTCGGGTTTTTCACTCGATTTGGCATTCCTAAAGTTTTACAGTCAGACTGTGGCACCAATTTTACAAGTAAGTTTTTCAAAAAGAAAATGGTGGAACTAGGTGTTAGTCATGTTACCTCTTCTCCATATCACCCAGAGAGTCAGGGTCAGGTGGAAAGGTTTCACCAGACTCTGAAGTCGGTTTTAAAGAAATTTTGTATTGAAACAGGTAATGAATGGGATAAGGAGGTTCCTTATGCCCTATTTGCTATACGGTCTGTACCTAATGAGTCTTTGGGGTTCTCTCCTTTCGAACTGGTATTTGCCCATTGTGTACATGGCCCTCTTGATGTGGTAAGAGAGCATTGGGAAGGAGAGACACCCGAAGTTAATGTATCAAATTATGTATCTAGTTTACAGGGAAAGCTGAGGAGAGCTTGGGATTTTGCTCAAGCGAATTTGCGTAAAAGTCAGGCAATAATGAAGTCTAATTATGACATTGGGACCAAGATTCGTATTTTTAAACCTGGGGATTGTGTATTAGTTTTATTGCCTATACCAGGTAACCCCCTGAAAGCTCAGTTTTCAGGCCCATGGAGGGTCCTGAAAAAGTTAAGTGATGTAAATTATTTGATTGAAACCCCTGGTAGGAGACGAAAGTCTCGAATTTGTCATGTAAATATGCTGAAGCCCTTTGTTAGTAGAGATGTAGATCAGGTAGAATCAGTAGTAGTGGATCCAATTACAGTAGTGTCTGTAGAGGTAGATGAGAATCTTTTAGTTAACAAGAAAATGTCTGTTAATCCCGATGTTTTGTCAAGCAATTCCGATATTTTAAATAACCTTTCCACTAAATTTCAGCATTTGAATTCTGAGAAATCTGAAGCTTTGATTGGTATCATCCACAGGTACAAAGACTTGTTTCAGGATGCGCCAGGTAGGACGAATGTTTTGGATCATGATGTGGACGTTGGGGATGCTAAGCCCGTTAAACAGTGCCCGTATAGGCTTAACCCCATCAAGAGGAAAATCGTTCAGGAGGAGGTCCGCTATATGTTGGACCATGATTTAATTAAACCAAGTTGTAGCCCTTGGAGTTCTCCGGTCGTGTTGGTTAAGAAGGAGGGAGGCCAACACCGCCTTTGCTTTGATTATAGAAAGGTCAACGAGTTGACCAAGACAGATTCTTTTCCCTTGCCGAGGGTGGAGGACTGTATAGATCGAATTGGATCTGCCAAGTTTATTACAAAGCTAGATTTGCTTAAAGGATATTGGCAGGTTGGTCTTTCCCCTCGTGCTAGGAAAATTTCCGCTTTCGTTACAGGCGAAGGTTTATATGAGTGTAAGGTTATGCCCTTTGGCATGAAGAATGCGGCTGCCACCTTCCAAAGGCTGATGAATCATATCACTCAGAGTTTGGAAGGTTGCGTCGTGTATATTGATGATTTAGTGATATATAGTGATGATTGGGAGACACATTTGGAAAGACTCGAAGCTTTGTTTAAGGCGTTGAGAAAAGCTGGATTGGTGGTTAATTTGAGGAAGAGCGATTTCGCCCAGGCTACGGTTTTGTATCTTGGGCATGAGGTAGGTCTGGGTAGAGTTGCTCCTAAGAAAGCTAATGTAGAGGCTGTGGCTGGCTTTCCTGCTCCTCAGAACAGGAGAGGGGTCAGGAGGTTCTTGGGTATGGTCGGGTATTACCGACGGTTTATAAAGAACTTCTCTGAAATTGCAACTTCTTTGACAAATTTATTAAAGAAAGGAGTAAAGTTTGTATGGTCCAAGGAGTGCCAGGAGGCCTTTGAAAAGTTAAAGGCAGTCTTAACTAATTATCCGTTGCTACAATCTCCAAATTTTAATCTCCCTTTTAGCCTAGCGACGGATGCGAGCGACGTTGGGCTTGGAGCGGTTCTTCTCCAGGAAGATGATGCAGGGATGGTTCACCCCGTCGCTTACTTTTCGAGGAAGTTATCGTCGGCAGAGACAAGATACTCGACTATTGAAAAAGAAGCCTTGTGTTTAATAAAAGCCCTATCTCATTTTTCAGTCTATTTGAGTTCATCACTTCATCCTATTTTGGTCTACACAGATCATAATCCTCTAGTATTCATCCAACGGTTTAAGGACAAAAATATGAGGTTGCTTAGGTGGAGTCTGTTTTTGCAGGAATTTGATCTTCAAATTAGGCATATAGCTGGGAGGGACAATGTTATTCCTGACGTATTATCTAGGTCCTTTTAGGAGTAGGGAGTGGGTCTTGGTTTGGTCTTTAGGTTAGGCATTAATGACTTTTTCTTTCCAGGTGATGGTTTAATTTATCTGTTTTCTCTGCATTAGTAACTAAAATTAGTTCTAGTATTTAAAGTAATTAGTATTTAAAGTAATTAGTTTGAGTTTTGCCCACTCTTTTGGTTTTTGATCTAAAAAAAATATATATATAAATATAAATATATATTTTTTTCCCTTTTGATGGGGAGGTATAAGAAATTAACGTAATTTATTCAGTTTTGCAGGCCCTTTTTAACGTATGCTTTGCTTGTTTAATCCAGTTTCTTTTGCCTTTCTCTCTGAAAGCTGGATTTTGGGTCTTTTACCTTCCCTCAAGGGTTGTTATTGTTTTATATTGATACTCCACCCATGAAGTTTGTTTCTTGCTTTTCATGTTTGTGATGGTGGTTCGGCCATTCGTCGTCTGTGCCACGTCATATTTGCCCCTCTCCCGGAGCTGTCGAGGGGGCCTTGTGGCATTATCTCAGGAGTTCTGTTCTCGGCTCCGTCATAGAAGGACCAGTGTGCTATAATTTTTGGCAGTCTACGGCAGTTTACCTTTTGGGTAGAGGATACTTCTTGTTGCACACCTGCATCGTGTTGCGTCACTTGTGAGTGACTTTGTGTGCTCGTGCCCTTAGTTTGAAGCTGGAGTGCTTGGGGCCTGTTGCTGGAGGCTTGGACTCGGTGCCTCACCGTGCTTATCTACCCGATTTCTTCTTCATTTGGAGGAGAGCTCAGCATTCGCTCTCGTGAACGGCCCATTGTGCGAGCGTAAGATACGCTCTGTATTCTCCTGCCTCTGCCCTTACACTGCGCCCTTGGAGTCGTGAGGAGGCCCTCCAGTGGCGAAGAAGAGTAAGCCCACTTTATTTTATTATTATATATTTGTTATCGTCATTAGTTTCTCCGTGCGTCGGAGCAGCATCCCCTATATCTTTTGGAAGGACGTCAGTTGTACGCCTACAGTGTGCCAGCGTCGGCTTTCATTTGCAAGGATTACCCTATTTAGCCTTAGTGTTTGTTAGGCGTTGTAAAACCAAGATATTGGATCCTTGTTAATAGTTTGCTAATGTATGTATTTCATACAAGGTATTAATTGAATATTGTATATATATATAGGTTAAGGTTTTCCTTTCCCCCCCTGGATCTCCTACTATCGTATGCTAGGGAAAGAGTGTTTTTCTTACTTCCACTGTTTACTTTCTCTTATTTCTTAGCATGCTAGTTAGGTAGGCGATTGAGGAAGTGATTGATTTGTTGTTGTGTGTGCTTGTTGTGTTCTTTCTCCCCAGCATTCAGTTTTCAGAGGGGTTCTTTTGCTATGTGTTGTTTTGTAATAAATTATTGTTAATTTAGTTTGTGGCTTTGTGTATCCTCTCTGAGATTGTGCTCTTTGAGTGTTGGTTTGTCAGGGATCATACCCGTTTTGTGGTACTGATCTGAAATACAGGTCAAAAAGAACCTTAAAAACTTCAGACCATCTTGAAGTTCCTAACAATATGTATATATATATATATATATATATATATATATATATATATATATATATATATATATATATATATATATATATATATATATTTATTAAATTAATGTCCTTGATGTTAAGAATTATATTAAAGCAAATTCACAGAATACTATTAATTATTTCAGGTAATATTGTTACACAATATGTATAAAATGAATTTATGCATATTGTGCAAATCGATGAATTGTTAAGATGTAACGAAAGGCGTATTAAAAGTGGAATCCTATACCTTTTTTATTTATTTTTTCTCTGGCGCAGATGTTATCTTAGATTTCAGAAGACATTCCCATAAAAAATATATATATATATATAACATATATATATATATATATATATATATATATATATATATATATATATATATATATATATATATATATATATAAACACGCCTACCTTTGAGCCTTTGGTCGGTTGTTCTACATACTGCTTGTATATCAAACTCAGTGTTGCTTAATGCTACTGTCAGATTACACCATGAATTCATTACATTTTAGCGTAGCAAAAACAAATTTTCCATTCACCATATTTCAATGCATTTTTCTTTCCTTTTCTGTACAACAGCAAAGAATCTTATTCATTCTGAAACATCGTTGCGCCGGGAAATTTTGACCTTTGCTTCTGACCTGCAAAGTTTATACATTTGCTCCCTATTCGAATGGAGACTTTTTTTTTATTGTAATTATTGTACTTTTTGCATTCTTCTTTGCTCTAGCAAAATAGAGCTCTGACCATTTTTGTTATTGGCTCTATACTTCAATTTATTTTTCATCTTTAATTCATAGTTGTGTCCCGTAAAATCTAATATCTAATTACCTTTACCTTCAACATTTTTCTATAACCAGTCAAAGAAGTATTACTGGAACTAGCTATTACCAGATTTCTGGTCTAACATTATCTAATAAGTAATAAAACAAGAGCCATAATAAATTAAATTTATTTTGCACAACAGATCTAATCATTCCAAATGCTGTAGAAAATTATGTCGACCAGCAGTTACCAGAAAACAGTTTTATATTGGGCGGTTATCTGTGACCAAAAATGACAGTAACATCCAGGTCATACGCAATCCGACATTCAACCATCATCGAGGGAACTGAGTGAAGGCTCCACCATTTAACAAAGTATCAACCAAATCATTACAAAAATATCATATCAGCTGCATTTCAGCAGAATTAGGGATATACCACTAATTAAATTATCCAGATTTAGTCGTACCATCAGCATATATTTACAAGGCTAAGTGTAAACGTCCAGTGCCCCTTAACTAATATTTCTCGAAATGAGAAACAGTGGGTATCACTGGGCTCTCTTTACATTCACCTATGAGCTAATATTCCTCAAAATCCGCATTCATACCTATAACACTGCATTACACCCTAAAAATAAAGTGGACGCGAAGGCTTGAGATCAATAAATATCAGAATTCTGAATGTCTCTTTAATAGTACACATTTAAGAGTAAAAAAATTATATATATATATATATATATATATATATATATATATATATATATATATATATATATATATATATATATATATATATATATATATATATATTATTCAAAAAGGCCATAGACGTCATACCACTTGCCAGCTCTAGAATTCGGGGATCATAGTGATTAAAAAATTTGCTTGGATGGCGGGGGGCTAACAGGTCAATGTGGCTGTCGAAAGTTTATACTTGTAAGAAAAAGCGACCAGTAGAATCGTTAATCTTTTTGCCGGTAGTTTTAGGCAATAATGACGATAATAAATATACAAAAAAACATGGAACATGGTTATTCGTAGTTCGTCAGAGAGACCAACAACAGTACAAGAATGTGTTATTGTAATTGAAAGAGGGTGATATTTCGTTATGCATTTGAGTATTAAAGAGAGAGAGAGAGAGAGAATTTTTAGGCATCAAAATGTGTTGATAGTTCAGGAGTGACAACTTTTTTTTTTTTCAAGGGTAGCAGGCCTTTCTCATACAAAGGCAGGTATCCAAAAAATGTCAGATTATATCCTGGAGAACCTGATGCAATAAGTGAAAGAACAAAAGACTTAATATTTAAACACG
>JANJGK010000017.1:20394479-20399479 GCA_039081455.1 Macrobrachium rosenbergii | reverse complement strand
AAATCATGGTCTAATCTTGCAAAATTCTGGAAACTATGAAATTTAATCATGATGAATAGACCATGTACACGTAACTTTTGGCGAGGCCAGTTACACCGGTGCCTAGCAATCAGGACTCTTGTAGATAAATTGCATATTGAGAAGAAAGCATTAACTTATGATATTAAGTTTCAGTGCTTTAGATATAGCGAAGAGAGGTGACATATTCCATGTTGACTTAAATTATAACTTAAACTTGCATGCTTCAAAACCATATGCCATCTGTCCTAAAATTTTTGTAGGGAGTCGTGACCTCAAAATTAATTTTGTTATATCTGGAATCATCGAGAACCAATTCATTCTAATTTCAAAAGAGAGAAATTCGTAAAAACAGCTCTGACGTTTTTGCAAAGGAGTTGAAGATCAAAATGTAGCATTTTGAGGTCCTGGCCCAACAGACGTGGTTGCCAAATTCCATGTTGAGTCGATCTTCAGGTTGAGGGCTGGTGGTAGATGGCTTTTTTCAGTGTAATGTAGTGACTAGTCATGTAACCAGTAGCAATTTTGGAACAGTCGTCTATTAGCACTCTGCTTCGGCTATCAGTCTTTGAAGTGTGAAAACGATTAGGCCAGCGGCTCATGAGATATAGACTTTGATACTCTGGAGCAAAATTCCAAGATGTCGACTGGGAAAAGAATTATTGTCGGAAGTCGTGCAGACGTCGCTGAATGATTTCAAACTCTGTACCTTTCGAAGCATCAAGGCTCTCAGAGAATTAGTTTCTGATACCTGCCTTAATAAGCATTATTAAAGTCACGCTGTCTTAATTTTTTGTAAAGCAGGCCAAGGAGTGCCAGTGGCCGACTTGAAAAAGGTCTTTATCGACTTCAGATCGCTAAATTATAGAGCATGTATGTTTCAAAATTTTCCTGCACTTTTTAAAAATTTTAATTGCCATCTGTGGACAAATTTTTATAACAATTTAAATTCCAAATTGAATTTGGAACTCCGGCCGAGTTAAAACGTCTGCCAGATGCAGGCTGTTCCGTTCTAAGTTTCTTAAAGATAACGTATACCTGTACTAAGATTTTAGAATCTACCTAGAAATGTTGATCACTGAATTAAGAGATATGCAAATTTAGCTTACTGGCCTGTTGTCTCCACTTGAGCAATATGACCACTTGACCTTTTATCCTTAATTCCTGCAGGTGGTCTGTGTAGGCCATCTTTTAGGACTCTTCTTCCTTATAATACTTTACTAAGTTTCATAAATTTTAGTCGTTAATTTTTTTTACTTATTCTGAAAAAGCTGTCTGTGCGGATATGAAAGAATATAGACTATGATAAACACTGGGAGACGAGCCATGCTGACTTTGCATTCAGTTTCCTAACGGATGTTCCTGTTTCACAAAGAGTAGCTGCAATAAGAATGAAATCAAAACATTCAACGTTTATCAAATGTTTCTCTTATGATCAACACATTTTATCTCGAGAAAGGCGAAGTTATGCACATTTCTCCGAATGGCACAGAAGAAAAAAGCGCTCTGGACATTAAAGCGTAAAAGAAATGGCTAGGAATAAAACTATTCACCTGTAGAATTCATAATTTCTATGCAGTGCCAGATGTGAAGTGATTTCTGACTCTCTGCAGATTCACAGCATTAAAATCACAGAAAGAACTCAGGAATATAATTTTCTTTTCGCAGAATACTTTAAATAAGGTCTTATCTATCTTATTGCCATACGGAGGGTGTTTGGATTTATTTATAAAGATCCGGACTTACCGTAGCGATAAAAGAATTTACAATGGCAAACTCTGTCAGTAGTCGAAGAAAATGAACAGCAAATATTAAGAAATAGATTTCTACATCAGAATCCCATAAGGGCCAGAAATGATCAACTCAGTCACTTTAATCGATTCATATTTAGATTACATTAATGCTGCATATAATAATCTTTATTGTGCGGGACTAAAGGCAATCAGCTTCAAGTAAAATTCAAATATTTTAATCCCTCATATCTAGCACTATCAAGAAACTTCAGCAAACTCATCAGAGGCAAACAATCGTTGAAGGCCTGCGAAAAAAAGTAGGTTTTTCTAAATCTTGATTGAATTCCGGATATATCCTTTAGCACCGTCTAGATGTTAATATCAATCATTTTCCACCAATGAACGTTCTCTGTAACCAAGGAGGCAGTTACCAAATAAACAAAGGAATAAATTCAAGTTACTACAGAGTTTCTATCTGTTTCCTGGGTGTTATTTATATCATTTTAATCCCGATGCTATGTTTTTTCCTAAAGAGACACGTGTAACCAGTACATAATATCATCTGAATATCTTGTTAGCATTATGAGCAATCAAATTCATAGCTATTCAAAAAGGCAGAATAATTTTTCTTCTAAATTTTCTAAATGTGGTGAAACTGCAACAAAAATATCAGCTATACGATTCTGTAAAGACAAAAAAAGAATTATTACAACTTTACTCTACTTTAACATTTCAATTATTTACTGAAATATTATATGAGCATCAGTACCAAAAAAAAACTGCAATAAGAGCGCTTTTATTGAAATAAACAACTATAAAAATAAAAACAGGTATAACACAGAGAGAAAATTTATCAAGAAATGTCACTCTTAGACGCGAAAGAATCTTCCAATGAAATAATTGCTCGCTCAGTCAGGCGGAATTCCGTTTTCGGGCTCCCACAAAATTTCAATTCAAGCTTCACTAAAGAGCGATTGTTCTCGGAGAATGGAACGATTGATTACAGCTTTACCGCCAGATTATGGATCTCAAATCAGGACTTCTTTCTTTTATCTTTCTTTAACCGCAGATCATGTAAAGCAACAAGAATAGGTTTATATGAAAATATTCTATTTACCTACTTAAATACCACCTGGTGATGCAGTTATTAAATTAAATAACGACTACTGACAATGTAGTCACGTATCCCAAGCGCGATAACACTCAATTATCATATTTGCCTAAAGACGGAAAACATTCTCAAAACTGCTTTTATAAGAAAACTCTACTGTATTTAATAACCTTGAGACCTGAAGGATAAATACATCAAATCGTTCTCTCTCTCTCTCTCTCTCTCTCTCTCTCTCTCTCTCTCTCTCTCTCTCTCTCTCTCTCTCTCTCTCTCTCTCTGTTAGTTTCTTTCCATCTTTTACCTCTTGATTATGGTCCTAAATATAGAAAAATGAATGGTTGTTCCTTTCGAACAGAAGCTCCAGAGTCTGTGGACATACGTATATTCCCTCTAATATTCCTAATTATTAGAAAGGAAAAATAACCATGTTGATGAGAAATTCTTTCATGTCTTTATATCCGCCTCTACTTGAAGAAAACTTCGATTTCTGTTGATCTGACACGTAGTCGCGTAGGCCACTAAATACTAACCCCGCTAACCATTAAAATCAAAACAAGACTTCTGAATTGACATACTGATTACCAAAATGAATTTTCCTTTCGCTATTTTGTAAATGATATTGTTCACATTGTTCATAATACTAGATAAACTGTTAAGTTTGAGTAATAAATGATGTGATGACTGAATACCATAACGAATGGTCAAAGAACTGTCCAGAAAAAAAAAAAAATGATCCTTTGGAGAGAGCGAAAACCAGCAACCTACTTTATCTGAGAGAGAGAAGCACAAGGTTGAGGTGTATTCATCGGGGTCTGTTTGTTTCTTTATTCAACTGACTTCTGGAAAGCTAATTAAAAATGTTATTGAGGCTTTTCAATGAATTTCTGTAGAAGTCTAAACGACGAGACTACGAAGAGTTCATCAGGTTTTAGATGAATCCGTATCAGGATGAAAATCGAAGATTTTTCAATTTTCAATTCGTCCACAACATCTCAAACTTTATATGAATCACGGTGATGTGATAAAAAGTCATAATATGGCTGCGTGCGACAAACGCATTACACGGTCAACATGGCAGAGGTGGGTGGATATCGTCTCTAAATACAAACACCTGAGTTCGACGGGAGATTTGTATATGGGAGCCGATATCCACTTATACCCCACTTGCTGGCCGGATGGGTTAATGCGTCCACTGTAGTCCGGAGTTCTTGTCCTTCGCTGGTTCGAGCCCACGGGACGACGAACTTATTATCAACTAAAAAATTCCCCTTCGGTAACATATATGAAAATATATTATTTCCGAGGTAGAGCAAATTGGATATTAAAGGACGTTGTAGCTTACTGATTATATATATATATATATATATATATATATATATATATATATATATATATATATATATATATATATATGTATATATACATATATATACATAATATATATATATATATATATATATATATATATATATATATATATATATATGTATATATATATATATATATATATATATATATATATATATATATATATATATATATATATATATATATATATATATATATATACATATATATATATATATATATATATATATATATATATATATATATATATATATATATATATATATTATATATATCTATATATATATATATATATATATATATAGTATATATATATATATATATATATATATATCTATATATATAAAATATATATATATATATATATATATATATATATATATATATATATATATATATATATGTATATACATATATATATATATATATATATATATATATATATATATATATATATATATATATATATATATATATATATATATATATATGTATATATATATATATATATATATATATATAATATATATATATATATATATATATATATATATATATACATATATATATATATATATATATATATATATATATATATATATATATATATTTATGTATATACATACATATATATATATATATATATATATATATATATATATATATATATATATAGTGTGTGTATATATATATATATATATATATATATATATATATATATATATATATATATATATATATATAATATATATATATATATATATATATAT
>JANJGK010000017.1:20379479-20389479 GCA_039081455.1 Macrobrachium rosenbergii | reverse complement strand
TGATCCTAGTAGTTGATCCATCACTCGCTGGAATGTTGCAGGTGCATTCATCAGACCAAATGGCAAAACAGTGTATTGATACAGTCCAAAAGGAGTAATGAAAGCTGACAGCAACTTAGCATTCTCATCTAAGGGAATTTGATAATATCCTTTCAACAAGTCTATCTTGGAAACAAATTTGGCTTGCCCAATATTATCAAGTAATTGATCAATAAGAGGCAAGGGATAATTGTCAGCCACACTGATGGAATTCAGTTTCCTATAATCAGTACACATCCTAAATGAGCCATCTGGTTTCTTCACTAACACACAAGGAGAACTATAATGACGAACTGGGTTCTGCTAATCCATGCTGCAACAAATATTCAACTTTTTTCTTCAAAACATCTCGATGAAAAGGTGATAAGCGATAAGCTGTCATTTTAAAAGGTTTTCCATCTTCTCTGATCTTTATCTCATGCTTTGTCAGATTGGTACGCCTAGGTACATCTGCAAAAATTTCAGGGAAACTTTGAATCACTTCACTTAATTCACTACTTTGCTCAACACTCAGATGTTTTAGTTTATCTTCCAAATTTTCTAATATTGAAGAATTGTTCATCTTGTTTTCAGCTCCCAATTCGTAGCTGTCATCGTCCTCTGTAGATGAAGTTGTCTGTGTTATTGACACTGTTTCAGTTTTAGTCTCTGAGAAGTAAGGTTTCAAAAGATTCACATGTATCTTCCTCTGTCGTTTCCTTCTTCCTGGTGTTTCAATCACATAAGTTCGATCACTTAACTTCTCTATTATCCTATAAGGACCTTGAAACTTATTGGTAAGGGGAAATCTTTTCACTGGTAAGAACACTAGAACTTGCTGTCCAATACTAAAATTTCTTAGCTTAGTCTTCGCATCATATTTTCTTTTCATTTTCTCTTGACTTATTTTCAAATTTTCTAAAGAGAATTTTCTAATTTCTCTTAACCTTTTCCTCAAGTTCTTCACATATTCTCCTTGGATTTCCTCTTGATTTTCTTCCCAATTCTCTGCAAGAATCTTCAATGGACCTCTAATGTCTCGACCAAAAATCATCTCATTTGGTGAACATCCCATGCTTTCTTGATAAGCATTCCTAACTTCAAATAACATTAAAGGTAAACCAGCATCCCATTCTCTTCCTGATTCATTACAATATTTAGTTAACATACTTTTCAATGTCTGGTGGAACCTTTCCAAGGCTCCTTGAGTCTCTGGATGATAAGCAGTTGATAACTGTTGCTTTACTCCCAACAAGTTCATCACATCCTGGAATAATTTTGAAGTAAAGTTCGTTCCTCTATCACTTTGCACAATTTCTGGTATTCCAAACTTGGAGAAAAACTCCACCAACTTCTCAGCAATTACCTTTGCACTTATACTTCTTACAGGAATCGCCTCAGGATACCTAGTCACTGGACACATTAATGTTAATAGATATTCATTTCCTTTCTTTGTTTTCGGAAGTGGCCCAACCACATCTATAATTACCTTGCTAAAGGGTTCTCCTCTAACTTCTATGGGATGTAGGGGTGCTTTCTGAATGGTTTCATTCGGTTTTCCAGCTATCTGGCATGCGTGACACACTCTGCAAAATCTGCTAACATCCTTGTGAAGTCCAGGCCAGAAAAAATACTTCATAATCTTCTCAACAGTCTTCCTGATTCCCATATGTCCAGACTCGTGCGCTACTGCTACAACTTGTTTCCTCAATGGATATGGAATCAAAATTTGATGATATTCACCCCGTTCAGCATTTCCTGGTATATCTGCAGGTCGATGCTTCCTCATTAGCAATCCTTCCTTTAGATAATAACAGGTAGAGGTTTGTTGCATCTCTTCTTGATCAACAACTCTGAAGAGCAAATCAGCCAACGTTGTATCCCTCTTCTGCAGTTTGATTAGCTTCTCTCTTGTCACTTGACCAACTTCAAGGGCTGAACTCTCCATATCTGCTAACTCTGCTTCTGTAGTTTCACTACTATCTTCAGGAACACATTGACTACTCGGAGTCTCTTCAATAACAACAGGAACCTCTTCTTGGGAAATCTCTTCATTACTACCATTAGGGGAAACTTCACTTTCCCGGAACAGCTCTTCTAATCTTAAAGATCCTTCACTTGATTCTTCTGGTGCAGGTAAATCCTCAGTATTTTCACTTGCAGACATAGTTCTCTTCATACTCCTGGTAGTTACACAACTTGGAAACAGGTGGGGGTTTTTCTTCTCTAAATCTACTGTAGGACTAACCCTTAATGGTTTGTCTGTCACTATAGGACAAGGAACAAATGGTACACCACCAACTTCATTACCCAGGAAAACATGTACACCTTCAACAGCTAGTGAGTCCTTTACAGCAAAATCAACACTTCCTGTCACCAATTCACAGGACAAGTGCAAGCGACATATAGGAGTTACCTCTTCTCCTCCTATACCCTTCAAAATAACTGAATCTCCGGTGAGATTCTTCTCCAGCTGTGGGTGAGCACCACGAACTACCACACTATGGTTACTCCCCGTATCACGTAATACCTTGACTGGTACCTGCACACTTCCTCCTTGAGTTGTCAGCGTACCTTCATAGATATATGGCTTAAAAGCCTCCAAGTTGCTCAGCCACTCACTGCTTGAAGTTACATTTCCACTGGTTGCTAAACACTCTGCTTGTTTAGTCTCAGTCATTCCCACACTGCTCTTCGTAGTTTGCTTCACCTGGTTACCTTTAACCACTTGACCAACTGGTTTGGTCTGCTGTTGTGTCTGATAACAATCTCGACTGTAGTGTCCTACTCTTCCACACTTGTAGCAGACAACATTAGTCTTCTGTATCTGTCTTGAAAACTGACTGGATGATGAGGATTTAACATTTAATTGCTGAGGGATGTTACCTGACTTTGTATTGGCATAGCCACTAGAAGGATTTCCAGTTGTAATGTTCCTGAAATTTGGATGAGATCAGAAACCTGTGCGTTGTTGGTTCTGGTACTTGACATTATAATTTCTTTTGCTAGAAATTATATTAAAATCTTCGCTCAATGTAGCAGCTTTGACAAGTTTTTTAACCTCTCTCTCTTTTAAATAGGCTCATATGTGTTCAGGAATTCCTCTAAGATATTGTTCTAGGACTACTAACTCTTCAAGTTCGTCCATAGATTTAACTTTAGCAGCCTCCAACCACCGTTCAAAACATCTTCTTACTCTGTAAGCATAATCCAAGAAAGTTATCTTGTCATCCTTTCTCAAAGATCTGAATCTTTCATTATAATATTCAGGGGTCATCTGGTAAACTTGTAGCACATTGTGTTTAAGTACCTTGTACTCTTTACACTGATCAGCTGATAAGGCTAAATAGGCACTTCTTCCTTTACCAATGAGAACACTCTGTAACAAGAACGACCATTTATCCTCTGGCCATCCCATACCTGAAGCCACTTTTTCATAGTGATCAAAAAACTCATCTGGAGCTTCTTCTGTAAATTTCGGAATTAACTTCTGTACTCTTACTACATCAAATACAGGGTCTGAATTACCTTGAGTAGGGTTAGACGGTATTACAGGTAACTTGGAGCGGGCTTCTATAAATTTCATTTCTCTTTCATAATCTTCTTGTTTCTTTGCTCTTTCTCTTTCCTCTCTTGCTCTTTCTCTTTCCTCTTTTGCTCTTTCTCTTTCTTCTCTTGCTCTTTCTCTTTCTTCTTCTGCTGCTTTTTCTTCTTCTCTTTCCTTTCTTTCTCTTTTCTCTTTATCTTCTCTTTCTCTTTCTGCTTGCATTTTCTCTCTTTCAGCCTGTATCCTCAACTTAATCAAATTTTCTTCTGCTTCTATACGTCTAAGCTCTACTTCTGCATCACTTTTCTCTTTCTTTTGCTCATGTTTATCTGTAAATTCTGCCTCAGCTGCATTCAACAATTCTTGCGCCTCTCCTAACTCTTCATCTACTTTACCAGAGTCAATCAATGCTTGGATTGCAATATATTTGATTTGTGCCTTAATCATACCACTAGACACATTACCCCCACATGCTACTGCTAAAGCAATCCACTGTGCCTTAGTCAGGTTGGATTCAGATAACTCTTGGATGGAACGAGTTGCTAAAAACCTCTGAACATTGAACAGAGCCATATTCTCTAAGTTACTCAACTAAATAATTCACAATACAATACAACAAATAACTATGTGGTCACTCTCCTATCAAAATATATCCCTAACACCACCAGCATAAACCATAAACCAAAGTGATATTTTGTTTTGTTCCACGGGTCTCTGGGCACCAAACAATATAATGTCACGATGCGTATCAAGTACCTGGTTATTACACAACTAATCTCAAGATTCAAAAATATACCTCACTTCAGCCAGATACCTGAACTCTCATAACATTAATTATTACGACTGAGTACTCTAAAGGTAACAGTGATCCCTTAACTAAAAACTTATTTATCAATCACTTGAAAAATCAAACTAAGTCTATCAGAATATGTGTGAGGCATCAAAAATTAAACTAGAAATATTCTAGAGTAGAAGGGCATCACTCCATCAAAAAATTCTAACTGTTTCCCTGGTCTTAATTCACTTTAGCAAAACTAAAAGAACAAAACATGTTTATCACTTTGCCTTATGCACACACAATCAATCCTATTCACTGGTGATCAATAAATGAAACACCGTTTTCTAAAAATGTTAAATACAAAAATTTATTTTCAAATTCAAAGTTTATAATTAGAATTCACAATTAATTAGAATTCACAATCTGAAAAATTTACCATTACTTGAAAATAACACAACACTTAATTAATTCTTGAATTCAATTATGAAACAAAATTAATTCACAAAAACTTTATCAAGAATTTAAATTAATCAAGCAAAATTTAAACTATCAAGAATTACTCAAGATTAAAAAAGAAAATCTTAACACATGAGATATCAAAATCAAATATGCAATGTTAAATTACGTATGCAATGTAAATTACCAAGAAATATTTAAAATGCTATGTAAATAAATGTTACATCACAAACATCAAAAAATGTGAAAATATAAAGAGATTGTAAATAGAAAAACACACAAAAATACACAAAAGATTTATCAATAATGATTTCACTTGTTCAAAATTTCCTAACTTATCATACCATGGTATCAATAAGTAAAATTCACGTTACCTTACATAAAATTGTGAAAACCTCTGTAAATCACTTGCTGCAGCTGCGTTACACAATACACACTTTTTTACCAGGCGCCGTTACGAACTAAATAACTTTGCTAAATTCAGATCTCAAAAGTTAATGTTAAAATGTGACCACAAAACACTACGTTAAGAGTAATCTCTTTCTAAGAACGAGAGAGAGAGAGAGAGAGAGAGAGAGGGGGTACCAATTCAACTGGTCTCAGAAATCAGAATGAAACAAATTTTAGAATTCCAGTAACACGTGAAACAATTACATGATGTCATTAAAGCATTCTGGGTGCGAGATACAAAAGTTCTAGATGCAGGGAAGTGACGTTATTAAAGCGTTTTGGGTGCGAGATACAATGGAGAAGCTTCTAGAAGAAAGTTACGTCATCCCAGCAAAACGTTTTGAATGCAATCTTACAAAACATGACGTAATTGATCAAGACACGTATTCTTTCTCTCAAAGTGGCGAACGTGACTCAAACAACGCATGTAACAACATGAAATCACTCGTCTTGAGCCCGTATGGGACGAATCGGTATTTGTTTTCAAAAGCTGTCATCATTAACCCAAAACAAAGCGCTCCCTCTTATCTCAACTGATGACAAGTGAAATGAAACAAGTCCTGGTGGACACACACACGTGTTCAAATACTACGCTTTTACCAAGAAAGATATTCGTTCTAAATTACGTTACTCTTAAAATTATAATAACAATTCTAAATTATGCTATCAAGTTAATTAATCATTAGTTCTTTTGAGATCTGATGCCAAACTAAATATGACACTTCAACAACCATTACCATTACACATAACACATGAAAAAAGTAAACATGTCAAAATTATAGGAGGATATACGCATTACAAGGCAACATCATGAAAGTATATATATATATATATATGTATGTATGTATGTATGTATGTGACTGTGAAATATTTTCTGTTAAAACATAGTTCTATCTAATAAAAGGAGCCCATAAAAACACCAAAAGGTAGAGAGTTAATGCGATATATTTCGGAGAACAACTCTCTCCCTTGACAGGCAAGTAATGAATGAGATAAGAATTACAGAAAAGTAGTATTTATACCAAGAGTTTCAGAGGCCAGCCATTATATAATTCCAGTTGATAGCTTCTTAATCATCTTTATCGCTGGTTGTAGGAAGATTTAATCTATAATACCTGAGTCCCAAGCTCCTTTTGAGAGGTTCATTATATTCCTTTCTTTAATCATAGTTGATATATATATATATATATATATATATATATATATATATATATATATATATATATATATATATATATATATATTAGGCACAAAATACTTGCAGGTATTCCAAAACAAAGGGAAGCTAAAGGTGGCAACTAATCACGTACTTATGATGTAAGTATTAAACATGAGCCAATATTGTGTTGATAGCTATTTCTTAGAAAGAATGAAAATTCAAAATAATAATGTACATTTACCGAAACTTGATCATATAACCTAATATTACGGAAAATAGAATATACATATTGGTCATAAAAAAAAAGACGTTAATTTTTACTTAATATTTATTCAGCCAGGTTTTTCCAGTTCAGAGTCTCTGTCCATTGAAGGAATTTGATGTAAGGCTATCAAAGTTTGAAAATATAAACCAAAATACACCTGCAAATGTGAATATTTGTCAATATTGATAAAACACCAACTCGGGGTTTTACCAGTATGTTTATCAACGACGTGCTTCCTTGTCAGATTTTGAACCCACGGGGGTCTGTGATATACTCGTATGTCTCCCGAAATTCAGAAAATATGCCCTGATGTTCACATAAAACTGATTTATATTGGTAAAAAAAATAAATCGGATTTTTACACTAATGTTTGATCGAGGTGTTTTCTTGTTAAAGTTATAACCATTACAGGAATCTAACTTACAGCATCCATAATCCTGAAAAAAAATAACATGATAATCCCAAAGAAAATATAATACTCATATCTATTAAAAAAATCACTAGAATTTTTATAACAATATTTCTTTACTGGAGTTTGTATCGATGAAAAATGCATTGCAAGACCTACAGAATACCGATAGTTATCCCAATATATCACCCGATATACTGACTATTTGCACTAAAGCAGAAAAAAAACACCCAGGTTTTTTGTTTTCATTTTCCGAGTTTATATCCATTCATGGAATATAATGTACGGCTTTCGAAACCCTGAAATGTAACCCGATATTAAAAAAAAAAAAAAATGATTATATGTGTAACTATATTCTTGGTTTTTTACCGTAATGTTGAATCAGCGGTGTTTCCTTATCAGTGTTTATATTAAAAAACCTTCAAATGTATTACGAGTAATCCTGAAAATATAACCCTATATTTAAATATTATTTGTGGAATTGTGTAGACAACAACATTATGGTAAGATTTTTACCGTAAAGTTTAGTCATTGATGGGTATTCTTATCAGAGCTTGTTTCCAAATTAAGAGCTTCATGTGCATCATCAGTAATCCTGAAAACATGACCTGATATTTAAATATGAATTAAATCATAATATAGACAATAAAATACTTGAGTCTTTTCCGTAATTTTTCGTCAGTGACTGCAATTTTTTTTTATCAGACTTTACATCCATAAAAAGAACCTCGAGTGAATGAGTAATCCTGGAAATATAACCCATGCATGCGCAAAACCAAATTCTTATGTAAATAAAACGAAATGAAATGCGTCACCGCCAACTTCCCCAGCCTTCGCCTATTCCACGACAAGGAAAGGCTGAAGTTATTTGCAGAGAAAAGCTAATGCCACCGTACCAGACTGGCTAATACAATGTGATCCATACACTGACAACTACTATACATTACATATCAAGGTTAGAAATAACAGCACTCAGTTTTCTAATCTTATATTATCGCAAGCATAAGATTTTTATCGTATGCTTTTTGATAGGCGTTGTAGTAAACAAAAAATAGGCAAATCTTCATAGACCAAATTTTTATTTTTTAATAACCTGTAATAGCAATGGTCTTTGGATACCACAGCTGATATAACAGAAATACTTATAGGAAACGCAGGTGTTTTCTTTTAAACTGTTATCTTTTAAATAACTGTTTATAAGTAAATTAATATTAACTTTTTTTATATTACTTTACACTATTCAGAAGCGAAAAATACTTATTTTATCAAATTCTTTTATCAAAGTCGATTTATATGGAAGGAAATGCTTCTGTATTATTAGGATCTGTAGAAGTACGAGAACCACGAGGCGTCAGTTAAAAATGAAATCTACAGTAGGAGTAAAAGCAATTTTTACTTTTCTAGAATGACTTTTAATATAAAGCTATTAAATAGCCAGTGTCTGAATTCATGAAAGGATTATAAGAATTCAGTTTGGCCTTGGGAAAATAAGCTGATCACCTAAAATAATGTAACGGTACTCGTCTGGTTTCAAACAGTTATGGAGGAGAATAGTTCATTAGAAGGAGAAAAATAGTGAAACCTCAGGGGCAGCCTTACAGTTTTAATCTATAATAAATTATTCAGTTCCAATTTACATTTTGCGCTTGCTTTTCTTTGAGCAAGCTTATCTGTTAGAGGCACACACAAAAATTAATTTGCTCTAAGTAAAGCCTCGCTTTCAGACGCTCATTGGCGTTTGGTAAAATTCTCAGTACTTGAGATGTTTATCGTACACTTGAAAGGTTAAATTATATTCATTTCATAAAAAATTCCTCTTCGTCTTAAAGGACGATTCTGATAGAAAGCATTTGAGCCTTTTTTTTTGTACACCGTTGGACGCAGACTCTCTCTGTGTAATTCATTTTCGTGAAGCGAAAGTAGGTAAGCAAAATTTTATGAAATCAGATTTACTCATCCTAAAGCATGTGTAAATTTTGCGAAGCTTTTCTGGCAATTTTAATGCTCTTAATATCTCGCAAAGAAAGAGCCTCCTCAATGTCATGAAAATCCTGAGGTACTTCACGTGAAAAGCTCTTCTATATTTCATTAAACTACCTATGTTTTACACTTTTTAATACTATCATATAATATATATATATATATATATATATATATATATATATATATATATATATATATATATATATATATATATATATATGTGTGTGTGTGTGTGTGTGTGTGTGTGTGTGTGTGTGTGGTGTGTTTGTGTGTGTGTGTGTGTATGTGTGTGCAAAATTAATGTTGAGATGATCTTGCCAAGTGAATCTTATTTTCTCTCTTTTGTTTTTCCTTGTCACAGGTGTGATAATGAAAAAAGTGGTTGAAGATTGAAGAGAAGGTTTACATTTGAGTAACAATAGAAACTTTAAAGGCTTAGATTATATAGCTGATGCTGTATTAACAGGTAAAATAAATATAAGGAAAACGCGTTTAATGAAGGCAGAGTATGCACGAATGTACGACAATATACTAGATGGAGAATGAGTTTATGAGGTTGAATATTTCAAACATTTAGGAAGAATAATATCCCATACAAATATTCTTGATTCGTAATTTAGTGAGAGAATAAAGACAAAACAAACCATGGATGGGGGAAATTGGGTTTAGAAATAAAAAAGACACAACTGCATAAAACGTGAAATTATGCCTAAATATGGTGTAATCTGTGATGCTAATGGAAATGGAATAGTACTTCAACAATACCTGATAGATTTTGCAGTTTTGAGAATGGAGATTTTTAAAGATTATTAGCAGTCAGATGGGAGGGTTAATTTAGAAATAATGCCATAATAAACTTCATGAGTGGAAGATATAATGATGATAGGGAGATGAAGATGAATGTGATATGCCTTTCGTTCAGTCCAATGGAGAAG
>JANJGK010000017.1:20356979-20374479 GCA_039081455.1 Macrobrachium rosenbergii | reverse complement strand
GTCTCTGCAAACGCAACTTAGTAAACTCAGGTTTTCTCGAAGCAGTGACAGCCTCTAAAGTGTTCCTCACAGTCCTGATCATCCTCTCAGCTTGTCCGACTGACGAATGAGCTCCAGATGGTACGAAGTGCCAGGTTGTTGTTTCGGGGTTTGTCTGAATCTTTGCCATCTTGGTATGGTTCCAAAGGCTCTCCATAACGTTTGCAGCACCACGGATTTGCGAACCAAGATCTGCAGTCACAGATGTGGGTTTTCCGCGGATTCTAGTAAAAGCATCAAAACCTGCAAGGAAGCAGTTGGTATCGTAACCTTCAAGGACCTCTATGTGGGCCGCACCAGATGCACGACACACGATGACCAGAATCCAGGCTTTACCAGAATTTACCCGGTAATTTCTCGTCTCGCGGCGATCTGCGATGGTATTGAACGGACCAGCTATGTCAATGACCACATGTTCGAATACTGGCGATCACACGAGTTGTTCCACCTTACGAGGAGCGATCTCTACTTGGGCGATCTTCTTCCGTAGAAAGCGACAATATGGGCACTGCGACACAACTTTGCTGACGAACCGTTTACCGTTGAGGATCCAGAACTGCTCACGTACTAGGGCAAGAATAGTATCCGCACCAGAGTGCTGCGGTTGGTGACATTTACGCACCAAGATCTCTGCAAAGGGTTCAGAGTATGGTATAATCGCAGGCGGGTTTGATAGAGCAGCACCAGTACGACCTAGTGCTCTCCACACACCGTCGACGTCCAGTATTGGGTTCAGTGACTTTAGCTTACGTTCCACATCTGACGGTAGTGACTGCTGAGCCTGTTGAATAAGAAACAAGTTTGATATTACTAACTCACGCTTGGTAGGCACAAATGTATCATTTTCAGCAAACCATCTCGAACATTCTGCTTTCGTCATACTACTGATGGCAACTGGAATAGTCTTCACTGTTCTCTTCAGTCGATCTCTGAAAAATTGTGAAGCATTTTCCATAAATCTTATGATTCTAGAGATGCGACATTTAATCTTCATCAGGCTGTCATTTTTGTCAACCGTTATGTTAAATGTTTTTAGGATATCAAGAATAACTGAATAATCTTCATTTGTTCCACCATCAATCTGGACACATAGTGACTTGCATCTTCCAATGGTCATCCGTGGATCTTTTATTCTTATGTCCAGATCTTCTTTCTTCGCATGAACTTCATTTGCATGTTTGATTGGCCATTCATTGATGTCCTTCTTCATGAAGTCTGGACCTTTTTGCCATCTGTAATCCTTTCCCATTTCAGATGGGTTAAGACTGCGTGACGCATCATCGGCAACGTTGTTTTCAGAGTCCACATGGTACCAATCACGAATATCAGTCAGGGTTTGTATTTCACCGATACGGCTGGCTGTCCACATGTTGTACTTGTAGGGCTCATGACGCAGTTGTCCCAGAACTATGGTGCTCTCAGTTAGCAGCATTACCCTTTCAAAAATGAAGCTTGATTTTTTTACGATAGTCTGTTGCATTCTGGCACCCAGCAGACATCCAAGTAACTCACCACGGGGGATCGTTAATGTCGGAATTTGTGACCAAGGTTTTGCCTTTGACATGGCAAGAACAGATGCTCGCTCGCCATTTTCCAACTTCCAGTTGTAGTACGCGACACATCCATAGGCAGTCTGAGAACTATCACAAAAAATTACTAGAGTGGGTTTGTCAACTGCGGTTTCCGGTGTAAGACAGTGAACAAACCTGACTTCTTTTAGACCGTAGATCGAACAAATCACTTCTTTGCACCAACTGCGGGTTGTAGGTAGGTCATCATTACCATCTAGGATCGGATCGTCCCATTCCTGTTTGAGGCGGAATATTTGACCTAGTTCGTGCTTCAGGCAGATGGTAACCGGAGTTGCAAGTCCCGTCGGATCATAGATGGTTGCTATGATCTGTAGATAATTTCTTCGACTGAAAGTGTCAGGGAAGGCATCATCAAAATTTTCTAAACTGATATCTTCCTCTGATCTAATGCCTCTCCTTTTCTTTGAGAAGTTAATCCTACCTGAAATGGAAATTTCATCGTTGGCAGAGTGATATATTATACCCAGGATCCTTTCCTGCTCTGGTGTCCATCGCACATTGTCAGGTACATCCGGGCACTTCTTTATGTGGGCATCAATATCACTATCACTTCCACCGATCATGAAATGCTTTATGATGAAGGATGCCTCACTGAGGACAATGTTGAGTTCCTTAGCAAGTTGTAATGCTGTGGAAACATCATCAACACTTGTAGTTCCATCATCAACATACAAGTTCGATTTTATGAATTCATATACCTGTGGGTACTTGTCCTTGAATTTCTCAGCTATGATGAGCATTGCTACACTGCATATACCACCTGCCGGAGTAGTTCCCCAGGAGTTTCGTAGTAATCGCAGTGTCTTGACTTCTTCTTCCTTGTCCAGTTGATTCCACAGAAGGCGGTGCAGATGAGATTCTTCTGTCTCAAGGCGAACAGTAAAGTATGCTTTACTTATGTCCATTGCAACCGGTATTTTTCTTTCCTGGAACCTTAACAGCAGGGTTGGAATTGGTGGAATCAAATTTGGTGGTGGTTCCCACAAGGAGTTGATAGCCTTGCCTTTAACTGGAACACTTGCATCAAATATGATTCTGAGTGGGGTTGAGGAACTATGCTCATTAAAGTGTGCGAAATGACAGATGTAGTAGACTTTGCCACCATTAGATTTCCACTGCGCATCCTCCTCAGCTGTAACCTCTGTCATATAGCCGTCGTTGATCAACTTTTCAAATTCGTCTACATACCAGTTCTTTAAAGCTTTGTTTCTGGACATGGTACGTGTTAACGAATTTAGGCGTTTGAGGGCAACAGGTCGATTATCCGACAAGGTACGGAAGCTTTCCTTCCATGGTAACCTGCAAACGAATATCTTCCGTTCAGGGTCGTAGGTGAGGCAACTCTTGTATGTCTGTACTCTTCGCTCCTCTTCTGAGTTTATGCCGACTGCGTCGCACCGATGACAAACCGGACCATCCTCTACTTCACACATACGATCAAACACAGTTTCAGCACTGGTCCTTATTGAAAGAACCGACTGTCCGCCATTTTCTGCAACCTGCTGCACGGAGCCATTGCTCCAGGCTTTATCTGTGGAAACTGCCCCTTTCGGCCGTTCAGCATGACTTACTGCAACTGATGACGTTGACTGCAGAAGAACAGCAGAAATCTTTCTGTTGAGGAGTTCCGACAGCATCACACTTGGTTCATGAGAATTGGCGGCAAAAAATGTCTCGTGAGAACCATGTAGAATGAACCCGAAGTTAGTCTCAGCTAAAACAAGGTTTTCTCTTGTCTTCACCGTTCGCGGAAATATGCTGGCATGATTGTCTCCGATGAGCAACTCGATATCACCGTGAACAGGCTCTAAAAGTTCTGATGGATCGACATCATCTTTGAACATGTCAGCAGCTGCATGATAACTGCCTCCATCAAGTTCACCGATGTAATCGACACCAATGCAATCAACTGCAGTCACGAAGTTACCTTCTGCATCGTAGAGTGGGATGCTGTACAGATCAGCCGGTCCCCAATCCTGTGGCTGGCTCTCCCCAGCAGTCCTCATCATCAAATTCTTGATTCTGGATACTGGTTTGATACAAGCTTCCTTTGCCACCGAGTTCAGAATCTGTGAGACAGTGGCTCCCAAATCATAAAGAACTGAAACCCTGAAAAGATTGCCTTTCCTTTTCATGAAGGCTGTATGACTAGGTCTCATTGTGTTCTGGCCCAGATGATGACAGAGTTTCTCGCAATCAACAGGACCATAAACCATGCTTCACGCAGCTAGGCAAGCAGCATGCAATAGAGTATGATGATTGTCTGGCGTCTTGCAATTAACCTCCTGACAAACGTGCTTATTTCTGCACTGATTTAAGGGGTGAGAACCAAAGCACTTTTCACACCGGTTATGTTCCTTCAAGGTTTCTTTCTTTTTTATGGGCGAAAGACCTAGGAACACTCTGCATTCAGACGTTTGGTGATCAGCCATAGAATGAAAAATACACGATTGAACGGAAGATGGGGAATTTTTTGGCCTCCTGGTTTTTGATTCCTTCCAACCGTTACCCTTTTTGGGCGTTCCATTCTTACCAGGCTTGACACCTTTCGAACCGCTGTTAGCAGTGTTTCTGTCCTTACTGCTAACCTGATAATTCTTGACGACCGTCGTCGGCTCTTCTCTGAAAATGTAACTAGAATGAGCTTCTGCTCGCAATTTAGCTGTTTCTTCGATTGAGGCTGCCGTGTCGGCCATTTCTAAGAGTAGATCGAAGGAGGCTTCAGCATCAAGGTCGTCTGCCAGAATTTTTCTGTCGATTCTCCTGCGCAGTTCTACTGGAATTTTTTCCATTACGATGGAAAATGCCGACTCACCTAATGCAGACGTTCGGTTTACCGATCTCAGGTCCTCTTTAGCGACAGTAAGCTCCGTTACCAATCGACGAAGACCATCTGCATCAGACTCGCTTCTGACAGGCCTAATGTCATGGACGTCCTTGAGGACTGCGTCACGGATGGTGGTTCCCCTTCCGTAAATGCAATCTAATGCTGACCATGCTTCATCCAAGCTCGATTTCGACTGAACAATGAGGCCTGCCCTCGAGTTTTCTCGCAATGCTTCTCTCAGTCTCAAAAGCGCCATCTCCTCAGACATCTGGCTCTGAACTAATAGCTCGAAATTTTTCTTGAATCTTTTATACGATCGAACCTCACCATCCCACGTCGGACAAGAAAGTTTCTTCAATTAGACGAATGACGAATTAGATTTTGTGACCTCATTAGCATGCTTAGGAATGTCCTCTTTTTCCGATAGCTTTTCCATTCGTTCATTTATCTGCGTCCTTAGCTTGTGGAAGGTAACACCCGCATCACGCAATGTTTTCAAAGTTTCGTCACAAGTCAGATTACCTGCGGAGACTCTTTTCAAATCACTATATGATTCACGAAGAGAGTTCAATGATAACCTTAAATCATCAACAGTGGCGTTCTCTGCATCTGCTAAGATGGCCTCGGCGTCCGAACTTTCAATAGTCCAGGTCTCAACAATGTCAAATTTCTTCTGAGTCAAAGATTTCACCTTCCTGGGAGGCATGTTTACGAGATTGAACAGTAAACAGCAGTACAACACCCGAACGATGAATTCGGCGACCCAGTTATGAGAAATGGAACACAAGAAGTATTGCTTCAAAACACCAACTTTGGGTCGATAACTGATAATAGCCACTCTTCCAGACGACGAGTCATTGACGGAACCAACTAGTTAGGCATTCAAACATTCAGCTTTCGCGAACTAAACTCGTTGACACTTTTGTTTGCTGTTGTTAACAATGAAGTAATTTATGAACGAGTTAACTTGAGGACAATTTACATACCACAAGGCACAAATTGGAGCGAACTTACTTTAGAGTTTCCTCGATTCCGCAGAGCACTTGGAAATGAAATGTAGCGCAACTGCAGGGGCTTGCGCCTGCCCAATCAGAATAAGACCTTTGACACCTCAACCAACCATACGAACGAGGCATGTAACGTCACGACGTTGAAGTCGTTACAGACATTTCATTCTGCAAATGAAATAATTACAATAACATTTTTACCCTACTTTACAGAGAAAATGTCAACAGACCTAAATTAAAACTACACTTATATTACGACTTACAAAAAAACAATAATAAGTATATTACAACAAAACCAATCAAAACAGAAATACCAAATCTGAACTTGAATCGACCAGTAAATTACAAATGGAATTGATCAATCAATACAGTTACTTACTCCAAGTTATTTAGTTGGAGGGCGCAGTCTTATTCTAAATTATTAATGGCGATCTCGAAAAGAGAACCGCCCAGCTCCAGGCCTCAAGATCAAGTGTAAAACAACGATTCTTTGCGCATATTTTCACTTGTTAAAGAATTCGTCCAGTACCTAGTTTGGCAGCTAAACGACCCCAAATTTTATAATTGGCTAGTTCAATAATGGGAATAGAGGACGCGATTCGTGTCTGTTTACAAAGATATAATAGTATTTTCTAATATTCTGACTTAATTTCCCTTCACCCATTCCCCATTTTTTTGTCATCTGATTCTCTAGCTCATTAGACATTATATTTTCCTTTCACTCTGTAAGTGGTCCACTTCGCTGGAAACTTTCAGGTCATCCAATATCTCTGGTGGTTTTTTTTTTATCCGAGTGAAGCTGCTACGAAATATCAAGGTAATAAATACTTCTGCTTATCTAACCGAAATTAAGATGCAATTATTGTTGATCTATAAAAGTATTGGTGAGAAAAAAATTAAACTAAATATATCTCATTTTTGACAAGTGAAGTATGTTCTTTGTCAAGAAATGAAACCATAAAATTGGTAATCGATAAAAGTGCTCTTCTTAGTGGAAATCACTTTTTGTTATTGTAAATAAATAAAAAGCAAACAAGTATGTACTTTATCAAGAAATGAAACCATAAAATTGGTAATCGATAAAAGTTCTCTTCTTAGTGGAAATCACTTTTTATTATTGTAAATAAAAAAAAAATAAGTGACTTGTACTCAAGCGATGCCACTTACTCCTAAAAATCATAGTTGTTCTCACAATATCTCTTGAAATAGTATCTCTCGAAGAGATGCGATGGTAATTAGCTTGAATAAAATAGTATAAAATGTTGTGACAAATCTCGTAATTAAATATGTGTTTGTGGTATTTGCCTTTAAATATGATGAATAAGAAGTAAACATTGTGAAAATCTGATTATACACGACTCTCATTCCCCATACAAATCAAATAACAGGTTATCTATTAATTTCATTTAGTGATTTCCCAAAAAGGGCCAAACAAAGTATAAAAGGATTATTAATCTTCTGCCAGTGGAAGATAAGAATAAGTTATGAATATGGATTTACTTAATCTCAAGGACAATAGCACCTCCGATTCAATTTGAAATGCTGTTTGCTGAAATCTTTATTATTGTCATTCACAGGAAGTTATCAGTTTCTAATTTCACCCACCTTTCTCTTGCTTTACCCGCCACTCAAGCTCAATAATATTATATATATGCATGTATGTATGTATGTATGTACACACACACACACACACACACACATATATATATATATATATATATATATATATATATATATATATATATATATATATATATACATATAAATATATATATATATATATATATATATATATATATATATATATATATATATATATATATATATATATATATATATATATATATATATATTTTTTTTTTTTATTCTTTTTCACTGTCGAAATGCCTTTATATACGGTTTTATGGACACCCCCTTGGCTATAGAAAGAAAGACCACCAGCCCTGGGCAGGATCTCAACAACTCCAGGAAGCATTCAATTTGATACTATGAGTACCATCAGCATCTACATTCCCCATGGCCTCTTCGACTGTAGCCTCTTCCCGTAAGAGCTTGAGAGGGACGCCCAGTAAATTGCTGACAACGGCTTTGCCAGTCGCAGGGTCACAATAATAAGTCGATGATATGACTCTAAAGATGCTAGCAGTTACTACAACGGCGGTACGAGTATGACAAGCCGCTATCGCTACCAGAAGATAATGGCTTACAAAGATGAAGAAACAATTACGTAACTTTTTTACGCCTTCTTGAAAACCTTCTCCTCCGTTCTTTATCTTTTTGCAAGGATCCACGGGCGCCTATACAGCCTAGAGGACCTTCGTTTCAAGAAAACCCTCAATTAATATATTATATGAGAAACATTTATTTACCACTTTGAAACATTTTCGCAGTGATCGGACGCCTACGGGCGTTCAAGTGCCGCTCCCCCCCCCACCCCCGCTGCTGGTGGGTTGTCGGTACCTTACTCTGTACGTCACATTCCATCGGGATTTAATTTTCCGCTGATCCGCATTTCCTGTTGATGATTATTCAGTACATTTCTTATGCCATGCCTTTTCAATTAGTTCATGTTGAGTATAGATAAAACTACGCTAAAAATTCAATATATTGTATTGTTCAATTTCTTAGACCTGGGTCTTTCGTTTACAGACCCAAGATAGAATCGTTTCGTCTGCTTGAAAGAACAAAATAAGAGTGCCATAATTTCACAAGCTGCTATCAATTTTCATTTGTATACTCACACTTGCACGCGAGCTCACATCCACACAATTATACACACATACATATATACAGTATATATGTATGTATATATATATATATTATATATATATATATATATATATATATATATATATATATATATATATATATATATATATATATATATATACGTATGTGTATATACATACACACACACACACACACGCACATATATATATATATATATATATATATATATATATATATATATATATATATATATATATATATATATATATATATATATAATTAGCTAAGAACTTTCCACAAGTATTTGTATGTGTTTTTAGCAGAGTATTTCCATTAAGGATAAAGGTAATTTGATGAGTTTGGCTGATGATTAGATTTTGTGTAGGCATCGGTCAAAGGCCAAGGTCAATTTTTTTCGTTCGCCTAAAATCCTCGTGACGGGTGATGTGTTTAAAGATTAAAGTTCAATGTACCTTAGCACGCACTAAGTTTTATTTGATATTTGCTGAGGTTTGGCGGAAAACATAAACGTTCTTACTTATTTTCTTTTGAGTGTTCTTGGCTAAGGGTGTCTTCTGCTGGGTGCTTTTAGTTTTCTATAAACGAAAACTATTGAGATGGCTTTGTCTGTCCGTCCGCACTTTTTTCTGTCCACCCTCAGATCTTAAAAACTACTGAGGCTAGAGGGCTGCAAATTTGTAAGTTGATCACCCACCCTCCAATCATCAAACATACCACATTGCAGCCTTCTAGTCTCAATAGTTTTTATTTTTATTTAAGGCTAAGGTTAGTCATGATCGTGCGTCTGGCAACGATAGGACAGGCCACCACCAGGCCTTGGTTAAAGCTTCACTGGCCGCGGGTCATACAGCATTATAACGAGAGCACCCAAAGATAGATCTGTTTTCGGTGGCCTTGATTATACGCTGTACAGAAAACTCGATTGCGTCGAAGAAACTTCGGCGCATTTTCTACTTGTTTGTGTTTGCGTTTCTTGTTCTGTGTGCAGAGTCACTACATTACGTAATCATGCACAGATTGTGTCACATGAAACAAATCTACTTGATTTTGTATTGCATCACACACGTAATAAATTTTATAATTTTTTCTATAATATTATTGGAAATTTTATTACTGAAAACAGAAATGAAGTAGTTTACCATTACAACCTTTCATAAGTTTGCATAAATAAACTTGACAAAAATAAGCATTAAGGTATAATTATTTTTAGCAGTTAACTATATTTTCACAAAAAAGAATATATTGGTATATATATATATAGTGATGGTAGCCGATGTATGTGATTTAATAATACAGACATCTGAAACCTCTTTGAATGGTTTCAGATTGTGATAAAATGAAAGATGTGAATCCCTCTTCAGTGATTTTCGTAGACCGGATAAGCAGCTGGGGAATTACAGGTGATGTAAAGATAATGTCAAGTCAAACGGTGACGGTGATAATTATAATTGTATCTAAGAATTGATAAAGTAAAGTAAATACCTCTCCTCTAAGGTAATATATAAGCCTAGTTTTATCATAAAAGAAAAGGAAAATATTTAATAAAACGCAATATACTGAAAATGTTATAGATCTAGTAAAGTGTAAACCTCTTTACCTTGATTTATCAAAAAATATAAATGGAAGGCCTTCTTCTCAGGTGATTTATTGTAAATTTATACAGAATAGGTCAACATTAACAAGATATATGTCGCCACATGGAAAATTTATTCTTAAATAGTAAACTGCAACTAAAGTCACTTGATATTTTTTCTATTGTAACACGACATGGTAATTCCATGTAGAGAGAGAGAGAGAGAGAGAGAGAGAGAGAGAGAGAGAGAGAGAGAGAGAGAGAGAGAGAGAGAGAGAGAGAGAGAGATCTTTATCCATACTTGAAAGCCGTAAGGGAAACAAGGGATGGGGCAATATGTTTCTCCAGACGAGTGTACAGGGAGTAACTTCCATAAATTGTCAGCAACAGATGTCCAAATTATTCATGAGGGCCTTTGAACAGTTCAGCCTACCCTCACATTTTTACAGGCTTTCCATTTCACACCTGTTTTCACATTTTTAATCCCAATGAGTGTATACACACAGCCGGTTCCGGAGAGCTTTCAGCTGTCGTGTATATATTTCCTTTTAATCCTTTCTTTTTATCGGAATATCGCCGAGGCAAACAAACTGGAAGACACAAAGTTAATGTTCTGGGGTGGATTTTTCTCTGCTCCAGGGTGTTACTTGAAAGTATATGTAGGAAATATGATATTTTGTGTGCCTGCGTGTGAGAGAAGGTTATGACCATTCTTGTAACTTTTACTAGGGATTAAAATCCCCAGCGAATCTACAGCATACGTGGGGTGACTGTGGCTGACCATCATAACTTTTGATACATTACAAAATCTTAGCATATGTAAACGTACTTATTTCTTCACTGATAAATTATTTACAGCCTGGAACATATATAATGAGAGAAAACATGTTAGGATGAATAGTAAATGAAATTTTTGTTATTCAAGATGCAGCAAAAGATAAAAATAACTTGACTGGAAAGGTTACATTTGATAACATCCTAATAAATAACTTGGTTTTGAGAACCCGTCAGTGGAATTAGCTAGTTTTTTTTTTATGTATTTTGGTTTATCATAAAGAAAGTCCAATTTTGTTTATTTATATCTTGCACAGCATTCTTTCGTTGTCTAAAATATCAAGCAACCGAAGTCGTATGGTGTTAGGTTATAAAGGTTACAGTTAAGGCACCGAGTAAAAGAAGCCATACATTTGGGGTGAACATAACAAGAAATTTTCGCTCTTTTGTGAAGCGTTTAATAGTTGAATGATCTTACTATCAGGCGTTCATTTCCACCTCTGTCTCATTCCTGGAAATTCTCTATGAAATGAGCAAATATTTGTGAAGATGGAAAAGAATTCCTTCTGTAAATGACGAGTATTTCTTAAATAAAAAAAAAAATAGAAAATTACTTTTAATGGAAAATACTAAGTTCGGTATCACATAAAGAATGGAGACATGTAACTTCGCTATTATGCTTCTTTTCTTCAGGAAAAAAACAGAACATTGGTGCGAGCTGAAAATATGAGAATCAATGAAAAAGCTGTGGTATAAAATAAAAGCCAGGTCATCACTAATATTTTTGTTGACTTTTTTCGAACTGTTATTTTTATGTAACTTTAATAATCCTCCCGGCCCCAAATGACTTTCCTTTAATCTTTGCTATTTCCTCTCGTTCTTAGAAAGGAACGATACCAATTGTTTGACTGATATTTTATATTTTCTTTTACCTTGTCCATTAAAGTTATTTTTTTAACGATAGGCAATAGTCCATGTAAGATTTTATCCAAGTCAGTGACTAAAAAGTCGCAGGCTTGACATAAGTATAATCGAAACCATACGTTTTATCCAAGGTGGAAAAAGAACAGTTCCTGGGCGCTTTCCGTAATATAAGGCACTTTGGAAAGAGTCAAGGTTGGTAGCAAAGAAAGGTGTTGGGGGTTGATGCGATGGCATTGCAAAACTGAACTACATCAAGTGTTATAAAAAGCTAATTAAATCGATACAATAGACATTACAACGTTCTAAATCATTAAACAACAGGCCTTTGAAAAGACAAACATTAGAATATTGAAAACAGCAAAGCAAACCATTATTTCCATATTCTTCACTTTAGCATGAAAGATTCTTGGCTTGTCCAATATTTTAAGTGTTGGAGTAATATTTTTTAAGCAGGATGCCTGCATGCTTTTCACAGAAAGTTAAGTTACTCAGGATAATAAGAAGTGATATCATTTTACCAAGCAGACAATTTTATCAGTGGGTCACGGGAAGCCAGATGCAAATTAATTTCTCAGAACATTCACCAGATATCTCGAAAACCAAAGGAAGCAGTGTATAAAAGAGTTTGTATTAAAGAACTAGAACATTGATAAAAATCCAATATATAACTTAAAATTAACTGAAATTTTTAGCAGCATCCACTTAAATATTTTCTTCTTAAACTTAAATATAAAAAAGAAATATCATAATGTTTAGGGTGCCACAGTGCCAATGAAATTAACAGAGCCAAGGAGACAAAGAATAACTTTTGCATACCAGTGACTGAATAGCAGGAAACTTGATTCTTTAACACTGGCATACTCTAATGTAATTTTATTAGAACAATTAGAGACAAGGAGGACCATATATACATATGTATATATGTACACACACACACACATATATATATATATATATATATATATATATATATATATATATATATATATATATATATAATTATACATGTATATATACATACATGCATATATATATATATATATATATATATATATATATATATATATATATATATATATATATATATATATATATATATATATGATTATTATCACTTTTGTACGTGATTCATTTATCACACATAACCACAGGTGAAAAATAAGAAACGGGGTGTAGGTCCTGACCGGTTTCGACTTTATTTCCAAGCCATTGACGAAGGACTGATACAGAGTATGAGAAGTCACAAATATATATACTACAAGAACAGTACTGACGAACATACACAACCGTTAGAGACTACATATCCCCCCCTCCTTCCGCCAGGAGATAAAGCAAAGTTTAAACCGTAGCCTCAATACCACCAGATTGGAGAGATTCCCTACGTGAATATTGCCATGTGAAGATGAGGCATCAAGTGTATCGCAAACTGAAACGTAAACACGATAATAAAATGAAACTGTTGATTGAAAGAAGCCCTTGGACCAACAACGCCAATCATGAATGTGTCGTCAACTTATCAAACAAACAGCTGGATAGAAATGTAACTAGTGCCTTAGGCTACGGTTTAAACTTTGCTTTATCTCCTGGCGGAAGGAACAGTGTGGAAATAACTAAAGGACTGTGTAATCTGGAAAAATATAGTGATTTAACGAATGAAGAAGTGAATATAGTTAAGGGAGTGATTTATGGAAGTATGAAGAAATCAGACACCACAAACGTCCCCAAAAGATTTATGGTTGCTATCAATGAACTGAAAAAAGATAAAAATATACACATGACAAAAGCAGATAAATCAGGCGCTCTTGTAATTTTAAATAAAAGTGAATATATAGAAAAAATGGAAAATCTTTTAGGTGATGATAGCACATATAAAGAATTAAATAAGAACCGTTAGACAATGTGAATAGTGGTTTCAATAAGAAATTGAAAAACCTGTTAAAAGGTAACGATAGCCTTATAAAGAAGTTGTGTGTGACCTCTCCATCGCTACCATACATGTATGGTACAATAAAAACTCACAAAACAAACTTTCCTGCCAGGCCAATTATCAGTTCAGTTGGTTCCGCATCATACAAGCTAGCGAAGTACTTAGTGGATATTCTCAACCCATTAGTAGGTACCATCTCAAATGCAAGTATCAAGAATAATGTGGACCTGATATATAAACTAAATAGTGTACAGATTAATAGTGAATCCAGGCTTGTAAGTTTTGATGTAGTATCGCTATTCACAAAGGTGCCAATTGATGATCTGATGGCGTTTTTATCTGAATTATTAGAGAACACACAGCTGGATTTCCCATTTTCTAAAAGTACTTTAATTGAACTGATTAAATTATGTGTAAAAGATTGTAAATTTGAATTTAATGGTAAATATTATCACAAAATTTTGGTATGGCAATGGGAAACCCTCTATCCCCAGTGTTAAGTAACTTATATATGGAATTTTTTGAAAAGAAGATATTAAACAACATAATCCCACGTAATGTAACATGGTTTAGGTATGTTGACGACATAATTTGTGTATGGCCAGGGAACCAAGATGTAAATAACTTTTTTGCCAAGTTAAATCAATTCGTACCATCAATTAAATTCACGATGGAAATGGAAAATGATGGGTGCTTACCGTTTTTGGATGTCCTCATACGAAGAAATAGAAGTGGATTTAAATATAGTGTGTATAGAAAACCCACTAATATTTCTTCCTATGTGCATTTCTATTCTGGACAAAGCAATAAGGTTAAAAAGTCAGTGTTTTCATCTATGTTTTTAAGAGCATTACGGGTATGTAGCCCTGAATATATTGATGATGAAATAGATAAGATTAGGAATGCAGGCAAGAAATTGAAATATCCTGATAGTGTATTAAACAGTGTGTTTGAAGCGGCAAAAAAGACTATGTATCAAAACCAGAAAGAACCTTACAACACAAAAAATTTGCTTGTTCTACCTTATAATAATAATATGAAAGATATCCCTCATCTTCTTAAGAATTTTGGTGTTAATGTCGCATTTAAGAACAATAAAACAATGAAAAATGTACTTATCAAGAACTCCCCTGACAATACTAAAGGGTGTGTATATAAAATTCCGTGTCAGTCTTGTGACAACTTTTATATTGGCCAAACCGGGAAAGCACTGGAAAAAAGAATTGAACAGCATAAGAAATGTGAGATATGCACAGGGGAACAGTGGTATATTTGTACATGTTAGTGAGAACAATCATGCTATCAACTGGGGAGGGGCAAAAAAGGATTGTATATTCTAATAATGCACTGGAAAGGAATATCATTGAATCTAGCTTTATAAAAGAAAGTTACACCCATAATATGAATATCAGTCAAGGGATGTATAAACTTGATCCTTTAATATCAAAAGAAATTTGTAAACTGTCTAAACTTTAAGGTAGGCAGTAGAGATGTATGAAAATAGAATTATTATATTTGTAAACACAGTACGAGGGTAGTAGTGTTAATGAGTTTCCAAACTCCGCCTCCGTGACACCTGTCAGGTGTGGATCTGAGATGGCGTATGTTTTGTTTATCAGCATTGTCCTCTGAGAGTATATTGTGATTTTTAGCCAAATGAGTTTTAAAGGCCACTCCTACCTCGATACCGGCCTGAGGGGGGATATGTAGTCTCTAACGGTTGTGTATGTTCGTCAGTACTGTTCTTGTAGTATATATATTTGTGACTTCTCATACTCTGTATCAGTCCTTCGTCAATGGCTTGGAAATAAAGTCGAAACCGGTCAGGACCTACACCCCGTTTCTTATTTTTCACCTGTGGTTATGTGTGATATATGTATATATATATATATATATATATATATATATATATATATATATATATACACATACATACATACGTACATATATATAAACACACACACACACACACACACACACACACACACACATATATATATATATATATATATATATATATATATATATATATATATATATATATATATATATATATATATATATATTTATATATATATATATATATATATATATATATATATATTTATATATATATATATATATATATATATATATATATATATATATATATATATATATATATATATATATATATATATATATATATATATATATATGGATGTTAGATTAACTTAACAATAAATGAAAGCATATAGTAGAAACCAAACAGTTTTACTGCCATATCTCTAAGAGAAAAGATTTTTCCTTACACGGTTGACAATCCACGTATATGCGTACCTGTTGTCAGCTTTAAGCACATTTACACAAAAGCCTTTTGCACGCCAATAAAGAAGACATGGCAAATTACATTGCAACCAAATTGCAGATGCTAATAACACTGAATAATGGATTCTATATCTCGTATAGATTTTAAAATCTATAATTGCCATGAGATCTAATTAAACACAATGGTAATCATATTTCAGTGCAAAAGAGCCTTTTGTTTAAGTAAGCTTGACACTAACAATAGGTCGGCACACACGTGGCTCGGACTTCCAAGAAGGATAAATATGATTTTCTTCTGTGGCTAATGCTGATCATTTGGTTAATAATGTTTGCAACACGGAACATTTTATACAGAGATGGATTTTAGCAGAGATCCGCATCTCGTTCATTCTTTGAAGGGGATGTGGGCTGCCACAGTTGTACTGCTCAGTCTCTTGTAACAAGCAGGTACACCAGACAAAATGAATGTGTTGGCATATACAGCACATACTACAATTCTTTATTCTTACCTGCAAGCTAAGTATGATATTAATTAGTATTTGAGGTGGAATCCCATACTCGTTGCACAATATTATTTGAATATACTTCTACTCTAAAGCATTACGCAATATCTAGCCACAGCTTTGAACTGAACACGTTTACGGACGGCGTTATATAACATGTCTTGCGCAGATGATAAGACATACTTGACAATATCAAATGTAAGGAACCCATAAAAACGTCAAAATGTGGAAAGTTAATGCTATATTTCAGAGACCAAATATATATATATATATATATATATATATATATATATATATATATATATATATATATATATATATATATATATATATATATATATATGTGTGTGTGTGTGTGTGTGTGTGTGTGTGTGTGTATATTATATAATAAAGGTTATTATCACACACTGGTTTTTACGTTCATAACGCTACCTTACCACTTTGCAAATTATATTCAGAAATTTTGATTCTCTTATATATGAGTATTAGAAATATGCAGTCAGTTATATTTATTTACACAAAATTGTGTCATTCAACAAGGAATATCGACAGGATTTACAATGACTCGTGCTTCAGCTTGAATATGAGCAGTAAGTAAGAAAAAAATAAAATAAAACGCAAGCATGCATGAATAGTGGTTTGAAATAACGCAAGTTACAATAATTAAAATTAAATAATAAATTATTTTCTTTGATGAATCAAAATTTTTAACAGACGGGATACAAAACTTTCAATAACAATCGGGAGTAATAAGCAAGTGATATTTTTCAACACTAAAAAATAATTTGAAAATAATATTAATTAACAAGTTGCTACTGGATAAAGATTAATCCGTTATCCAACAAACTCTGCACAAGTGATTTTAAACCGTTTATACGTGAATTTCCTGTATTTTCTATAGACCCACGAATAGTAACTCTTTTCCAAGGCCCTAGTTTATCAATTCAGTTATATGATGTTACTAACAGGGTCATGCACTGAAGGCTAGAACCCAGCAACTCTAAACTCATGAACACTGGCGACGCTAGCGACTATACCCTAATTTCGATCACCAAAGTTCAATAATGTTGGGTCTGATCAGTACTTACGTTCTTGTACATCATGGGGCACTTGTTAAATACTTCACATAAAACATAACAATGGTCTACTTACTATTCTGTTTCGATCATTTCAACATTATTAATTCTTATGAGGCTATGGATTAAAAACAAAATCACATTTCATTTCCAAAAATGTAAATAATGTTAGGAAAATATTTAGGAAAATTGGGATTCGG
>JANJGK010000017.1:20341979-20351979 GCA_039081455.1 Macrobrachium rosenbergii | reverse complement strand
GATTCGCTTATACACTGAAGTCACGTGCATCTACTGTGATTTTTTAAGCATTATATATATATATATATATATATATATATATATATATATATATGTATATGTATATGTATATATATATATATATATATATATATATATATATATATATATATATATATATATATATATATATATATATATATATATAATGTGTGTGTATGTGGTTGTGTATGTGTGTGTGCGTGTAATTTATCTGGCCATAATTGTCAAATGACCGCTTGTTGTCAGGATAAAGTTATACGATGATTAGGTATGTTTGTTTGTCTGCCATACGTGCGAGACGTTTGTTCCCCATACATTAATACGCTGTGGTGATAAAGAGAAGTGAGTGTCTAAGCGATTTCTCCTTTATGGATGATTTAAACTGTGCACAGTATTTCAATGATATTAACTTAAAGTAACTATTTTTTATGTTCATGCTAAATTTTCGTCTGTCAGGGAGCACGGTGTCTACTGAGAATAAGGAAAAATTCCTATAGGCTAGGCGGAAGACGAAGCTGAACTTCATAAAACCAGTAAACGTCCAAAGCATGCAACAGATGTAATAGCCAATAAAATGAGAATGATCACTGCGTCGGTAGCAAATGTTTAGCTCACATATCTTGATCCTGAATGAATGTGATTGCAATTGTAACGTCAGGAGATGAACCATTCGTGAAAAAGGGTAGTGTTGATCGTTTAGCATGCCTTGCAAAATCATCTAGGTTTTCGTTTAGTCTCAGATATTATTTTAGGTACAATGAACAAGACAGCATGCACATGCTGATACATACATTAACAGGCGTCATCACAGACGACATTAGATTGTCTCCTTCTCAAAGATAAATCACCTAAGGATTACAAATTTTAGTGACTCTTCCTTCAACCTCTGCAATTCTCTCCCCGCTCCTGCCTTTACTAGCTCTTATAACCTTTCTTCCTTTAAGAGGAAGTTCGTGTAAAGTTTCCTCTGTAATTAGACCACTGCCTCCTTCCTTCCCTTTCATCTTTCTTGTTTCCTTTAGGACAGGACCACCAAAGAACATTTTGCATCCTGGTTCACTGATCTCCGTTTACAATAAAATGTTGGCAGAGTTATGTGCGGAACAGTCAGCAGGAAGTATACGTAAATAAAAGTATTCTTTCCTCTGGAAGAGAGAGAGAGAGAGAGAGAGAGACGAAAGTAATACTTTACGGAAAAAGTAAATACTGCTGATGATGAGTACAGACATGAGGTGAATGGATGCAGTCAGTGAAATGCCCTGAATATAGGAAGTAAAAAGTTCTAATGAATTTCGTAAAGAAAGCTTTATTTTATATAATACAAAGGAAGAAAGAAATTCATAAAAAAAAACAAAGAATCTGGAAAGAGAGGAAGTGAATGTATTTGAAAATAGAGAACATAAGTTTTCAAGTGAAGCAAGGGTGGTATAAAAATTACTAATCATTCAGAAAAATATTCTTATGGATTATATAAATAAGCATCCTCTTTAAAATCCTACGGTCAGTTTTCAAGTTTGTAGCAGTTAGAAAAAAAGTAATCACCAATTTCAAGATTCTGGAATATCTAATAGCACTGGCAATATTTTTTTATTTATCAGCTCTCTCTCTCTCTCTCTCTCTCTCTCTCTCTCTCTCTCTCTCTCTCTCTCTCTCTCTCTCTCTCTCTCTCTCTCTTATGCAAGAGGAGCTACAGGGGCTATTTACGGAACATCACAAGGCCGTTGCTGAAAAGAAATGAAATTAAATTCTCAGAGAGGGTAAAAATAAACTAGCGTGTTAGTTAATAATCAAATCAACATTTCATTCGCAAGCAGTGCAGTAATGAGAAACGAAGACAATTTTATTAATGACTGATTGAATGTTGCTTTCTTTATTCGAGCTGAGAGACCTTTCATGGATGTAGTTCCCCCCAGTTCTCCTAATCATTAAGTTAATGAAAGAATTCTGATGCTGTCCACCTGTCATGCTTTATATGGTACATATGGTCTTTATCGTGACATAACAAGTATCCGAAAAAAAATAGGAATATTTGCCACACACACATATTTAAGTTGCTCTGTCTGCTCACCTGTTCAGATAAGTATGAAACTGATTTTTTTTCCCGAAAGAACGCACAAAAAAAAAATTAGGAAATAGAAACTTATTTTGATGATCTCACATTCTTTCTCCCACTCACTGGAAAATTCCATGGAACTCAATGACCGCTCCCGAATGTAGATGCACTTGAAGTTTTTTTTTTTTTTCCAAAATCTTAGTGTCTGTACATATGCAGAAATTCTTTAACAGTTACCTTGCATCTGAGGTCATGATATTTGTTTCACCTTTTCTTTTTTTATTTAATCTGGACACTTACAACATTTTCATTTAATTTGTTACCGCACGAAAGAAAACGAAACATGAATGAGAAACAGCTTCCTAGCCTAAAAGTTAAGGAAAAATATAGATTTCAACATTCATAGTGAATAATAAAACAGGACAGACTATGGATACAAAATAATCAGTTTCACAAGAGCTACCGGGAAACAGTTCGAACCATTCTCAGTCTTTTAATGAATTTATTTTATTTACGAATTCTGAAGCGGTTTCCTTGTTAAAGATTTAATAGAAGAGCATATCCTCCATGACTATAGGTTTAGATTCTCATTAAGAATTACACTTTATTTACCTTAAAATTCTTGAAAAGGAAATACCTTCCACGATTTCATTCATTAAACAGTGAATAGCTCATAATTGCCGCTGCTGTGGCTCTTTCCACTTCTTCTCCTGCACCTACAGCATTAGAGACAAGGAGTAGAAGATGGAGGAATGAGGGAGGGAGAAGGGACACAGTGAAGCCAAGCCTTGATTTACTTTTGGAGTAACTGCTAAGATATGCAAATGTTACAAAAGAACAGTTAAGTGATAATTGGGAAATAAGGCTGAATTAAAAGTATTCATTTCATCCTTTGACCATGGGAGCCTCAGTTTGCTGATTGATGTAACTTTCTTTCAGACTTCATTAAATTCTTTCCGTCTCCCGAATTTGTATTTAAAAATCAAATGCCGTTTGATTTTTTCTCTTACTCAAAAGATATTTCTGATTGACAGCCCTTCTTTATCATTTAGGTTTATTTTGTATCAGTTCCGTATTTACTCCCTGTTGCCTTATGCTAAACAATTCATTGAAACACTTACTTTGGCCTCATAACTCCCCTCTTCATTTTCACTTATGTCATCTCATCTGTCTTATCCTCCTCATTTCTCATACAGTTACATACGTCACTCCACCATTGAGAACATGAAAAAAAAATAATGTGTTTATGTCTATTTTTAATGGGGCATTTCAGTACTCTTTACTGAGTCCACTTCATGTATGCAAGTAATCATCGATGTATATCACAAAATTATGAAAGTGAAGGACATTGCAGTGTATAAAACTATTGTTTTTGTACACGATGCACTTCTCTTGTCTTCTAATCACACGACTTAATCTATTCGGCACAAGAAAAAAAACCGAAAAGTGACGTGATTAATACTGTATAGAACACTGAAAGTAGTTCATTGCTTTCATGCATGAATGTGTCCCTATATATTTCACCTACAAGTATTTGAACATTTTTCTTAAACCGAGTTGTGGTGTAAAGGCCCGTCATGTGATTGAATCACTCATCGTTTCCTTTTTACGCATTGTATAAGTATATATTTCAACGCTGTGATAATTTCCTAAAGCACTTATTAAGTAATTTTTTTTATGTCAGAATATAGAGATTTGTTTTATACAGTATATTCGAGCCTACACGTAAGCACCAACCATTCGGTTAGAAAATTTTAGTGCTCTTTTCCATAAATTTTAAATCACCAATCGAGTGTTGTATGAGGTGATTGACATCACCAGTAGCAGTTGTCTCTCCCGTGCACCTCGATCCGCTTCTCATCTTTTGCTCGCCAAACACAATTCCATTTCTTTTCCCACCCTAACGGAAAACGCAACAAAATATTTTGATAGTAGTTTGAAAACCCTTTCCACCATATGACTTGTCATGACGGGAGCTAGGTATTGAATTAAATAAATGCCAAAAGTACATTTTACAAAGTAACGTAGCGTAATTTTTCAAAGCAAACTATAGAAAGAACGAATCAGAGTAAATTAAATAATGCAACGAATACGTTCCAATACAAATACGCATAGTTCTTCGTTGGACAAGTCGGTAGAGTTCTCTGCTAGCACTCTGCTAGACCCGAGTTCGAATCTCCCCAGCCGGCCAATGAAGAATTAGGGGAATTTATTTCTGGTGATAGAAATTCATTTCTCGGTATAATGTGGTTCGGATTCCACAATAAATTGTAGGTCCCGTTGCTAGGTAACCAATCGGTTCTTAGCCAAGTAAAATAAGTCTAATCCTTCGGGCCAGCCCTCTCTATGAGAGCTGTTAATCACAGCTCAATGGTCTGGTTAAACTAAGGTATACTTAACTTAATACAAATAGGCTCTCCGAGAGAGAGAGAGAGAGAGAGAGAGAGAGAGAGAGAGAGAGAGAGAGAGAGAGAGAGAGAGAGAGAACTCTAATATTCTTACGTGATCACTAAAGAAAGTTAATAAGGGCATAGTACTAATAACAAACGAGCATTGGAGAATAAACCCATTAATTCATAAAGCCAAGAACAATAATCGTTTTTTTTTTATTTTATACCCAAAACTTTGATCCATTTAGATCCCCCATCAATTCTTCCTTTTACGCATTCACACATAGTATACGAACTTGTAGACGTGCCCGTGTTCATTGTAATTGTCTCCAGTATCTGTTTTCATATTAAGTGCTTCAGCCAGCAGAGTGGGGTCTCACGTGTTTAGAGGAAAGACCGTACAGCCATTTAATAACAGTTATTAACTGTCGTGCACGAGTGGGTTTCCATTATCCAAGACTTGCGTATACCACAAGCACCAAATAACACATTGAGTGCAACCCCAAATCCTTCCTTTCCTCATATCAGGAAGTAGCCTCTAGTTCTTAGAACTAGCCACCCACGAGTGCAAGGCAAAGGGTTTCTCCTTCCACAGTGCCCAGTAATCTGAGGCACTGCCAACGACTAGTAACTGAAGCATTTACCATTCACTTTCCCTTTTACTCATTGCTCACACTCTGCCCCAGGCAGAGTGCCATTTCCTTCAGTGCAATTTGGATGTATTGCCTCTTAGTGTTGTTCCCCGAAACACACCAGCACCCTAGTGCCACCAAGACATAGTCTTCAGGATATCCACCCATAAGGATCATTACTCCTTTAGGATTGCTCCACCAGTGTGACCTCTGCACGGCACACTCAGCCACAGTGCAACCTTATTGAGAAGGTGCCATTGCAACAAAGTGCCACCAAGTTATGGGACGCTTCCCCACTGTCACAGACCCTTTTGCCCAGATGTCCTGAAAGACTTGAACCATGTCATTTGAACAGTGTCAAGCCCTCATGAACATGGGCAAGGAAGCATGTTACACGGACATGAACACACCCAGTGGTTGAAAGGATAGCTGAATGACATACTCAAGCAGGAAAGAGCAGATAGAGAAAATCTGATGAAGTACGAAGAAGCTAAGGCAGCAAGAGACCTAGCTCCCAAGGAGAGAGAGCTAGCTCTCAAGGAAAAGGAGCTCAAGCTGGAGAAGGCTTGAAAAGAAAGTCCCGAGATTCTAGCTGCCCAACAAGCCTCCAATTCCATACCTGCTGTGCCTAATGCTCCAATATCTAACATTATTCCTAAATGGACGGGGCATGAGCACGAGGCATGGTTGGAGGAAGTAGAAGCACTTTTTGAGAACTACTCCACCACCGAGACAGAGAGAGCCGCACTGCTTGCCAAGCACATGGAAGGCAAAGCCAAAACCACCCTCCACTCGCTAGACAAGGGTACAAGAGGGAACATGGTAGATGTTTAATGGGTAATCATCAAGGCGTATGAAATCACTCCGGAGAAATGGAGACAGAGTTTTAGAGGTCTCGCCAAGGAAGTTGGTTGGGTCTGGGCTGAATGGGCCTATCATAAAACCCAATCAGGAAAATGCTGGCTTGACACAATGGCATGCACAGAGTTCCAAGACCTGTTCAACCTGATCATGATGGAGGATCTCTTCTAGTCTGTTCCTGGACCACTTGCCATGCACCTAAATGACAAGCAACCTACAACACTCGCAGAAGCTTGTATGGCTGATGATTGGGTGACCTTTAACCAGTCTCACAGCACATCTCACCAGCACATAGTACCTCCTGGACATCTCTCAAGATTAACTTGCCCGAAGAACGGACACCATGGCAAGCCACCAACATGCAACTTCTGCAAGAAAGTTGGTCACCCAGAATCTGAGTGCCGCATTAAGAAAGGAGTTAACCAGCACTGCTCTCAAAAGGACTCCAATGACTCCTCTCCACCCACCACCAATCAATCTTCTCCAACGACAGTCAGCATGGGGACATCAGACCATTCAAGGGGTCCCTGCCGAGACTGTGGAACTGCAGGGCACTATACTGCAGGATGTCCTGGTTGCCCAAAACATATCCTCTCTACTAAGCAAGTCCACCTGATTAGTGCCATGACCTCCGTGGCCATGCTGCCAGATATGTCTCACACCGAGCAGGTGTGAACTCAGTCCATCTCAGTGGCACCCCTAGATGGCTCTAGCCTACCAGTGAACCTGCTGGTTATGGTAGACACTGGCTCAGATATTTGCCTGATTGACCAGGCCCAAGTCCCAGCCAGTGCCACTGTAACGAAAAGACCAGGTGGATGATGTCTTGGATAGAGGAGCAGACTAAGACCATTCCCACAGTCAAGCTTCAGGTGACAACCCCTTGGGGCACTCAACCTCACCACATTGGCATGGTGAGCAAAATCAGGCATGGAGTGGAGTTCCTGTTGGGACAAGACCTCCTCTGGGGATACCCTTCCTCAACACCACTCTGTTGGCTAGCTACCTCCACCAGGGAGGCCTTACCTCCAAAATCACCTGACCGGAACACTGCCACCATGACAGGTGTGCCACCATCAGCCCCACCTTCCGCTCCCCAAGGTGCAACTCCAGGTCCAGTCATTGCTCCTCAGAAAAAGATGGCCACCAAAAGTTTCCCCGCCTCACTGCGAAGGGAAATCGCCTAGTACCACTGCAAGACCTGTAATGTAATAAGGCACTCCACGAATTAGTTGGGGTGCTCTAGCAAGCAAAGGGCAGTGGACATCACAAACAGAACAATTTCAAGAGGCTCTGCCCTCCATCTGAGACAGGAATCTTTGTCTTATGCTACTTCAGGTACAAAGAGGGGTTTGACACCCCCGGGTCCCTTGTCAGGCTTGCCTGACTCCAAATCTCTACCAGTGCCACTTGAGAGTCCTGAGCAGTGCCAAGCTCCATCTATCTTAGACGTAGCACCTCCATTAACCTTAATCTCTGTACCTGGCTCCCAATCCTGTCAAAGACCTCCGGCAGACCTTAATGCTACACATTCTCTGGTTGACCAGGAACTGTCCGGCCAGGATGCAGAAGCGGTTCCTACCCGTACGATGGTTGTCGCAGCAGCCGATGTAGGAGACCTCCCTGTAGCTGCTAGGGCTACCTCTGATTCTGCTCCTGATGGCACTTTTGGCCTTTCCCCAGAGTCGGTCCCATCATCACCTCCTAGGAATGGCGTAGCCAGACCTTGGATGAATCTGAAGAAGAAGAAGGGGTGGAAGAGATCCAATTAACCCATAAGAGTCACAAGCCCTCCTTGGCACTTGTGTCCTATTGGCATAGTACTGTCTCCATCTCAGAGTGATCCTGGCCCCTACCTGAAGGAGGTAGCCGGCGTGACCTCGGCCCAAGTAGACTAACACCTAACACCCTAGGCAATCTTGTAGTACCAACCCTGTTAATGAACTGTCCAATACTCAGGCTGGTACACACCTGACTGCTTAACGTAATTAACCCTTCAGGTTGCTCATGTCCAAAATTATTGGATGTGATATTACGTAAAGAATTGTGTAATCTGTAAATAGTTACATTTAGTTAGGTCGGTGTCATTTCATTTTGTGCCAGGGCAGTATGATAGTAGACCATGTCCACAAGGCACATTTTTCCATGTACCCTTTCCCTAGGAATAGAGTTCCCCTGTTGTAAGCGACAACCAGTGAAGTCTGTAGATGCTGTTGTCTAGCACTGGGCTCTGCTGTAGTAAGTATGTTAGTAAAACTATTATCCTCTCCTAGCAGTTAGGTGGGTCATTTTAGTTAGCTGCATTACAAAAGTACAACTCATTTAGAGAAGCTAACTGACTAGTCGAGACGAATAACTTACTTAGCCAAGGCCTTCATGTCCAAAAGAGAGTGAATGCTTTCATAAAGGGGGGAAGCTTTCACGTATTTAGAAAATTTGTCCCCACAGTTAGTTAGCTAGGAAATAAAATTTCATGGCGGCTGGAAGAGACCCCACTAGGGGGGACAGATGTAGGCGTCCTAACCACAATATCACACAGCCCATTATTGTATGATATTGGATGACAGAAAGCTGTTAGGCCACAACGACCAGCCAGGATAGTAATTGGGCTGCTAGGCTGACCATTAGTTAGTCCTAACTATAAGACCTAATTCCCTTTAAACTTTGTACTGGCTGTTATTGTTTCTTCCAGATAATACCTCTGTCCTGTGCCCGCCACTGGGATCAAATGGGCCATCTCCGTGACCTCTCTCGCTAACTTCGTGCCAGACCTCTACAGCACAAGGTCGCAGAATCTTAACAGCTCTAAGCTGGTGTTGCTCTGACCTCCTACCACTGGCCACGCATTGGGACTTCTGTGGCCTGAATCCAACTTTTGCAAGTGAGCTCCAAGCACAGATGCAATAAGGTACATCTTGAAGTTGCAAGTAACGCCAGTGTTCTTTTCCTTATTCTGAATTTCTCTCCATTTTCAGTATTTCCAACTTTTCATTCTCCCAAACAAAGTCCCTTTGTTTCCCACAGCCTAGCATGCACATTGGTTCTGTGATAATAATTAGAGCATTCTCACCATATTGTTACCATGTGCTAATTAACTCTAATTGATAACTCCCTCCATTGTGAATAATTAGTTTCATGTGAGAGAAAGTCTTTGTTTACATGAATACTTACCTGGAATTCTTTTTCAGAATCCTGAAATCTGGCTCCTCAAGTTTTGCCCCTGACCTTGTGGAACAATTGCCTTAGAAGACTCAATTCCATCTTCCGAACTTGTCAATACAAGGGCCACGTGTTAGGCCTCTCAGCGTTATCGTCGTGCTAATGTAAAATAATTTTATCAGCCAGTCTTAAGCACTTTATAAGATTTGTGTTAATCTTTTATTGATTGGTTAACTGTAATTACACCTTTTATTGTACATTGCATGTGGCTTGATTCCTGGACTTCCAGCCTATCCATATTAATTTCTAGTCGCAAATTTGTAAATAAATTACTTTCATGCCAACTGGTATGTAAGGCAGCCTTCCCAATTTCTTTGAATAGATGTAATTTGAAGATAAGTCATACTATTAATTACATTTATTGCTTATGTTCTGAGTTGTGGGTGTTGGCCCCTAAGGCAGATTACATTCAAAATTCAATTTAATTCTTCCAACCGGACTCAGAGCATAACAGTAAGTATATATATATATATATATATATATATATATATATATATATATATATATATATATATATATATATATATATATATATATATAAACCGGTCTAGATTGTCTGGAATAAAAAGGCGTATTGAATAAGAATATTAAGCCAGAATTATACTCTTGGAATCACTGTAGGTGATGCATATTTTATATATGTCATAATATTCAATATGATATTGGTAATTCTTAGCCTACTTTCTCTTTCTCTGTCTGTCTTTTATATACATATATATATATATATATATATATATATATATATATATATATATATATATAGTATATATATATATATATATATATATATATATATATATATATATATATATATATATATATAT
>JANJGK010000017.1:20314479-20339479 GCA_039081455.1 Macrobrachium rosenbergii | reverse complement strand
TTTGCGTTGTCAGTGGTTCAGTAATTTGGACAGACATCGTTTCTGTTTGTAACGGCCTAACGGTACATTTTACTGTACTTTTTTGTAATAGTTTTCTTGGGAAATTATTGTATATTCTATAAACTTTCACCGAAGATGTGTGAAACACAAGGAAAATACTGTACTTGTGCATAGAAATGCACTACGAAAACTCCTATTTAATTATGTACCAGCTACTAAATTTAATATCATCCCGACAAATCCACGTAATCTGTGTGGTTTGTTTAAGTTCAAGGATAAACTTGGCCCTATGATGACCTCAAGTTCAGTTGCCCTAGATGTCATCTAGGGATCTACGTGGGATCCACACAGAGGTTACTAAGGGTCAGAATTGATGGCCATAAGGGCGTTAGCTATCGAACTGGTAGCAAACTTGCTAATCCTGAATTTTCCAACATCAGGCAACACGCCAATAAATGCAAACATAAAATACAATACAAAGATCTTGAAATACTGGGACGGGCACCGAATGACAAACTATTGGCAATCCAGCAGTCCTTGTTTATTAAACAACTTGTCCCTCAACTGAACACTTAGCAGTCCTCCTGGACAACTCTTTAGCTTACGTGAGCTGTTGCCTTTTGTCATTTCTGGTTTGTTCCTTCTGACTTTCGTCCTTCCTTCCTCTCATGACGGTTGGTTCTACTACAACTAGTTTTCATTTTGCTATTTATGACGTATTATGTCTTGTATTTGTATTTTATCGCTTTTAATGTTAATTTTATTGTTCTTTGTCTTTAGCGTGAAAATGAGACCTTTGTGTTTTGAAACGTCGCAATAAAAGTATTTTAAGGACCATCTCCTTCAACCGTCTTCTATATATATTATCATACGACCTTTCCCTCTTCAGAAGGGTGACGCTAGATGAGTAGAATCTTCCGACTCTCAGCATGCTTTAATACATGAACTTCTACTCATTTATAAATTGACTGACTGGTGGCCGGTAAACCATGGTCGAACCGCGGTTCTTGCAATACGAATTTAGTGCTCTACTTGTGTATCTCGCACCCTCTGACGCCTACGCACATAAACAAACACACACACGTACACACACACCTATATATATATATATATATATATATATATATATATATATATATATATATATATATATATATATATATATATATATATATATATGTGTGTGTGTGTGTGTATACGTCATTAATTTAAACCCATTATATGCATCATCGAATAATCTGGACAAATTTAGAGTTATCAATTGTTTTTACTGGATTCTTTTTTGATATAATAGAACAAAAATCTTATTATACAATGAGGCAAACAAATCAAATGTTCCTTTTCTAGGGAAGAAAATAATTACAGTCCCGGACAACAACTCTATTGCACCCATCAACAGAAAGCTAGATAATTTCAAACTGATAGGCAGCTATAAAAACACCATTAGGAATAAAATAGTTAGAAACAAAAAGTCGGTAGAGGGGGAGGGGTATATATGACAGCGTGTCTAGACTGTGAAGAAGGGGACTATGGCGAAACTGGCAAATCATGTAAAGAGCAAAGCAAACAACATCTGCAGAACATAAGGCATTATAAACAGACGTCAGCAGTTGCCAAACACTGTTGGGAAAAGATCATAAAATAGACTGGGAAAATATGAGTATTCTGTACAGGACCACCAACAAATCGGCCAGAGTGGTTGTAGAGAACACCTACATAACTTGCGCCAACAACACAATGGCAGGAAACACCGGAAACGGCTTTGAAGACAGCATATCTAGAAAAATCGCATACTCCACAGTAGCAAGGAAACGAAGGAAAAACGCAAGAGAACGCACAGAAAGCAGACACCTGGAAGAAGGGAGCAGAGAAAGACCAAGATCACGAGGGGGTGGGGGTCACACAGGAGGAGCTAGGCGATTATAGGATTAAAGCTGCCCAGCACACAGATATAAATACAGCTGGACTACGCATCCACTCATTGTACGGATACTTGATAATGTGGACTGTTTGTCCGAGAAAGCTTGTAACTTTTTTTTGAATAAATACTCCATTAGATACCATCCAGTTTGAATGAGTTCCTTTTAATTATATATATATATATATATATATATATTTATATACTGTGTATATATATATATATATATATATATATATATATATATATATATATATATATATATATATACATACATATACAGTGAGGATTGAAAGGGGTTCTATCAACTGGTAGACATCAGAATGTGCCAAGCTAAAAATTTTGTAGTAACTGTTTTTATCATTTTAAACTAAGCTTCATGTATACCCTCTTTCAAAGGGCTTTTACCATAACGTCTGATTGGAATCTTTTTCACAGTGAAAGAACCTATCCATCTCCACCAATATTTCACCGATAATTGCTCTCCGTCGAAACATTTTTATAAATACCTCTACAAATTCTTAAACAATATTTTCCATCGTAAAATTAGAATACCAACAGTACTAAAATTACGATTATATGCAAGTATCCCATTCATTCATGAAAAAAATTTCTACCGTGAATTGAAGCTGTCAGTAGAGAAATTTTTACCTGCAATTGAATTAAAGCCAATACCCTGCAACCCAATGAATATTAGATCTCTATTTAAACGTAAGGAGAAACTCGATCCACTAATGACCTCAGGAGTCGTATGTCTGTTTAATTGCCCTAGATGTAATCTTGGGAAGTACGTCGGCTCCACACGTAGGTTAATCAAAGTGAGATTAAACTCTCACCAAGGCGTTAGCTATAGAACATGTGTCTAATTAATCCTGAATTTCCATGTACAAGTGAACATACAAAGAAAAGTAAATCTAGCATAAACTACAAAGATTTTAAAACTTACTAGGCCTGAGACCTCAGCACCTTATGGTAATCACTCCTCCTTTTCCTTTGTACTTGTCATTTATATTACTTGTATAGTTTATAACGGTTAATTTTTATTCCGTGTTTGTTATTTTAACGTTTGTCTTCTTTTTTATAGCTTGAAAATAGGACTTTTACGTCTTGAAACATTGCAACAATAATAAAGAAGTTAGAAAAGGAATAAAGGACTGATCCTAAACCTTGCATTTGCTGATATATACTATATATATATATATATATATATATATATATATATATATATATATATATATATATATATATATATATATATGCGTGTGTGTGTATGTGTGTACATATATATATATATATATATATATATATATATATATATATATATATATATATATATGCGTGTGTGTGTATGTGTGTACATATATATATATATATATATATATATATATATATATATATATATATATATATATATATATATATATATATATATATATATATATATATATATGTACACACACACATATATATTTATATATATATATATATATATATATATGTATATATATATATATATATATATATATATATATATATATATATATATATGTATATATATATATATATATATATATATATATATATATATATATATATATGTATATATATATATATATATATATATATATATAAATATATATATATATATATATATATATATATATATATATATATATATATATATATATATATATATATATGTACAGAGAGAGAGAGAGAGAGAGAGAGAGAGTTGGATATGCATATATATATACACACACACCCATATACTTATATATATATATATATATATATATATATATATATATATATATATATATATATATATATATATATATATATATATATATATATATATATATATATATATATATATGAATATAAGAAGGCCATAAAACACTATCTTGAACGTTGCAACCATAAACAGAATGGAAAAAGGAAGGAAAATTGCTGTTCCTTGATGTACTGATCATAAGAGTACAGAACAGATATGCCTTCACTGCATATAGGAAACTCACTTTCGCTGTTTCCTATATTCATTTCTTAAGCTACCACGATGTCTCCGTAAAGATCATGGTAGGGTGCAACTTATTCCTCAGGGGCTTAGAATATGTTCTAATGGGTACCTAGATAAACAATTTAATACGATCCGCCAACACCTAACGCAACCTAACGCCAACACCTAACGCCAACACCTAACACAACTACTCTACCCACCCCACATTACGAGAAGGCTATTAACAAAGAGAATAAAACATACTACAAAGGGCCCACTCACAACAGACAAATAGATTTTAACAACAAAATTAAGCTTCCGTACGACAAAAACATCCAAAAAGCCACAGAACAACTCAGGTCTAACAATCCTTTCATCTTCCTTTATCCCAAATCCATCGGGAGCTCGCTCGTTAACTATACTTAAATAAAAAAGTGGAAGAAGCAGGAGTTTACAAGATTCCGTGTAACAAATGTTATGAGATTTACATAGGAAAGACGGTCAGGTCCCTCTCGCAAAGATTAACAGAGCACAAAAGGTCGGTACAGTATGCTTCGGAGAGTTCAGGGATTTTTCTACATATCAGGGATAGAGGCCATTCCATAAATTGGAGCGGGGCGGAGCTGGTTTTCAAAAGTAGCTGTCTGTACAAAAGAAAGATGCTGGAATCTGCTGTCATCAATCAAACCAACAATATGAACTTGTCAGGAGGACATTGGAAAGCGGATGAAATCGACGGGTTAATCCTTAAACCTCTTCTCAAACAGGTGCTCCAGGAAACACGACCACCAGACGAATTGCAAAACGGGAGTTAATGAGGCCAAAAACCACCAGGGAATTGTTTATTTCCCTCCTTCTTGGGAACGGTCACCTGCATACCATCGGAGACTTAATGCCACACCTACATATGCTCTGTATATATATTCCTGTAACATTTCATCTGTCCATATTTTACCAGTGAACAGGAGCACAGAAGGAAGTGCTCGAAATATATGTTTACAACGTTCAAATAGTGTGTTATGGGCCTTCTTATATTCATATTACTCTGTGGTATTACAGTAAAAGACATTCATATATATATATATATATATATATATATATATATATATATATATATATATATGTATATATATATATATATATATATATATATATATATATATATACATATATATATATATATATATATATATATATATATTATATATATATATATATATATATATATATATTTATATATATATATATATATATACATACATATGTGTGTGTGTGCTTGGGGAAAATTTCGTGGTAAATGGAATAGCAAAACTTATGGGTGTATATTAAAAGGAATAAAATTGAATTTGCGGAAGAATGAAATTAGATAATTGTCTACAAACAACCATGAAATTCCTACTTGGTAATTCCGGCGTTCAAAAATTATATGAAACATGAAACCTGGGAAACCACGTTAATAGATGGAGACCAGATAAAACTCATCGTCTTTCTTGAGGGTAATAAATGGAAATACTTGAAAGGTCATTAACATCCTATGACATGTAGTCTGCTCTCTTTCCTCCTGAAAATGAACCGTAATCCTTGACAGCAAGTTGCTTCAGCTTACTTGCTTGTTGACGCAAGAAGTCTAATTAAAACTTAGATGCTTTGGATTGTTAATATTATGATTGTATTTTATTTTATGAAATGATTATTCATAAATTTATGCTAATCAATATAAATATATATACAGTATATATATATATATATATATATATATATATATATATATATATATATATATATATATATATATATATATATATATATATATATATATATATATGTGTGTGTGTGTGTGTGTGTGTGTGTGTGTGTGTGTGTGTATGTGTGTGTGTGTGTAAACATATATGCATCTATTCGTCCCTGAAAACTGAACTTTATTCACCTGGTGGTTCTAGTCGTTACAAAATGGATGTTTTCAAATATATTCTTTTCATTTTCGTAGTTGGACTCAAATACACGAATTCCAATGACATAGTTTTATACTAGCGGGTCTGCTGAGCTTCTATGGTTGTTTGACATGTAAGCAAAAAACTTTACCTTACGTTTATGGCTACTGATATTTGACCTGGTATGTGGAAGAAGTTAAATGTTATAAGACCACATCTGCGCTGTAAAAGTAAAGTTATGGGTTAGGATTATTTTTAAATCTCTCTCTCTCTCTCTCTCTCTCTCTCTCTCTCTCTCTCTCTCTCTCTCTCTCTCTCTCTCTCTCTCTCTCTCTCTCTTTAAAACCGAAACTAGCAAGTGTTCGTTATCGCTTGCATTTGCTAGTTCCCATATCCATACCATACCCTTGTCCATACCCATACTTTTATCATACCCATATCCATTCCCATACCCATATCCGTACCGCGCCCATGCCCATATCTGTTCCATACCCATACCTATACCCATACCCTTACCCATACCCATACCCATATCCATTCCATACCCATATCCATATCCATACCCATATCCGTACCATACCCATAGTGATACCCATGCCCATATTTGTACCATACCCATACCTATACCCATACCCATACGGTGTAAGTGCAGGAGCAGCTGATGATGGGTTTTGAGCCAACGCTGATGCCATTGGCAGTTCCGGACCATCACCAGTAGTGCCTGCTGTTGTTCTAGAATTACCCACTGAGTCCATTTTGAAAAGAAAATAAGAAAGCTCAGCCAAAAATCCTTTATTATATACCGTTGGGTCACTTAATGTTGAAAATTTCTGGACAGTTATTAAAATATTATTATTGAAAGGCGTCTTCACAACTCCAGGATCCTTTGAAGCAGTCTTTAGCTCCTGAAGCATTCCTGGAGAAATGCCCATCGGTTTATGACGTCTTCTTAAATTCTTAAGGACTCCAGGATCCTGTGAAGCCGTCTTCAGCTCCTAAACGGATTCCTGTCAGATCCACTTCCCTTCAGGGAAGAAATCCAGAACCTGTCTTCAAATTCATTTCTTCCACCTCCTGGATAAACTCCCATTGGATTATAACGTCTTCTTAATTCTTAAAAGCTCCAGTTGTATAACAGGAGTAGTATTTACTGTGATGCTCATAATGCAAGTGGTTCATAGTTACCACATAAGGTTAATTAAACACTTCATTATATAAATTCTAAAGGTCAAACAAGTTATATTTTGATTTGAAAAACCTGTACATTACTTTTATAAAAAAAAATATCCTTAAAAATGTATAAATATTTTGTTAATAGTACTCAATCACAACACATTTTATTTCATCATAAAACATAGAAAAGGGAAGAGGGAAAGGGGAGGGGAGCGGAAGAGAAGAGGGATGTCAAAGGAGGAGAGGGAGGGGAGGTGGAAAGGGAAGGGGAAGGGGGATGGGGAAGGGGAATGGGGAAGGGGAGGGGGAAGGGGAAAGGGGGCGGGGAAGGGGAATGGGGGAGGGAAGGGACACAGCACACAGAAAGTTAGCCCAGGAAATTAATATAATAGAAAATACTTAATCGCAGGAGAGTAATCCTCGAATTTGCAGTCATATTAGTGTTGGAAAAGAATCCGCATGTGACAAGCACTGGATGGGAGAATATATTATGCTAAGGATACAGTAACGTATTGATGACAAGAACCAAAGACAGTAACAGAAAAGAGATAAAGATGGTCATAAAGCTACTCGAAATCAGGGAAAAGGAATTTCGGGCATGATGAATATTAATATGAAGGTTACGAAGGTCGATAGTAATGTACGGGATGGAAAAGTTGCTCAAAAATAGACTGTCAGGGAGAACCTTAGCTAAAATTATATGAAGACTGTGAAAAAACAAACAAACAAAGAAAACCTTCGCTGCAGTAAGCAGTTATAAAGAACAATGAACAGAAAAATAAAGCAAAAGAACATTTCGTATCTAAATATCTTTAGTACGGAAATACTGATGCACTTTAAATCGTAAAACGATTAACCAGTACACCTGAAACTAGCATATGTTTCTTTCAGATAGCAGAAATAGGAAATTGTATTGTTTCTCTTTAACTGACCGTAATAAAAAAAAAAAAAAAAATTGTGCGTGCCCTGTACCTGAAGCCATTGGTGATGAGAGAGAGAGAGAGAGAGAGAGAGAGAGGCAACTGTGTGTAGCAAAAGGATTAAAGGTTGGAAGGCTGTTCGAAACACACACATACTGTCACTGATGGTAAATCCTTATTCCTTCTCTGTCTTTGTTTCCTTCTTTTTCTTCTTGACATCGTTTTCTTCATCTTCTTTCAGTTTTTTTTTTTTTTTTTTTTGCTTTCTCTCCTGATAAATCATTTCGAAAGTCATCATCGAGATCGACAAGTCAGCTTCCCGGAAATCGAAATTAGCCAATGAGACCAACTCATCGTTTTTTCTTTTTCTTTTGTGACTGCTTTGACTTCATTTTCTTCATCCCCCTTTTTTATTCTCTCCTGCTCCCACTCCTCTTGCCTCTGGAATAAAATCTTGGCTGGAAAGTGACGAGATTCTTTGTGTCAAAATCGTAAATAATTCACGTTGCCCGGACAGTTGGTTGCATGTTTGTATTTTATACAGACGGTCCATTTCTCTTGTTTTCTCGAACATTTTTTATTTTTTTATTATTATTGGTACTCTCCACAAAAACGCCGACTACGAACTGGTAACAGAACCAAAATAAAAAATTTCAGAAAAAAAGATCACTGAAAATAGAAAAAAATACCGTGATGGCATTTCAATCATGAAGTAAAAATGAAATTGAAAATGGTATTGATAGCTAGAACAACATTTTATAGCTTAAAAATTTTTATTTGAAAGGATAGATTAAGGATAAAAGTACGAATGATAGAAATGGGGGAAAATGACGAAACATTTCTACAGCCGATACAAAATAAAAGTTCAGGCATAAGAAGGGTAAACAAATATTGCCTTACGTGCATTTTTTTATTATCATGTGAAAGCCTTTTCAGTCCCCCGAAGTAAAAAAAAAAAAAAAAAAAAGAAAGACAAGGGAAAAAATACACGCGTACCCTGGAAATTCTTTCAGACAGTTCAAAGTGACCTGGATCCCTTAGTGAAGGGAGGCGTAGACGCAATTGTTTGTCGTATAGCACAAGATACTTGGACACCGATGTCTCTGCAGATTACACTGAGTAGAGGACGCTCTTTGGGATTCAGCCTGTTGTCGCTTTAAAAGTTTATACGTATGTATCTTTTACTTATTCTTCACCTGTCTACTTTGAGGTGTAATATTTCTTCTTCTATTTGCATCTCTTTCTTCTCCTAATAAGAACATTTGTAGAATTTTCAAATGAATGATGTTACTTGGAAAATCGAATAAGATCTCTGTTTACTTTCTCTCTTTTGCCTGTCTTCTGTATTTTCTTTGAGTTTTCTCTTTAATTTTTAAAGGACGAAATTAATTATCTTAAACCTACCGACTGTGTTATCTGTTTCGCATTATATTCCGTATAAGCTTCCTCGACATTTTCCGTATCGTTTTGCTCCACTTTCGCCCTCGAGCCGTCCTCTTCTTTTCGGGTAATAACATCGGCTGAAAAGCGACCGAGATTCTGTGCCATTTTTACTTCTATTAATTTGCGTTTTCCGGACGGACAGCTTTATGGGGAGGAGGGCTGTCTCCTTTCATTCTCTCTGGCTCGTTGACAGTTGTAAGCTCAAAGACTATCGTTGCCCCTCTCTCTCTTTTTCTCTTTCTCTCCCTTAACGGAGTTGGTTCTATTATTCAGCTGGGAGCAAAGATTCCACCTGTAAAAGATAGTAGATGGAGAAGTAGGAAATGACAAAGTTGAAAAGAGAGATGCAGATAACATAAAGCCGTGAACATAGATAGAGAAATTAATTAACAAAAAAGACGTCGGTGAAAGGGGAAACACTTTATTGAGCAAAAAACTTACAAAGTACAGCACAACAGGCAACCTGGACGCGTCATGTGTATAGGGGAAAGCCCTCTCTAATGGATGAAATTGGCTGTGGTGTTATACATACATGCATACATACCTTTTCCACCCTATTGATTACTCGACAAAAGTCAGTCATTACGGCTGATACGGTATGCAGGTAGTATTACAAAATATAAATGCTAAAAAAAAAAAAAAAAAAAAAAAAACAATAGCACAAAGAGGACTTACGAAAGGAGTATGAAATGAGGTTGATGGAAGCGCTGTCGTTCATGTCAAAGCAATGTTATAAAGTAAACAAGAAAAGAAAAAATCATAAAATAAATAAAAGATATTACTTTAAAAACTCTGAAGCGAGAAAAAAAGTGCTTGTTTTGTCGTAATTTTATATATAAAAAATACGCTGTGCGACCCATGTCACAGAACGCCAATTCGACCAAGTGATTGTTGGTCACTGGCTTCACCTTTGAACCACACAATCTGAGTCATCACTCTCCCGTCCGCACGCTGTAATAAAAAAGGATCAAATCTTGACAATAAATCTGTACACTCTGGAAGTCTGTGTATGACTTGCATTTACCATGTCATCGGTAGATACAATAATGTTGAAATATATTGAAAAAGAAATATCTCTTCTCCAAGACGTGACTGCCTCCTGTGTTTGCTCGAAGATGTCATCACCAGTCAGTAAGGCATGTCCACACTAGGAAACATTGTTTGGAAACAAAGTTTGCAACTGTTTGAAAACAGTTTCTTGGAAACTGTTTGTAAACAGTTTGGAAACCGTTTCCAAACAGCTTGCAAACTGTATGCGAATAATGTTTCCTCTCCAGACCTCAGTTGTCGTCAGGATGCCTGCTGGTGCAGTGGCCTCTATTTTACTTGGCAGTTTTAATGCACTCAAGGAGGGATAAGAGAAAGAAAATGAGATGGCTGAGGAAGTTTTTAGGAAAAGGAGCGTGTCATGCTGACTTGCTTCTGGCGCGTATGTATATGTACATATGCATATATACATATGTATAAGTATGAATGTATTTCAGAAAATATGGCTGCTACAAATTTTAAAGGACACATATATGCATTTCATAGCTTCAATGCTTTAAGATGTGATGGAAGAATTTATGGAGTCAGATGGAACTAGGTCGAGAGACTCGAGGTAAAATCTTTGTGTTCAACAAATAGTTTGATTCCTCAGCAATATTGCCGGTCAGGTGATCTTCCGAAGTGTTATGTATATTCGTGAGTACGTGCGTTAATTTGATCTAGATTATGCCAAAATCTGCCCTAAAAGTGAGTTTGATCGTTCATTAACGTGATAGAACTGCAGTTGTCTAGACGTAGCTTTGGAGAGGATCCAGGCTTTGAATCGGCAGATAAGGTAGAGTTTGAAATCTCTGTTTTTATGGGAGGAAATTGAACTTGTGATTTTTTACCATGATTTTCTAATCATTATGAACTTTTGAACTGGTGTGGGAGATTTAATATGAATATTCATACCTCTTTTATATTATTGTTTTGTCATGTTACGTTTGCCATATCTTGGCTATGCATTTTACACTTTCCATTATTGTGTTTTGCATTTCATATATTTTTGGGAGTTTTCTATTATGTTTAATTCTTCCGACAGATGTCTGTGGACAGATGTCGGTGGACAGAGTGGATAGTGTGGACTGTTTCGAATAACATGTGGTAGACTGTTTTTTTTGGACATGACTAGTTATTGATTTGGGGAGTATGCGTGAGTTTGGATATTTTCAGGCTATTAGCCATAGTGAGACTTCTTTAATCAGAAGTGTTTTACAGTTCAGAGTTTAGTTATCTAACTCGATAATTCATTTATTATGCATTTTAATCTTTGCTTTGTTTTATTCATTTCTTGTTGGGTTATTTGAATAATAAACCTATTTTTGTAGAAACTATTGCGTTTCTTTAAATGGTCCATTTAATTGATTTGGTGAGAATGAGTGCGATTCGGGTGGGTGAAATTCAGAAAGCGATGAGAGAGAGAGAGAGAGGCGATACACGGTGAGCGAGAAAGGGAGAGAGAGAGAGAGAGTGGAGAAAAAATGGATGTAAGTGTTATCGTGAGCGAACTTTCATACGCCTCCGTTTCATGAATAAAGATCGTTGGAGCACGTTACGTACACTTTCAAAAAGTGTTAATTCTGTCCTGGTTACAAATGTTTAAGTGTATATATGTAATTATATATATATATATATATATATATATATATATATATATATATATATATATATATATATATATATATATATATATATATATATATATATATATATATATATATATATATATATATATATATATATATATATATATATATATATATATATACGTACATTAATCATACATGTGTATATATACATATACACACAGAAAAACTAAATGCATTCCATTCTGGATGGGAAACAAATAGACGGTAAAAAATGTTTCAAAACTGTTTCCAAACAGTTTCCAAACTTTGCAAACTTTGTTTCCAAACAATTTCCACACTGTTTGCAAAATGTTTCCAAACTGCAAACAGTTTGCAAACTTTGTTTCCTAACAATGTTTCCTAATGTGGACAGGCTACTGTTGTCAACGCCTCGTGGACAGTTAGCGATTCGATGAAAACCCTTTCTTGTGGAAACGAGACCACATAGTATCACATGCCATGCCTTTATAACATGGCGAAATATTCGATCCACATTGCATCAGAAAATTTTTTCTGGGAGCTTCTATGGCGTGACCGGAAAGGGGCTGTTATTAAGGAACCAATCATTGTGTAGAAAATCAAAACACTCCTTATATGGGAATGACGATTGTCTGTCATCATTAGCTCCGTCCATATATTAGTATATAAGCTTCCAGAAGAGATTTCCCAAGACAGAGACATAGACAGACAGAGACAGAGAGGGCACTCAGAGGTTGTACAAAGCAAGGTTCTGATGGGATTATCCCCTTCAGACAACTTTTACTCTCATCTCCACAAAATCCTGTCCTTCCCGAAACGAAGAGGAGCAGCCAGCCCTTCCTGCTTGTGATGAGAAGTCCCTAAGCCCTCCATGTTCGAGACGAGGTGAAGCAGCGACCCAACATACCAGCGACGAAGAAAAGTAGTCAGCCCTTCCTGCTTGTGTGGAGGAGAAGTCGCTAAGGCCTTTCTGCCTGTAGAGAGGAAGAGTCTCCAGCTCTTCTTGCCTGTAGAGAGGAAGAGTCTTCAGCCCCTCCTGGCCTCCATTTGCACAATCTCCGGATTCTTGGAAAAACAGCATTTGCTGCCTCATCCTGAAGACATCCCTTTTGTGACGTCTACGAGCCTGTGGTCATCGTACCAGCAACATCTCTGCTGAGTTCCCAGCCGCCCTTCTGTGACGTCGTCAAGCCCGAGGTCATCGTGCCAGCATCATCTCTTCAGCAGAAACCACAGCCATGAAGGATAACTCACCAACTCACCATTTAAGTATTAAGACTGCTCTGACTTGCAACTTGTTCCCCCTATCTGTAACTGCGTAGATTTATTTTGTTTAGTTTTACGATGAATGAGAGCAAAGGGGAAACAACATCTCGTTTTCTTTGTAAATAAGGTTGTGAATAAATGTGCTGTAGTATTGTGTGAGTTTATTTTTATATTTATTTCCAAAATTTCAGTTGCTGGTGTTGAAAAAATATTGTTTAGAGTTTGAAAGAACCTTCAACGATTCTTGGATCGTGACACACCACACCATATACTTCCTAAAGAATGGATCACACTGAAATGCAGAAATTAACGAGGGGATGAAAGGGTAGACCTACTTTTCGTTACATAACAAGCTGCCAACCATTGGTATTGAAGGATTCAAGATATCAAAATTTAGACAGATTTGAGAATTTCTGAATGTTCTCCCTCTGCCATCGACGCCTTTGTTCATCCGCTGAGTGTATACAAAAGAAATCAGCATCATAAATGCATTCTTCCTCTTATCTTGCTTTTACCCAGTGTTACCCAAGTACCCAAGTAAAGGTGGCTATGGAAAGAAGCAATTTTTTTTAGTATTCTTACAATCGGACAGATAACGTCTTTTCTTTTGAATATATGCAGCATATATAATTGCTGTTGTATGGCGATTATTGGTAAACAACATGATGAGCTTTGCACAGGTTTACTCTAGCTTTTCCCATATCCAATCATCATAAAAGGAAATGTGGTAGGTCTACAAATATGTAAGTGTAATCCAGACCATCAAAAATACGCCATTATTCTATCCCTGCTGCCAAGGAACAGTTCTCGATGAATATAATCGGCAGGTTATGTACACGGAAGGACATGCATGTTAGTACGCATGCTCTGAAGGAATCAAGGATTTATCCTTAATTGAAAGAATGTTGGCCAATCCTTCATAGTCCAAACATGTTTGCAATTCAGGATATCACTACTACGTTACGAAATAATTCGCAAGTCTAAAACATTCTTTCGTTCTATTTAAGTCTCTATTTTAGTCCACTCTTTCACTGACGTCACCTTAGCTGGGGAAATTATTCTTTTCCTTAACAGCAGCATATGAAGGTTCACGTCAATGAAATAGTGGCAAAATGTAAAATCTCTAAAGACTACTTTTATATCTGCAACAGAAATTTTTTTTAGTTCGCAACTAGACGCCTAAAACCTATTACATTTTTACCTCCATACACAGACCTTTGAAGTATTTTGCATTTTGTATAACTTTTCTCTTACATATATTTCATTTCTTTAGCACGACATTATTGACCTTTCCATTTTGTCACTCCTGTAACACACAAGTAAGTATATTCACCATCCTTTACTGTTCTAAATGGCTACCATACCCATTCTTACATGGATTTTACCTTTTTGCAAGGCAGGTAGACAAATGTACAGGCAGGGCGCTATGCAAGGAGACAGATTTTTAATAAATGGTCGATTTCCTACAAAGATATATACACACACATATAAATATATATACATATATATATGCATGTATATATATATATATATATATATATATATATATATATATATATATATATATATATATATATATATACGAGTATATATATATATATATATATATATATATATATATATATATATATATATATATATATATATATATATATACGAGTATATATATATATATATATATATATATATATATATATATATATATATATACGAGTATATATATATATATATATATATATATATATATATATATATATGTATATATATATATATATATATATATATATATATATATATATATATGTATGTATATATATATATATATATATATATATATATATATATGTATGTATATATATATATATATATACATTATATATATATATATATATATATATATATATATATATATATATATATATATATATATATATATATATATCTATACATATATATATATATATATATATATATATATATATATATACACATATATATACATATATATATATATATATATATATATATATATATATATATATATATATATGTATATATATATATATATATGTTTCCTGGTGCAGGTAGTGTTTTAGACTGGAAATTCATTACTGTGCACTATAATGACCTTGTAAGATAACCAGGAGCATATAAAACAGAAAACAAAAGGAGATATACAGGAGCTTAGCGCTCTTTCTCAAAGGGAAAATGCGTGAAACACGTGGGTACAAAAATAGCTATATTTACATAACAGACAAGATCAAGGGAAAAATGAATTAAATGAAGTTAAATTACTGCTGCAGTTGAAAGTCCTCCAAAAAGGGGGGGGGGGGGGAAAGCTTGTGAATGTCAGGAGAATTCTGCCACGATCGTCCTTCTGAAACGATATGGGACACAGGTTATGATCTAAGGATGGAATTTGGAGAATACTTTTACTCGAGGGTACGCTGAGGGCGCCAAGGACAGCCTCGACTTGAGCAAGAGGGCAGTGAACGCGTGGGCTGGGATTGAACTAAGAAACTCAGGGGATATCCAAGATATGGGCCCAGAAGTTTAATGAATGCACAAGAGCGAAAGTCACGTGAGTAAGTAACTCTTTCAGGGTGCTTTACCGCCTAGCAGGAGTGTCTAAGGCTGAAGACGACATCGGAGCTTCGTTCCTGTCCTTCTCAACGGCGTCCGCAAGGGGTCCACGTGTGTGTGTAGACAAAGGCCTCCCACCAAAGACGTACTCGTGGGTCGTAGATCGGTGGAGTGATGGAGGGGCGCCCTTGTGATGATAAAGGGCTGCAGGTGAGTTTCCGCTCGCTCTGGGATTTGCAATTTACCACTTGCAACGGATACTGGCCACGTGGTTGGGGTACATAGCAAGGGGCAGCGATCCACGTGGCGGCGAGGAGAAGGGGGGGTGGGGAACGTCTGAACTCGTGACATCCTACATTCGCGTTTGGGCTGTGTGTGAGAGCGATCCTCTGGCACCGTGGCCTTTTATTACTTCTGATCAGGTGCAGGGAGGGGCGATGGCCTGACCTGGGTCGCAGCTCCTGTACCAAAGAAAGGGCGCCAGCCAGTTACAGCCCTAGGCTAAGATTATTTCCTGAGCATGCCTTAAGATCCCCTGGATTTCTGCCCAGAACCAACTCGAACCAGGTTTCACTACCTCTCACAGGTTCAAATAGACAGAGGCCTATCTATCGGCCAAGCAAAAGCAGAAAGGAGGGTGTTTTTTAGCTTATTTTGGCGCTAATCTTTACAAACATATATATATATATATATATATATATATATATATATATATATATATATATATATATATATATATATATATATATATATATATATATACACATAAATGTTATAGCCACAATGCCCTCTTAACTTCTCGAATTCTTTGCACTTTCTTGGATATGCTTGTCACTACAAAGCCTCTAGATCCAAGTGCAAGAAATATGAAGAAATTATGAGGTCCGATAGCGGGAAATGAACCCGGGTTCCATAATTACAAGGAGGTCTCCACCATAGCTATCAAGATTATCCAGAATTTTCTTATCATCCCTAGAGCAAAAGGCAAATTTTGTAATAGGCTCTGGATGACAAGTATCAGGGATAAGACATGTTCAGCTGATTGCTTAGCTTCAAAATCTCGATGAAGCAGTTCAGCCTTTTCTTGAGGGCCAGTAACCAATCTATCACCATCTGTTGGTAGTGGTGGAATGGAAGATGGGCCTGATCCCAAGATAGATGATGAAAATTTGGTCCACCAGAGATGAGGCCGAGTATTTTCATGTGAATGGTTTCATCTCCATGTGCTGAATTTGGTCTGTTTGTCATGGTAGGCTCTTCTACATGTATCATCAAACCGTGGCTGGTCATTTGTCCTGAACTTGACCTTTCTAGGGATATACCTTACTAAAATAGCCATCAGCATTTCATTTAGCTTCTTGAGATGTGGATCTGACATAGCATCTGAAATATTAAGTGCTTGACATGCTTCAACAAAGCGATCCCGATTGGCTCTAGGTTTCAGGCAGACATTTTTTTCAATGGCGGATTTAGGAATATACTGATTGACAGATATGCCTATCTTAATGGCTATATACACGCAGAACTTGGACTTCACAATAGCTGGGGCATCTGTGAATATGCGGTCTAATCTGTTAACAGAAATATGCGTGGGTTCCTCAGTTAGCTGGACAAAATCTGAGGATACACAGAACTTAAGAGCAGACCGGACATGTTAATCTGTGGAATTTGAATTAAGCCACTCACTGTGTTTTGTATTGCAGTCTCCACAAGTAACGAATGAAGGTTTTGAATCCTGTGACTGAGCTATGCTAATCTGCTCCAAGAGACAGTCATATACAGAATCGTCGATGTTTAGATTGCAGTAAACAACAAATACGTATACGTCGTAGATCTAACTGAAAATTTCAAAGCAAAGAATTTCATAGCAACTACACTAAGTTTTTCTGACGATATATGAAAAAGTTTTTTATTGAAAAATTCACCATAAATCGGAATATTGTGCTAGAGACTTCCCGTTTGTTGCAAAATTAAGGTATATGTGGGATGTTACGGTGATAATTAAATTTGTACCATCAAACACTGGAATTAAAATCTCAGTCTTTGACTTGTTACTAATTACAAGTGTCTCAGATAAAAACATTAAATCGTAGTTACGGAGCAACTCTGGAGATCAAAAAAAAAAAAAAAAAAAAAAAAATTCAACCATAAGCCCCAGATATTTGAGTAAAGCAATCTGCAATCTGCAGGCGCAGGGTTCAGCTTAATGTTTCCCCAAAGAATTAAAATTAATAACATAAAATTAGTAGCAAAACAAATAAATATATAGACTCATGACAATATTCAACATAATGAAAATCAACAGAACAATAAACAACAATAATGCAATCAGCAACAACAGCATTTACATTATTTACAAAAGTTACATTGAAATTGTAAAGAAACCTAACCATATGTCATTGAAAAAACACCGGAAACAACTGGTCGATAAGGTGGAGTCGGCACACCTTATAAGGCTTATAAGAAACCCATTCGGTTTGCCACAACAACGGGGGGAGGACAGTCCGGACAGTCAAAATTCTTATGAATGCTGCATACATTATTTCTTTTTCTACACATAATAAGTAAATAGTCGTTATTTAAATATTATTTAGAAATATGTTCACTAGTTCTATGTCCTTTTCATAGGCTGATGATACAAATGTTTCGGGTTTTAACACTTATTTTCATTCCTCTATAGGGTTAAATGTTGCAAATACAATTGTCAGAATCAAAGCCAGGTATTTGATTGATTTGATTAACTGTAGGGCAGTTTTTGTATGTGATTATCACCACAATCGCTGCCAAGAACCTGTTCAACAATTTGTACACTTTACTTAAAACGAAGTTCTCATTATGATATTGTGTTATAATATTCATTAAGATTAATACCTGTGAATTTTTTCCTATGAAAAGCAATAAACAAACGCAAAACGTAATAATCATATCGTAAAAATTAAACAGAAACTGATTTCAGCTATCCATCTACCTAGTATTTTTTCGAATCAAAACTGGAAAAGCGCACAGGAAAATAAAGATAAATAATACATTCCCATCCTCTGTGGCCATATTATCTTCATTCATAATCCCCGAGTTAATGTCATTGTGAATTAGGGTTAATTTTGTGTTATGCATTATTTCTTCACCTAGGACTTATTCGGTCTTTCTCTTCTTATCATGGTCGTTTGTCAACAAACGACATTAATATTTCATGCCAGACTTCTCACTTGACATGGCTAGCTCTTAAAGTATTAGTGAAGAGGGGGACAGACCCAATAAAACCTCTCTAGTTCTAGTGTTCATTCTCTTTCTACACTGGAATGTCATACACGCAAGAATTTGACATAGTCCTCCCATTGCGCAAAACTCCTTTCAAAGAATGTATGAAAGACGATAAATAAATACATCTCTATGCCCCAAGTCTAAATATCAATCTTCATTAAAAGAAAACTTAGGTCTAAAGAAAAATGGAAGCTTTTGTAGTATTCTATACGAGTGACTTTGCTCACAACAAAAGCATCATTTTAATTAAAGCATGAAACTTTCTAACCACTAACAAGCGAAAAGGAGCGTGTGGAAACATCTGTATGTAGCCATGTTAGTTATTTCTAAAGTCAAAGAAAAATTTCTACAGAATATGCATAAATTAATAACGTCTGCGCAAAACATATTTACATATCTTTTCCCAAACATGGAGATATCTCATAAATGTTCATGCGCCTACTTTATCATTATTTATGATAGTAATGAATAAATTCACATGTAAAACATTAGATATATCTTTAAAAATAAATTGAATGCAATCCAAGTTGCAAATGAGCAACTTCCAAAACCATCGCCATGCTTGTTGTTGTCTTACGATAGGAAAAAAGCATCCAAAGGTCGAAGAATTGCGTAAATATACCAATGATATTATAAAAAAAATCCGTCCATGATGTCGGTGTCATGGTTCCGGTTTATTATTTGACAACAATACATAACATCATTTAGGTCACAAAAGCGTGTGATGTTCCATTAAAATATTCATGGACTAAGTTAAAAGGAAATCGACCATCAAAAAAAAAAGAATAAGTGTAATGCATAAAGTTTATGTAGAAGATGAAATAAATTCAAAAGGTCAAAGTTAAATTCATATTAAAACAAGATTTGTTATTAGGGTGAATAACAGTTCATTCTTTTCCTGGTGCACCCCAAATATTTGTCCACTTAGCAATATATACATATAAAAATGTATGTATGTATGTATGTGTGCGTGTATGTTCCAGCATAACTCTGAAATGCATTGAGCGATTTCAACCAAACTTGGTATACATATGACTTACTATCTGGAAAAGAATACTGTGTGGGTAAGACATCACTGGCACCAAAGGGGGTGGGGGTGTAAAGGGGGTGGCATGTTAAAATAACATCTTAGTGTCTAATCCATAGTTTTCGAGGTCACTGAGATGAATAGCAACATGCCCGGTGGCCTTTAAGTTCAAGTTCAGGCCAGATAGGAATGGGGTGTAAGAAGGGGTGAAATATAAAATGTCAAAAATGCTGGGCAAGGTAACTGAAGCAACTATCTTAACAGGAAAGGGAGAGGGTGAGAGAGAGTAGAGGGGGTGTTAGGGCGTAGAAAGAGGGAAAGCATGAGGGAGAGTTGGAGAGAGTTTATCGGTTCTCATTCAGAGTTTTCCTGGGCTCAAGACTCAAGTTGCCCCCCCCCCATCCCCACAGCCTCAACTTGCCCCCCCTCACCACACCTAGCCCCAAGAAGTAACAGCAACTGGGTTTCTATTATTCCTAACGAAATTCAAATGTGTCATCACATTAAGTTATATCTGTCTATCTATCTATCTATTTTATGTGCTTCAAAAAGCACATAAAATAGCTCAAAATAAAAAAAATCCCCAGGTGATTAGGCTCGCTTCGCTTGCCAACCCGCCTTTGCCCTCCCCATCAAAAATCTAAAATGACGCCCCTGCCTGGGCAGCGCCGGGTTGGTTAGCCATTGTATATATATATATATATATATATATATATATATATGTGTGTGTGTGTGTGTGTGTGTGTGTGTGTGTGTGTGTGTGTGTGTGTATGTATGTATATATATGTGTACGTGTATTTTGAGTATAATATTGAACACAGCTGTAGAACAATGAGTAAAAAAAAAAAAAACTCGAGTTGTTGTATAACGTCAATGTGCTTCTTGCCTTTGTGATTCATAGTGTATGTAGATGGTCATCTGCGAGCGTATCGGAAAGGAAGAGGTAATACAATAACAACAATGCCAGAAAGTAAATCTTTCTATGCCCTCTGGAAATATATTACATTATCTATATGCTGGAGAGAAGAATATAAAAAAAAAATCGAGGTCATTCTTTATGAAATGAATGGTATTGAAACAGCAATTTTTGTTATATGCGTCTAAGAGATTTATGCATAATTTTATCATTAAAGAAGTTGATAATGTGTTATGATTATCAGAAGGGTATGAATGACAATCTTTTACTAAAAATATACATACTGTATATTTTTAAAAGTACATACATAAAAATCAAATGGGACATTGTAAAAATCAACAGATAAATCTTCGTTTAATACCATCAACAAGAACAGTGTTTACGTTGTTTACAAAAACTCTGTTGAAAGTATAAATAAACCTGACCATATGTCATTAAAAAAAAAGCAATTGATCGACAAGGTTGGGCCGGTACACCTTGTAGGGCAAAAAAAGAAACCCGCCAGGATTGCTACAAGAAATGGACAGTCAGGATGAATTTAGAAATTATTGTATAAAAAGTTCAGAGAGAACAGATTAGGTAAAGACTAAGGCACTTTCCTGATAACCCACAAAGCGGCCTTTGCTTTCGCATCAACCTGAACTACAAACTTTTTTGGAAAAACAGGAAAGTAAACAAAAAATAAGGAAAATGCCTGATTGTACCCTCAAACAACAGAACTCAAACCCTATGCCATGGAAGGCCAGTACAATGGCTATGGCACAGTCCAAGATTGGAAAACAAGGTTTGTATTCAGAGTAACCTTCTCTTAGAAGGGTCTCCTACCAAGGCTAAGGGACCCTTCTACCCGCTGGTTCCAGGGGGTAGAAGGGATCTCGGAGTGTCCTTCTCCTAAAAGAGTTGCCTGCCAAAGCTAATGACTTTCTTCTACCCTAACTCGTGAAGGCCTTCAAGAGAATGTGTCTAAGAAAAGCCACGTTAAACCACGCTTTTAAGCCAAGACTCTAATTCATACAAGGCTGACTTAATCTTAAACAAACAACAGCATATCCTGTTACATAACTTTATATTACAATATTTTTTTTTTATATTTCCTTCAATTTCAATAAAGTTCAGTATAATCAGTGGATTAGTGGATTATATAAATTAGGGCATAGCCCAAGCGCGTGGACTATGAGTTACGAGTATTATTCAGCAATACAATGTAGTTATGATTAAATGATATATATATATATATATATATATATATATATATATATATATATATATATATATATATATATATATATATATACTGTATATATATATATATATATATATATATATATATATATATATATATATAATAAACGATGTAAATGAAATAATCAAAATAACTGAAAACTGAAAAAATTAGTAACTCGAAATCCATAAAAAACGAAATAAATAGATAAAACTGGGAATACACAGACTCACTGATAACCACTCAACAACCCTACAACAATCATGAGTGTCAGTTTCAAGTAAATGAATCAAGCGTATGCAAACAACAAAACTGACACAGAGGAGCACAAATAAAATAATGAACGGGGTTATCGTGCTATACCAAGTACTGTGGATTTTTTATGGGATTGATCCTGCGTTAAGGAAGTTAAGGTTAGAACACCTGCATTATGTCACATTCGTTTAGCAGGACTAAGCCGTTACCTACATGTGAACCGGAACTTTTGGGGAGACAATATGCAGCAACTGAAACTCCTGGGCAACAATGGTTGTTTTCACAGAGAGTGTTACTGTAAGACTTGGTGCATATTTCAAGTTAAAGGAAACGTGAATTGCGCCATGGAACTGTATTACACAATTAATATTCTCATTTGATATCCATTCCCTGATTGTGCTCTACTTAGAGACATGAATCATCGAAAAGATGAGAGAGAGAGAGAGAGAGAGAGAGGGGGGGGGGAGAGAGAGAGAGAGAGAGAGAGAGAGAGAGAGAGAGAGAGAGAGTAAGTAGGGTAGGTGTTTGAGTGTGTGAAACAATGTAAGAATTCCACATACTTCTACTATTACTACTACTACTACTACCAACATCTGAGTCTTCATTCATAAAGCATATGGGCAGGGTGTCTAGTAAAGTGCGTCATGCTATATCATCAATGAGTGAGAGGGCCTTCAATAATGACATTTTACTAGCCTCTGTCTACAAGCCTGCTAGATTTAGCTAATTTTCTCTTTAAATTTTTTTGATTTGCTCTGATAAGTGCCTTGATTATCCACATTAGACATCACTGCGTATTTTTTGCCAATTAAGGTGTGGCTCCAATAGCTATTTCCAAAATACAATCCATGTCCGATGCTTTGGTAAGATTTTATCGACGAAAATCAATTAGGCACGGCCTTGAAATGCACAGTAGTCGAGTTAAACATACCAAGACCTTCATGCCAACGAACATTAACAGAAGGGTTGGGTTGTCGGAACTGCCAATCTATGATATAGCTTTTAAGGCTGAAGAATTGAAGGTAGTTTGTCATTTCACGTAGTCTGTAGTAAGTTTAGAAACCAGAATTTAATAAAAAAAAAACTTCTTATTCGATCATTTTATGCTCAGAACTGCAGTGTTGTTGACCAAGATATGATGTTGCATTTCATGTTGTTAGTTTACCTGGATCTTCATATCGTCTATGAAGGGCGGTGGCATTTTCACTGTGAGGGAGGACTGTAGACAAGTTGACTTTTGTCGTCTTCGTTTACGTCGAATTTTGGGTTTCTCTTTCCATGAAATACTCATTTCCAATTGAAGTTAAATTTAGATATCCCAAAAGACATCATTTTAGATTATGAGGAAAAGATGGGAATAAGAATAATCTAGCTAGTTTCCTCACCCATCTGTGAAAATGCAGTTGTCCACTTGCGCTGATTTTCTTAGGTGGCCAATAGATGGCGTCAACGACTTGCTTATGGTAAAAAATCCTCTAAAATGTTCTGTGGAGAAAGTACCGCATGGTGACCACGTGGCCGCCTTCGAGTATGCGTCGAATTGAAGACATAATTAAAGTACGATTTCATTAATTGGTGTTACAAAATCACGATTCAATGAATTGAAAATTCCCATTGATAGTTTTTTAATATAGAAGAATGAAAATGAACTCAAAATAAAAGGAAATATTTAGCCTTTAAACACACGATTACTCCCTATAATCACACTATCATTACGGTATGATTTCATACGTATCAAACTGAATCAAGACTATACACACACACTCACACACACACACACACACACACATACATATATATATATATATATATATATATATATATATATATATATATATATATATATATATATATGTGTATATATATATATATATACAAGCATTAAGCTACAAACGTCCTTTAATATCCAATTCGCTCTATCTCGGAAATAATATATTTTTTCATATATGTTACCGAAGGGGAATTTTTTAGTTGATAATAAGTTCACCGTTCCATGGCTCGAACCCACGGGACGACGAACTATTATCAAATAAAAAATTCCCCTTCGGTAACATATATGAAAATATATCATTTACGAGGCAGAGCGAATTGGATATTAAAGGACGTTTGTAGCTTAATGCTTCTATATGAATCACGGTGATGTGATAAAAATTCATATATATATATATATATATATATATATATATATATATATATATATATATATATATATATATATATATATATATATATACATATATATATATATATATATATATATATATATATATATATATATATATATATATATATATATATATATATATTACTAAAAGGACCTCATTCAAACTGGATGGTATCTAATGGAGTTTTTATTCAAAAAGTTACAAGCTTTCTTGGACAAACAGTCCACATTATCAAGTATCCGTACGGATACTTGATAATGTGGACTGTTTGTCCAAGAAAGCTTGTAA
>JANJGK010000017.1:20299479-20309479 GCA_039081455.1 Macrobrachium rosenbergii | reverse complement strand
TTGTTAAAAATGAAGTGAGTGTCCTACACTGCAATTTCCAGACGTTTCTTAAAGTTATCCTTGTGAAAACCATGATATAAAATATTTTCATCATAAAAAGTTTTATCTAAGACAACATCAACCGTCGCCTGCAACGGTATGTTTGTAAAAAGAGATGTGACATCCCAACTCATCCTGTGGTAAAATATCAGGTACAAAGTTAGCCGAACTGAGTAAAACATTTTCATTATCTGCAAATGGCTGTAGCATTGGCACCAAGTATTTAGACAATTAAGTATGAAACAAGCCTTGAATGAATAAATAAACATTAATACTGTGAAAGAATGTAGATATAGTGATCATAACATGATAATACAGTCTAAAATTAGGGATTAGCGGAAACATGTGGCGTCCTCGTGAAGGTAATTGACAAGAAGCCACAAATAAACTGGAAATCTGAAAAAACCTACATTTTGATATAAGCCACAGTTTGCTATTAATTAATTAAGAGCAGGATTTGGAAAAGGGGCGTATCGTACCAACTGAGCGATACATCCAGACTTGGATTTATGTACTGCTTTTATATCATAAGTTCTAATGAAAGCTCCGTCCTCTTTCCTGTCTTGCTGTTGTTCCTGGTCGGGCTTCATGTGGGATCACAGTGAAGATGTCAATTCCGTTTTGTTCGTCCAGAAAATAAGAATGGTAACGTTCTTAAAGATCAGCCAATCGTTAAACATCTACAGCAATATTGATGAAATTAAATCCTGAGTAATTTGCGTTTAGTGTATACAACTGGTGACCGTGCGTGATCTTGCCTTATTGTAGCGGCCTGTATTTTTACGATTGGGTAGCCTTGCATGAAACTGTTTAAATTATGGCAATGTCATTTAAAATCGATTCGCTAGGAGAGCTCTGGCAACTCTCGTCAGTGGACACATGGGATAGATGCAACTGACCCAGAATCATTGTTGGCTGTAGAGTTTCCTCTCTTACCTGTAAAGCTTTTGAATAATCTCTGTGCTTCAAAATACCTTCCAGTTAGTGCACTAATTTTCTTTTAAACGGGGAATGCAGTACGCTGATATAAACATGACTTTAATGAGACTGAAAAAGAACTGAAATATGTTAGAAATGTTGTCACTGATGACGACGGTTGAAATACTTTTCGGACTTCGATGCTAGATCAGACCATCAAAACAAAAGCAGCATTACCATCGACTTTTGCCTTTTCTACGATACGTAAGTGACTAAGGGCCATATGGGATGCCTTCCTGTTCAATTTATGACGACTTACTCGAAAAGTCTGAGCAAAGAAAAATAAGTAAAAATATGCGCCGAAGTTTCTTATGCGCAATCGAGTTTTTGTACAGCGTATGGTGCTGTATTTGTTATTCCAAATTCAACAGGCAGTTGCGCCAACCTCCTTGATCTTCGAACTTGCGATGTTGCGCCTGCCTGCGCTGCAACAACATAACAACACCCGAACCAGCTCTTCCGTGATGGGCTATTATCTTCTCGCCCGACCCCCATTTCTTAAAAAAACTATTCATAAGAAAACTGCACTTTCATTTTGCATTTTAACGTTAGCATGATGAGGAACGCCATTCAAGTGTTCTAAAGTCTTTGTTTATTTTACAAAGTAATATATTTTTTACTATATAATTGTGGATTTTTATTACACAGATTGTTTTTCACGAAATTTTGAATCTCTTAGCATTATTATTATTACTACATATATTCTAACTGTCAGCCTTTCATTCTATCAATGCCATCTGCGCCAGACCTGTTTACAAATCTCTCGTTGACACCCAACGTCCATTTACAAATTCCGACGAAATTCCCGGTCCCAAACTTGGGGAGGTTTGCCTTCCTCTCGTTTCCACTCGATTGATCTTTGTTTTCCACTTGGCTGCAATGAAAACTGTTGAAGGATGAATAACCGATGAATAACTATCTGGCAGGGTTACGGATTATGTTTAATAATGAATGTTTTGATATTCTCCTAAGTGTCTTTGGGATTTGGGTTACGTCAGTATTTGAGGGCTGGTTCGGATTTCTGTTTTAGTGACTTCTTGTAACATTTTGCAGTATGGATGTATTTAAAAGTTTCGTTGGCTTTATGAGTTATCCATGTATGTATGTATGTATGTATGTATGTATGTATGTATGTATGTATGTATGTATGTATGTATGTATGTATGTATGTATGTATGTATGTAATCTTAATTTATTGATTCTTGGTATACGGAAGAATTCTGGCTGTACATAGTCCTGTCGAACGCAGATTCTGTCCTTAGAATCTAAACCAGCCTTTAGTCTGGAACATGATAACTGATTGGTAATTTTGAAATACGTGACCTTTTTTATACTCACGAATATTAGGTTATAAATATCCCATTAATATAGTACCATCTGACCTTGTTATTTTGACGTTTATATATTGTCCATTATGATAACCCTTTGAGAACGTATTCATAAAATAAAATGGTTGCATGTCATTTTCATATCCTTATTTTTTTAGGTTAACGAAATGGGTAAAAATTTAAGCATTCAGTTTGATATATTTAAAATTAAACTGTAATGATCGTGTGATTATAGGGAGTAATCGTGTGTTCAAAGGCTAAATATTTCCTTTTATTTTGAGTTCATTTTCATTCTTCTATATTAAAAAACTATCAATGGGAATTTTTCATTCGTTGAATCCTGATTTTGTAACATCAATAAATGAAATCGTACTTTAATTATGTCTTCAATTCTACGTATACTCGAAGGCGGCCACGTGGTCACCATGCGGTCCTTTCTCCACAGAACATTTTTGAGGATTTTTTACCATAAGCAAGTCGTTGACGCCATCTACAGGCCACCTAAGAAAATCAGCGCAAGTGGACAACTGCATTTTCGCAGATGGGTGAGGAAACTAGTTAGATTATTCTTATTCCCATCTTTTCCTCATAATCTAAAATGATGAGTCTATTGGGATATCAAAATTTAACTTCAACTGGAAATGAGCATTTCATGTAAAGAAAGAATTACCCATAAATCGACGTGAGGGAAGACGACAAAAATCAACTTGTCTACAGTCCTCCCTCACAGTGAAAATGCCACCGCCCCTCATAGACGATATGAAGATCCAGGCTACCAACAAACTGAAATGCAACATCGTATTTTGGGCAAGAATACTGCAGTTCTGAGCATAAAATGATGTAATAAGAAGTTATTTACCGAATTCTGGATTCTGAACTTACTACAGACTACGTGAAATGACAAACTACATTTAATGAATCTGCTCTAAAAGTTATATAATAGATTGGCAGTTCCGACAACCCCTCTGTTAACGTTTGTTGGCATGAAGGTCTAGGCATGTTTAACTCGACTACTGTGCATTTCAAGGCCGTGCCTAATTGATTTTCGTCGATAAAATCTTACCAAAGCATCGGCCATGGATTGTATTTTGGAAATAGCTATTGGAGCCAAGATCTAGATAAACAGGTCTAACACTCCCGAGAGGCTATGACGTCACCGACGCCCGTCTCACCACCAGTACCGTGATCTCTCTTATGAGGCGTATGGAGTTTTCCCGCAAGTTGATAGAATATAAGGTTTTTTTTTTTTAGCTAAAAAATAGCTCTTGTGTCTGTAATACATTTTATTTTCAGAGTTTCTAATATACATGATTTACTTTAAGGAATATTCCATAGAAATGTCATTGCATATGCCAATAATTCTATAGCTATACAGTACTTTACCTAACCAACTGATTTCTCTCCCTCTTTCTTTCGTATCTTATCCCACGATTTTTTTCATCTTTTTTCTCGTCTTAGAGGCATCATATTTGTTTATCCTCATAGCCCTATTAAGGTACCTCATTTTGAAGAAAACACTTATCTTTGCAAAAAAATTTAAAAGTTCAGTAGGAACATCTCTTACCGTCATCTGCAACTCAGATGCCAGCTTTTTGACACAATCCTTTCCTTCCCTGAGCGTGTCACCATGGATGGCCTTAAAGACTTGCCTCATTAATTTTAATTGTCCCATGAATTTTTGTGATGGAACATGCAAATTTCCCCTATTCACAAAGTCTATCCATTTTTTCCCAGAGTCAGTGTTGCAGGCTTTCTCCCCTATTTCAGGATACTTGTTGACAAATTTTTGCACGATATACCCTCCTATATAGCATAAAGACTCATCCTCAATAACATCATGGGGTTTATTTGATAAGCTGGTTATATCAGAAAATTCTAAACTGATCCCTGCATCGTTATTTTCAGTTTCAATGTCGATATTTTCGAACAAAATGCTGGTTATGCAGAGTTCTAATGCTAACTCTCGTTCATTTTCATCATCATTCGAAGGCACTTTATTCCTAACTAACGTTTCACCAGGTATGCAGAGAGAATCGTCATTTTCTGAGAATGAGTTAGTCTTATAACTAAAGAGTTTTGTTTCCTTCCCCAGTAAAAATTATCTGAGTCGATACTTGAAACTCAAAGTATTGGGGTACTCATGAGGACCACGCATCTGCCTAATTAATCCAAAAAAAATGGCCCAAGCAGTCTTGATTGATCCTTCGGGTCATTATATAATCTAGACCAAATAAGCTGCTCAACATATCAAACAGTCCAATCAAAGATTTGCTACAAAGAATAATACCCTTCTGAAAGCCTAAATAACGACTTGCATGACCTTTCACTCTCATAGTTCTCATCATGTGTTCCATCCTACCCAAAAGGTCTTTCTGATAGTCTATATCCACACCATAGGCATTTCTTGATTTCACATCCCCATACATTTCACTGGAATTCATCAAGTCAAACCAGTCATTTGCTAAATGTATGAACTCAGCTGTCACCAACCAGTTCTGGGATGAAATTAAACCTTTCTCTCCTAGAAACTTTACAGCATTAGCACATGTTTTGGACATTAACTGAGCTGCATATTTTACACGTTGCTTTTGAGTTCCTGACACATTAAGGTGATTTGGAGTCAGTTTTGGTGTTAAAGTGTATTCATTTTCTGTTTTATTCAACATTTCTCGTATAGAAGCAGATGAAATAAAGTCTCCTCTATCTGTGTAAAACCCACGCTCCAAAAAATTATTTCTTATCAACTTAATCATGTGAGGTGCATCAGCAAATGCAAACACACTCTGATCTGCACACGGATTTTTAAAAGAAACTTGACCCTGTATGGGATCTATCCCTAGTTTTTTCCAGATTCTTAAATTGTTTGGTCCTAAATCATGCACCAGAGCTACAACATTAAATCCTACTTTCTCAATATAAGCTATCAAGTCAAGAAGTATATTTTGTACATCAAAATTTTCAAAACTATAAAAAATTGGTTGTTTCCATTTATCTACTAGGCCTCTCAACAATATAACAAGAACCTTGTTATGTGGCTTATAAAGTTAATCTAATCTTTTATCATATACCCACTCACTAGTGATGCTCATTTCGTCTACTGACATGACAGCAAGTTTTTCGCAGGGGCTCATTGTTTTAGACTTCGAATTCATCAAGGCTAGGACGGAATGCAAAATACCAGGCTCACATTCGAATGCCTTTGCCCTATTACTTAAGCAACTCTCACTGGGCAATGGTAACCCAACAACTTTCCTTAAATACTTATAACACTTTGAACTTAGGCTTCTCAAAGTTAGGGCAGAGGAAATATCATTGTCTGTCCAAGTGACTCTTTTTTGAGTGACTAAAGCCTGAATTTGTGTCTTGCTTAAGATTGGCATCAAAGCATGCTCTAGCTGTTTTTCAACATTCAATTGAAGTAATTCCCTCAATTCTTTATTCGCTTTTTCAAGAGCTTTGATCCGTTGATTCAACTTTTTTATTTCGTCTTGTAATTCTTGACGTGATACTCCCTCATCTTCAGAATAGCCATTTTCTCCAGGAACTGAAGTTTCATCTGTATGAGCACACAGCATTTCTTCAACATTTCTTTTCCTGCTACGTCCTCTAGCCCGATCTTTCTCTTGTAGACGATGTTGGTATTGAACCTGCCATGGCAAACATACCTTTAATTGCACATTGTCTGTACCTTTCTATTGTACAATGCACAAACATTGATAAAAACAAGAGTGCAGAAATTTTAAAGAATGCATCAATACTGCAGAAATTTTGAAGTCCTATACAAGCCTAACGGTGCCAAATACTTGTTTGTTATCACATCCGTAAATATGATGATTAGTATACAAATTTCAGCTTACCTTTATATAATGCCTTTGATGGCACAGCATTACATTTGAGGGTCTTCCTACAAGTGTTAAGGAGCCTTGCTTTTAGGTCATCTTCATAATCATCATCATTGAAATGAGCTGAACAAATGACAGCATGCGTCGTGTTGATGTGATCAGCACGGTGACAGGCATGAAGCCATTTATTTTTAAATTTACTGTCTTTAGGAAATTTAAAAAAGCTTATACCCTGCCCTTTAGTGTTATCCTTACGGTTATTACAACCGTAAACTGAGCAATTATTGGGCATTGGAAACCAAGAATCTTTTTGCTTCCGCTTGCAATCCCAAACTATAGCCGACTGACACGGGTGACTGAACAAAGGCGAAGCAGACAACACAGAGGGAAGACGGGCGCCAGTGACGTCATTTTTCCCACCGCTCATGAGTGTTAGACCTGTTTATATAGATCTTGATTGGAGCCACACCTTAATTGGCAAAAAAATACGCAGTGATGTCTAATGTGGATAATCAAGGCACTTATCAGAGCAAATCAAAGAAATTTAAAGAGAAACTTAGCTAAATCTAGCAGGCTTGTAGACAGAGGCTAGTAAAATGTCATTATTGAAGGCCCTCCCACTCATTGATGCTATAGCATGACGCACTTTACTGGTAGTAGTAGTAAAAGTATATCGAATTCTTACATTGTTTCACACACTCAAACACCTACCCTACTCTCTCTCTCTCTCTCTCTCTCTCTCTCTCTCTCTCTCTCTCTCTCTCTCTCTCTCTCTCTCTCTCTCTCATCTTTTCGATGATTCATGTCTCTAAGTGGAGTACAATCAGGGAATGGACATCAAGTGAGAATATTAATTGTGTAATACAGTTCCATGGCGCAATTCACGTTTCCTTTAACTTGAAATATGCACCAAGTCTTACAGTAACACTCCCTGTGAAAACAACCATTGGTGCCCAGGAGTTTCTTTTGCTTCTTATTGTCTCCTCAAAAGTTCCGGTTCACGTGTAGGTACCTGCTTAGTCCTGCTCAATGAATGTGACATAACCCAAGTGTTCTAACCTTAACTTCTTTAATGCATGATCAGTCCCATAATAAATCCACAGTGCTTGGTATAGCACACTGCTTCCCCTTCATTATTTTATTTGTGCGCCTCCGTGTCAGGTTTGTTGTTTCTATACGCTTGATTCATTCACCTGAAACTGACATTAATGTTTGTTGTAGGGTTGTTGAGTGGTTATCAGTGAATCTATGTATTCCCGGTTTTATCTATTTATTTATCTTTTTATGATTTCGAGTTACTTATTTTTTCAGTTTTCAGTTACTTTGATTATTTCATTTACATCGTTTATTATATATATATATATATATATATATATATATATATATATATATATATATATATTGCATTTAATCATAATTACATTGTAGTGCTGAATGATACTCGTAACTCATAGTCCACGCGCATGGGCTATGCCCTAAAGTATATAATCCACTAATCCACTGATTATACTGAACTTTATTGAAATTGAAGGAAATATTAAATAAAAAACCAAATATTGTAATATAAAATTTTGCAAAAGGTTTGTTATTTTGCACAAAATCCACATTTATATCTCGAAGTTGCTCCTGTAATAATCGGCTTTTTCCCATTAAACTTTCACACACATATATACACATATAACAGCTAGAAAGTCTTACAGTGACGTCATACATATTTTACCCAATGAAAAAACCAACTATAGTGCGTTTACTTTTCTGAGATCGCTCTGGTGGGGCCAGGCAGAAAAGGCAGAGTTGCCGGGTCTACGGGTATGTCGGCCCTTTGAATTTTTCTCGCAGTGATAATCCTTCCTAGGAAGATTGGCTTAGGACCTTGGGAGTTGGAGGAAAGGGTTTGCTTCTTACCTGTTTACTTTTTTTTTTTTTCATTCCCGTTTCTGTTTACGTTTTCATTGATGCGTTACAACTGATATTTTTTTGTGAAAATAGAAAACAATAAAACCAATGAAAAGTTCAATAGGGTATTTTGTATTAATGGTTCAAATAAATACTGCAGTATTAGATTCTGGTAGTATATGTAGTATCTTTAACATACTTCTTATCTTTTGAAGGAAAACGAAAAAAATTGTTAACAATAATGTTTATTTTTCATCAATACATAAATCATTGACCTTCAAAGCTTATGCGCGCGCGCACACACACAAACACACACACACATACAGAACTTTGTTGATATATCATTTACTTCATAAAGTATCAAGACCAATTATTCGAAAACCATACTTATAATAACACACACACACACAAACACACACACACACATTTCTTGCACATTGGTATTATGAAGAGCCGCCGTCGTCGTCGTCGTCATTGTCAGAGGAGTCGAGCTCAATAATAAATGAGTCGATGAATTTATCCATGGCAATATCCTTCTTTGCTTCTTCACGTTGCAAAGCCTCTACATGTTCAACAGCTTTACCCAAGTTTTCTACCGTTATCGTATCAAGTGATTTCTGCAGTAGTCCCTTCAAGTCTGTCATAATGAAATTATTTCTTCTCGAAATGTACCTCTTCACTTGGCCCCATATAATTTCAATCGGATTGTACTGACAGTAATAGGGTGGAAGGCGAATCACTTTATGGCCATACTCTGCTGCAATCTTGTCAATCACATATTTGTTTTGCATATTCCGTGTGCACATTCTCACCATTTGTAACAGATCACTCTTTAGCAAATGTTCTCCAGGATTCTCCCCATTTCTGATGAGCCATTCTTTAATAGTAACTTTTTTAGATGACGTTGTTGGCGGATTGTCTATTTTTACGGAGTGGTAGGGAGCGTTATCCATTACAATAACGGATGATGCGGGAAAGTTGGGAATAAGTTGTGTGGGGAACCACTTTCCGAACACACTGCCGTTCATCTGATGATGATAATCGCCATCGTTTTTTGCAAGGAATGTCAGTTGCGCGTTCGGAACAAAACCGTCTTTGGAGCCTGCATGTAAAACAATAAAGCGGCCCCCTTTCCCTGTTGGTTGTTTAAGGCCTGTTGCTTTTGAGGAGCTGGTATCTGTCCAACATTTACCGACACTGTAATTTTGATTCACCCAGGTTTCGTCTAAGTATATAATTGGACGTTCTTTATTTTTTGCATCAATTATTTTTCGCAAAAAATTTGTCCGCAAAGACAGAACATCATCTCTCTCCATTAAGAAAAGTCGACCGTTCACTTTTGCATAGCGAAAACCGATCTTTCTGATCACTTTTCGAAGAGACGCTTTACTTCCACTAAAACCAATATTTTCTTTCACTGCTCCCTGCACTGCACTTTGTCGAGAGTAGGAATTTCCTTCCGATCCTAGAAGCCAAGAATTGTTCTTCGCAGGACATTTTTATCAAAATCATCAGTGTCAGTCACTGGGCTCGTTTTCTGTCTTTTCTTTTTTTGAAACACTGCAGGCTGCGTTTCCACGATATTTTCTGTCTCTCCTGCTTCCTTGTTAAGTCTGCGAATAGTCATTTCTGACACTTTTGTTGCTTCAGATGTTCTTTGGATAGCCTTTGAAACATCAGTTACAGGACCTCCTTGTTGTTTTTCTAAAATAAAGTATTTCAGGACATTATAGACTATTTCCTTGGCCTCGGGTGGTAGGTGAAGGGGTTTGCGGGAGTCACTTCGGATGCCCATACTCATCACAATGGCAGATCGAGAGCGAGTGTCCTTTAATGAGATTGACCGCGACCTTATAAAATGCTCTTATGAATCATATGACCCCTAAACTCAGATTTGGCAACTCCGGGCAAGAAATA
>JANJGK010000017.1:20276979-20296979 GCA_039081455.1 Macrobrachium rosenbergii | reverse complement strand
GATATCTGTACGAGATCTGTTAATCAATAGTGTTTTCGTTTTACTGGTGGTTCAGCCTCATACCCCACCAACTACACTACTCCCTGATCCTGTCCATGTCCCGACGGAGGCTGGAGCAGCTTCGTTTCTCATAAGTGGCGAGTTTATTATACCCATAATGAATAGTCTTGTTTACCAGGCCAGCAACCATATCACCTGTATCCACTAAAAATAACAGTGGAACAAGAACACTACCCTGCGGATCCTCAGACACCATATGTCTTGGTTCACTAAAATTTCCATCCACAGCAGCTCCCTGCTGCCTACCTGTAAGGAAATATTGAAGTAATTCTAAAACATATCCACCCAATCCAAGATACTGAAGTTTATAAATAAATGCTCTGTGATTTACTAATTCCAAAGGATCACTAAAATCTGTTTTAATTACTCTGCACTCAAAACCATTATCAAGGTTCCCTTGCAAATGACAACTATATATATGTATATATATATATATATATATATATATATATATATATATATATATATATATATATATATATTATATATATATTGTTACGTGTGAGGAGTCTTGGTTGATCATGTATTATTCAATTTACGTAATTTTTACGGCCCTGCAAACCAAGATTACACGTAACCTGTCACTTGAAGCCAAAAGTTAACCTCAAAGACAGACGTTAATTAGCCAAAGGTCGCCAGTTAAGGGTTATTAACCTTAACAAATATTTGAGATGAATTTGATTTTAAACGCAACGGTTCTTCCAAACATTCGGACGCGAGGCAATCAAAGCATCGAGATTTAACCTGATTTTGCTTACCCTAAATCCTAGGTATTTTACTGGAATAATGGGGTTGAAGCTAACAATAAAATAATTAGGCTTAATCTAGACTTTGTAAACACATATACCCTAAGTGGTGGCTGAAGGAAGAAAACAAAGAAAAAATGTGAAATACAGAAAAGAATTAGTCAATCGACGAAGCTTCAACAAGAATCGGACTTACCGTGAACGTCGAGTCGCTGCGCAAACGAGGGACTTCAGGAGTCGTATTCTGGCAGTCTTCCCAATTCACTAATTAAGATAGACGTAGGAGAGAAAGTAATAAAGAATAAAGAATATCGTTCGGGCACGCACGCAGCGTCACCCTGGTTCCGTGACCGCTGGGATCTCTCTCACTGACTGACCGACCTCGCTTCGTTCTTCCAGAGGGCTTATACCGCCCCGGGCAATCCGACCTTGACAAAGGCATCGTCGAATGCATAGAATAAAGCTTAAGGGCCACCATAACTAGGGGTCATTGAGCGTAAACCCTCTCTGAGGCTTAGGTCCCTAATGCCCTAACATATTTTGTTTACAAACTTTCCAGCCTATGCGGCGCCATTTGTCTAAGGCGGTGATTGTTATTTTAAATTGCCTACCCTACCGGCGGGCAGAGATGTTCTCTGTCGAGGTCAATTGGCCTAATATTCCTACACCTAACTACATCGAGGGCGAACAGCAGTAATATTTATAAAAGCTCCCCCCCTTAAGAGGGCCTTCACTCCCTTTTCGGGCGTGAAGGTCTATACTAAGCAAGCTGTTCGCCTCTCGTAGGTTACTCTCCTTCCCCTGAGCAGATTAGTCCTGGTTAGCCTACCTAGCTACAGAACTACCTAACCCTAGATAGGATATGAGCTATATTCACTACTTTACCTAATTCTAATAGTACTGGAAGGTGCTCACGGTTATTATAGGCTACCTCCTACAATCATGATGTGTTTTAGACCTAGCCTAGTGGTACATTCTATGATATTCCCTAGCCTAACCTATCCTAACCCGACCGTAGCACCAACATAAGAGTTAATATTCTAACTAAATTACAACATGGTTTATGTTTAATACAATTAAAATTTACTAGTTAATTCAGGAGGGTTGCCTCATATGATAAATGGGTGCCTCACTGAGGTCTTAGGCCATGCGTGTCACGAGCATCGTGGCTCGTTCCACAATAGTTAAGATTACTGAAATTAGTTAGGCTACTTACATGATTACTGCGGCTCGGTGGTAAGTGGAAGAACAAGGTTACTAAATTGATGTACCGTACTTTAAGGTGGCCTAGGCTAGGTACAAATAAAAGGAAGAGATCACACTGGCTACCTTCTCTGGGCAAGGGGCCAGGATCACTCTTAGATGTTAGGGCACTGTGCCGAGAGGGCACTAGTGCCAGGATGAGCGTATAGCTCGGCAACTACTGGGCTCTCTTCCGCCCCTTCTTCTTCTTCTTCGGTTTCCTCCAAGGCCTATCAGTAGCTGGCCTAGCAGGTGATGAGAGCACCGACTCCGGGGACAGGCCAGAAGGGCTAGCGGGCGCGAAGTCAGGGGCAACTGCAAAAGCTGCGGGAGGACTCCCTACTCCGGCTGCTGCGACAACCGGAGCGAGAGCGATCTCGACTTCTGCGTCCGAGGATGCCAGTTCCTGGTCTTCCAAGGGAGGGGTACCATTTCGATCCTCCAGGGGTTCATCCCCTGGAGTCAAATTTTGCAAAGAAGAATCTTGCAAAGAAGAAGTTTCGGGTGCTAGAGGCTCTCCAGTCGCGATGATCAACTGCATGGGGAATCCTAAATCTCCCGGAGGAGGATTCGCCTTATGATTTAGACCCGGCATAGGGGCCTTTTCCATTGGTAGCTCAACGTCCGTGGCGGATGGAGTCTGGCACTGCTCAGTGCTCGCAAGTGGCACTGGCAGCAGTTGAGGGTCAGGCATGCCTGACAAGGGGTCCGGAGGTGCACTACCTCGTGGACGACTTGTGGTTGGCTGCGGCAGAGATTCCTGCCCCAGCGGGAGATCGTAGCCTCTCCTAGAGTTTTGTTCGGGGGCGTCCGCTGGGCGTTGCTTGCTTGGGCAGCCCTCCCAATTTGTGGAGTGGTCTGCCCGCTTGCACGTCCTGCAGCGGTACTGCTCCTCCTGAATCTCTCTTCGCGGAGGGGGAGGACCTCTTGGTGGGCCAGCCCTTCGCGATTGGAGAGGGCTAGGCCTGAAATAATTTGGTTTATGCCCCTTCCGCGGACCACTTTGGTGGGCGGAAGGTGGAGGTTTGTCATGGTTGAGAGGTTTACATGTGGCCTCTGTGGAGGAGGTAACGCGGCTGCGAAGTGGCGTTGGTAACGGGCTTCCGCAGAGAAGATCCCGACCCAACAAGAAGACCACTCCGGGCCGAATTCCACCTACCACGCCAAGGCGGTGGGGTATCGTGCCCCAAGGTGTCATAACCTGGAGTTGGACAGTAGGAACGGTGATGGTGTGGCCCTCTATCCACTTCATTTCCCACCGCGTTTCTTCGTCAACCATGGCACCGGCTGGCACTTGGGCCCTAGTGATCAGGCTAATGTCTGCCGCAGTGTCTACTGTGACCGGAAGGGTCATGGGCAGGCTAGTGCTCTGAAGAGGGGCCACCGAGATGTACTGGGTTTCCAGTCTCTCGGGGTAAAGGATCCGGTGCGGACCAGCCGCAGAGAATGAAGTGCTGATTAGGTTGACAAATTTGGTGGTGGGGACATGATGTGGACAGGCCGGAGATCCAGCATTGTAGTGGCTAGCAGCCCCACAGGATCTGCACGGGCCTTTTGGATGGGCTCGGTGGCCTGCAGTAACTGTTGGAGGAGAGGGCTGAGCGGGTGAATCGGGAGCGGAGTTCTGGCTGGTAGGGTTAGGCTGCTTATTAGTGCCGAGTTTGTATCGGCACTCAGCTTCAGCATGGCCCCCCTTCTTGCAATAGTTGCACAGGGTCTTGCTAGGCAGTCCATTCTTCGGGCGAGTGGAGTTCGAGAGGTAGGCCGGAGGGATGATTCGCTTCTGAGAGGTGCTATGCGACTGATTGAAGGTTTCCCACGAATCAGCCATGCGACAAGCTTCCATAAGTGTGGAGGGCTGTTTATCGTTAAGATATACTGCAAGGGGCCCTGGCACACATTGGAAAAGGTCTTCTAGCATGATCCGATTGAAGAGATCCTCAAACGTCGTGCAGGCCAAGGAGTCGAACCAGCGCGTACCGGACTGGGTTTTGTGACATGCCCATTCTGTCCAAGACCAGCCGACTTCCTTGGCAAGACCTCGGAACCGTTGTCTCCATTTTTCTGGGGTTATCTCGTAGGCCTTGGTAATGACTCTACGAACTTCCGCCATGTTGCCTCTCTGGCTCTTCTCCAGTGAGCGAAGCGCTGCCTTGGCTTTTCCCTCCATATGCTTGGCTAGTATTAAGGCTCTCTCCGTCTCCGTGGTGCTGTAGTTATCGAAAAGAGCCTCGATCTCCTCCAGCCATGCTTCTGGCTCGTCCTCAGTCCACTTGGGGACTAGGGAATTGATGCTCGAAATTGGAGCGTTTGATGCAGCAGGTGTAGGACTGGAGGCTTGATGGCTAGCCATAGCTTCGGCATTCTCCATTTTCGCTCTCTCAAGCTCGAGCTCCTTCTCCTTTAGGGCCAACTCAGTTTCCTTGCAGGCTAACTCATGCTGTCTCCTTCTTTCTTCTCTTTCCTCTTCATACTGCCTTTGCTCGGCTTCATACACCCTTCGTTCTTCTTCATACTTCCTCTGCTCGGCTTCATACTTCCTCTGCTCGAGTCTTTCTTCCTTCTCCCGCTTGGCCAAGTCGTCCACTTGCTCCTTAACCCAGGTAGTAAGTTCCGAGCCGGTGAGACCTGCCGCCGTCCCCAGCCCCAGGAAGGTTTTATAATGCTCTGCTGCCATGGTTCTGGTGGGGAAGGGCGTCAAACCGGGTCGAGTGGGCGTACTTGGGCAGCGAGGAAGTGTCTCTTCAATGACGTGGCACCCTTTCAAAAGGTGGCACTGTAGTTTGGGTGTGCCGTGTACAGGTCACACTGGTGGCACTCAGTATCCCTAGGCACTGGTGCAGGTTAGGTTCCAGAAGAACTTTCTCTTCTGTGTTCCCTTTTGTTTTGTTTTATTTATTTTTCTGGATTCTTGCTTGGTGGCACTTATGGTGCCAATGTGTTCCTAGGGACCCTCTACTGGAGTCCAACTAGGCTATATGGGAGGAAAGGCACTCTACACCCCCTGCAGAGTGCAACAATCGAATGAGAGAGAAAGGGAAGGTAAAAGAGAGAGAGAGAGAGAGAGAGAGAGGTAAGCTATTCAAGTGATGAGTGCGGCAAATTATTGGCACTGTGGAATAAAGTGAATTTGGGTTTTTTTTTTTTTTTTTTTTTTTTTCTTAAAGATCCTCGTGAGTGGCTGGTCCCAGTACCGGCAACGGCTGGCCCCTTCTTTTTTCAGAGGGTGAAAACTACTGTTTGCTTCGGTCTGGATAGCAGGCCTCACTCGTGACCGACAGTTTATCACTGTATTGTAATTACTCTTAACTTGTCCTCATCTATTGTGGGACAGAGGTGTTTTCTTTTAATTGGTTTAAGTATTCGAATTAATTAGCCTAGTGTCGGCCGTTCTTTCTTTGAAGAGGGTCACGTACACTTAGGTTAGGAATGCTTACTTGAATGACGAGAGAGAGAGAGAGAGAGAGAGAGAGAGAGAGATTTTCAATCAGCGAATTTCTTGCTGCTTGAGAACATGTAAACAAAGATTTTATACATGCACAATGGCATGGTTCTTAATAAAATGATATAGATGCGTCGTCTTGGCTTCCTTAGGGATTACTTTATTATCTTAATTTTCCCGGGAGCCGACGTCACAAAAGTTTATCGTAAAAATTGTAAATTTTCTTTATATGATTTTATAGTAGGTATTCGTATAGGAACTTGTTATTACTCCTAACTAAGGCCTAACTTTCCCTGCCTAAATTATCTTTTGGTTTTTTCCTAGCTAAGATATTAGGAGGTGGGTTCGCTACGAAAAGCAAAAAAAAAAAAAAAATATATGCCCCAAGAGTGGCGGGGAGCAGAGTCGAGGTCACAATAACAAGGTCGTTGAGATGGCGGCCAAGGTCCCGTTAGGCCTAAATTTCAAAACACCTCGGTCGGCGAAGGAAACCCCAAAATGGCCGTTCTCTCACAAACAGTTCGAACAATTTCAAAACAACCGCGCGGCGGGTATTTTCTTTTTAGCACAAATTCAAACAACGAAACAAATGCAGGTATCCAGATTTTACTTTAAATATACCAATCATGCATAGCGTTTTACGTTACGGATGGAAAACTAAATTACCAAACAACTTTGTGTCTTGTTATCGTTCTCTCGCGGTGAAACATCCTCGGCAAACAATGGAATAGATTTGCGTGATTTGGAACGGACCAAATTTACTTTACTGAAAATGTATTTTATGATACAATTACTACTTCCGTTCGTTCGCCACTTCACTGACACGGTTTTGAATGATTCCCGCTATATGCAAACAATAACGATCGGAATTGCCGACGCGATTTCTACATTACTTTGTGTATATGAACTGGGCTCCGCGATTCGGCCTTAGGATTCGTTACTTGAACGACTTCTCTCACGGTCCGAACACGGTAAAATGCCCTTTCTTAAACGACACAAATTGTGATTCGCTCTGCTCTCGAGTTGCACCCTTTCCTACGCTAATTCTCGCTACACTTGTTATAACTATTCTCTTTACTGCTTATTATTATGCCTCGTTCCTTGTTTGGAAGAATGAAATGGAGTTCGATATCTGACTTTTATTTTTTGGAATTAATGTAATTTTAATTTCCTTTTCTCCAGATTCTTTCTCTAAAATGTACTTTAGATTCTACGCAAGGTCGCCAATGTTACGTGTGAGGAGTCTTGGTTGATCATGTATTATTCAATTTACGTAATTTTTACGGCCCTGCAAACCAAGATTACACGTAACCTGTCACTTGAAGCCAAAAGTTAACCTCAAAGACAGACGTTAATTAGCCAAAGGTCGCCAGTTAAGGGTTATTAACCTTAACAAAGAATATTTGAGATGAATTTGATTTTAAACGCAACGGTTCTTCCAAACATTCGGACGCGAGGCAATCAAAGCATCGAGATTTAACCTGATTTTGCTTACCCTAAATCCTAGGTATTTTACTGGAATAATGGGGTTGAAGCTAACAATAAAATAATTAGGCTTAATCTAGACTTTGTAAACACATATACCCTAAGTGGTGGCTGAAGGAAGAAAACAAAGAAAAAATGTGAAATACAGAAAAGAACTAGTCAATCGACGAAGCTTCAACAAGAATTGGACTTACCGTGAACGTCGAGTCGCTGCGCAAACGAGGGACTTCAGGAGTCGTATTCTGGCAGTCTTCCCAATTCACTAATTAAGATAGACGTAGGAGAGAAAGTAATAAAGAATAAAGAATATCGTTCGGGCACGCACGCAGCGTCACCCTGGTTCCGTGACCGCTGGGATCTCTCTCACTGACCCGACCTCGCTTCGTTCTTCCAGAGGGCTTATACCGCCCCGGGCAATCCGACCTTGACAAAGGCATCGTCGAATGCATAGAATAAAGCTTAAGGGCCACCATAACTAGGGGTCATTGAGCGTAAACCCTCTCTGAGGCTTAGGTCCCTAATGCCCTAACATATTTTGTTTACAAACTTTCCAGCCTATGCGGCGCCATTTGTCTAAGGCGGTGATTGTTATTTTAAATTGCCTACCCTACCGGCGGGCAGAGATGTTCTCTGTCGAGGTCAATTGGCCTAATATTCCTACACCTAACTACATCGAGGGCGAACAGCAGTAATATTTATAAAAAAATATATATATATATATATATATATATATATATATATATATATATATATATATATATAATTATATTCAGAAAACACATTCAAAATTATAATTATAACATAGATGTGAATCATCACGTAAACGTGCCCATTTAAAAGAAATACAAAAGTATTGTAGAAGAGCAGGATTCAAGCAGTATTAATCTGTAGAACAATGCTTCAAATATATATATATATATATATATATATATATATATATATATATATATATATATATATATATATATATATATATATATATATATATATATATATCACTAAAATCTGTTTTAATTACTCTGCACTCAAAACCATTATCAAGGTTCCCTTGCAAATGACAACTATATATATATATATATATATATATATATATATATATATATATATATATATATATATATATATATATATATATATATAATTATATTCAGGAAACACATTCAAAATTATAATTATAATATAGATGTGAATCATCACGTAAACGTGCCCATTTAAAAGAAATACAAAAGTATTGTAGAAGAGCAGGATGCAAGCAGTATTAATCTGTAGAACAATGCTTCAAATATATATATATATATATATATATATATATATATATATATATATATATATATATATATATATATATATATATATATAAAACGACATTCATGAAACACATTCAAAATTATAATTATAATATGAATGTGAATCATCACGTAAACATGCCCAATTAAAAGAAATACAAAAGTAATGTAGAAGTGTAGGATGCAAGCAATATTAGTCTGTAGAACAATGCTTCACGATAACATGAACTGTTGCAAATAAAATCCCAGAAAGTTCACTTTACTGGATAACCTATTATTGAAGAAACCAACAGCAAATAAGAGAAAGTCCTCTGAAAAAATGATTTTATGACTATGATAAGGGATATATTTTCATGGATTCAGGGTATAATATCAAAAGTAAACGATGAAAAACTTTAGTTTTGAAGTATGTCTGTAAGCAAGAAATAAAAGTATTGGGATCAGCTGACCGGATAATTGTCCTTTGGGGCTTCCGAAGTATCCTTCCACGGTCGAAACTTCTTGAATTTCCAAGCTTAAAAAATCTGCCGGAAGCTAAGAACTTATTTTCTTTAACTTTTAGTTACAAAAGGGAAGAGAGAGAGAGAGAGAGAGAGAGAGAGAGAGAGAGAGAGAGAGAGAGAGAGAGAGAGAGAGAGAGAGAGAGAGAAATTGAATATTTATGTACTGAAGTTTCTCAGTTTTTTCTTCTTATGTTTTTTAAAACACCAAGAAAATCATTTGGAAAACATTCAGATAAATATTATCTGCATTTTTGAAATATTATAAAAATTAGAGCTACATAAAAAAAATATCTAGCTTTAATCCTATAGAAGTAAAATTGAAACCATTCAATTTTTTTATGCATAACCTCTGAAATACTAAATATTAGAGAATTCTCAAAATTAGAGAATAAGCAACAATTGGAGGTTACTCTGAATTGTGTACAGGAAAGATATACATATTTACATGTGATTTTCAAGTTGTCATCCAAATATCCACAAGGAGCGTTGCTGCATACCAGATATGAGATTGCCTCAGGAAATCTAAAGAAACGAGAGCGAATGTCATCTCCGTGGAGACGCCGTTAGGCAATATCCTCTTCCAGTCTCAAGTCCGGAGTTCCTACTTCATCCTTCTTTGTCGTTGAAAATTATCCTGAAGATCGGACCTCGCTGACTCTCTTGCGCGCCCTATGATGATGATGATGATGAAGATAATGATGATGATGATTGTTGTTATAATTATTCCACTTGATTTGTGTTTTGTGTTTGAATGTATTTGGCCTTTTTTTGACCCTGAAGGGTTAAAAATAACTTAAAAAACGACTTGCACATTGGTTTGGTTAAAACCTAAAAGCCTACTAACTTCCTAAGCATCCTTCCAAAAACTGGAATGTCCAAATGGAAAAGTTATAAAGTGCAGCTAAAGGAAGGATAGTGTAACATCGTTAAGAAACCAAGAATGGGGAACGAGTGATAAATCATTAACAGATAAGTGAATTAAAACCTAAACAGTAACTGTGAAAAGAAATTACCCAATTTATCCTTATAGTCTTTTTTAAATTTATGAGAATTAACCGTCAAAACCTTCCTGAAAAAAAAGTAGAGGAAATGTAAGATCATAAGTACACTATCTCATCGTAGCACCTCAGGTACTGATTCAGGTACTAAATGTGCGAATGCTCCCTAGTGAAATTATCTTAATGAAGATGGGCAAGCCATTTTTTTTCCGAAGATGTTCTCAGTTATGATTATTATTTCTAGCAAATATTAAACCAGCTCCAGCAATGATATACAGATCCCAAGAGGGTGCAGCTATATACACAGATGAAAAATATTTTACCACTGATAAAACATGAGATATAAAGTTTGTGTAACTACTATATTCATATCTGTTATTTCTTTACGAACTAGAGGATATATCATTGTAAGCACAAAAAAAAAAAAAACTCATTCTGATCCACCGTTTTCATTCTTATTTCCCCAGTTATTCTTTCTGCCAAATCGTTTTTTTTTTTTTTTTTTTTTTTTTTGGTTGTGGACCGTAGGATCGATCTTCAATAGTAGTCTGAATCAGGATTCTCTAAATATTCGACTGCTGTTTTTGAATTTAGATCTTATTTTTATAATATTAAATTGTCTGCTACTGTTTGTATTTATTTCTATTTTACCCACAGAAAATATCTTTAAATCATTCAGACATTTGAATTACATAAATCTAGGACTGAGTATCTTGTACAAAAGTAACTCCACATTCCATGATGTTGCCATCTTAAAAAGCAGACTCGAAGGTCATCCACGTAGTATTGATATCTGGAATGGTTTTCAAAGTTAGATGAATCAATTCTCGTCGAAAACTTGTTGTAAAGTACGATTACGCAATGGGATGGCAATTTCACAGCACATAATACACTAAGATTATTTTTGAAATGTTTTAGGAAACATAGAGGATCAGACATGACACATCAAATAAATGCAAAACTTTCACAAAGTAATTGCCTTGCATATATATTAAACATTAGGGCATAAAATCAATTACGCGTCCATGTTAAACTTTTTGAAATTTAGTAGACAGTCTACAGCCCCTGTTGAATATGGAGTAACTTACTTATGATGCGTTTTGTTGAATCCTGTGGTGCTTGTTCAGTATTTCCCTGTTTTAGGTCTCTATATTTATTTGATATTATATTCAAATAAACAGTAATTCCATCGACCGTTTTTAAACATTATTTTTGCACTATTGATGAAGTGTTTATTACACATCCTTTACTAGATCAGCTGAAAAACAATTGTAATTCTTCTGTTTTAAAAATCTAAAGTTAATATATGAAATATGGAAAGCAGTATTGCAGAAGTCGCTTTTTTAATATTATTCACAAACATAATCATTTATATAATAATTCTTCTATCACTAAAATAACCTACTGATTAGTGAGCAAACCTCAGTTGAGGAGGCCTAAAATGTTGCTATGAAAGAAAATTCGGAAACTTGAAATAATCAGTAAACCTGGGGACCATAGCTGCAATTGAAGTTATGGTCGAAGATATCAACCATCCTAAAGACCATTACTGATAGGTCATCGGGTGTTCAAAGGCTGGTTTGGGTAGTGACTGGCGTAGTTATACCGCGTAAACTAAATGTGCCCTGTTTGTTCCTGAATTAGCAGCTCCCTTTGATCAGGTAAAATACAGAATAAATTGGCCGTTCGCGACGACCTGTCTCGTCTTACCATCCTGGCTTTCTTTCTCATCTTTCTCGTCTCGGACATAATAACTGGATAAATACTGATTATTCTGTGTTTCAGATTTCTAATATTATAATCTGTCTGCGTCTGTCTGCGTGCTCATATGTTTAGACCTCCACTTGTGTGTGCGCACGTATATACTGTATATGTATGTATGTATGTGTATATATATATATATATATATATATATATATATATATATATATATATATATACACATATGCATATATATATGTATATATATATATATATATATATATATATATATATATATATATATATATATATATATATATATATATGTGTGTGCGTGTGTGTGTTTTAACAAGCATAGAGAGTGAGACAGATAACCATTGTATACAAACAGAAAGAAAATGCTATAAAAGGACTTATAATTAAACTTTTTCCGCCATGCAAGCAAGAATGATAGTTGTTCGTGAATAATTCTATTCATCCTAATGCGAAAACAAATATATAGTTATAATGACTAAAAACAAAATAAGTATTACACGATTCAATCGCTTTATTTTCTATTCAGCGTTTAATTTTTGCAATATATTTACTCTCTTGGAAAATAATTTTATCCTCTGCTAATTTTCGTTATTCTAACGTAAATTCATTGAAAAGCGTAAATTTAAAGCATTCAAAATGAAGCAAGAAATCTGTCAGCTTTTCTGTACCGATGAATAAACCTCAAACTGATTCATGGCCTGGATATTCTGTACTTAATCTCTCGTGATTAGAAATGGAATTATATTTCCTGCTTAATCACAAAAATGTATTTTCCATTAAAATATAATTTTCGTGGCATAATAAAGCGCATGCTCTCAGTGTGTATTATTGCCACAATCTTGTCATAATGGAGGGTAGCCAAAGCACAGCGAAATGAAGCCATATAATTATATGACAAGCCGTTATCCTTGAGATGATTAGGCTGATATCATGTTCCCGAATTTCTTCCACACTTTTCATCATTTCCTTGGAATGGAATCTTTACAAAGACCATCTGTTTGCTCTTTAGATCAGCTAGTATTGCAATGATTTAATTTACATATTTCATTTATGTCTTATAGTATGAGAAAATGTCATTTAAAATTTCGTTCATGCAATTATAGCATCAAAAATCATAGGGAAAAGATTCTGTTTCTATATTCTGACAAGAAATGCTACCGTTATGATGACAACCAATGAAAAATAACCAAAATCAACTGTGGCTTCAGCCTATAAAACATTGAAAGAGTTACAGTCAGGTACAACATGAGTTGCAATTTTTCCTTAGAAAATTAATAAGTATATTTTGTTATGTGGTAGCAAACCCTGAAATCTACCTATCCATAATTTGTAAAGTAGTCACTGTACGAAAAATAATGAAAGCATTACAAAAAGTTTGTTGATTCTTCAATAAGTTTTTTTGTTTTTCTTTGGTGAATAATAATAATAATAATAATAATAATAATAATAATAATAATAATAATAATAATAATAATAATAAAAATAATAATAATAATAATAATAATAATAATAATAATAATAATAATAATAGAGGCAAACGTCTTCTTTGGCGATCTGAAGCGTTGACCTGTTATTTGCCAGGCCCAGAAATCCATTTCCAGGAGATATTGCCGGTTTACTAATAATAATAATAATAATAATAATAATAATAATAATAATAATAATAGTAATAATAATAATAATAATAATCCAGAATGTACATCAATAGTAAGAGAAAAAGTAATGATAATTATGTTTTGAAATTCTTTGCATTTCTTTTTCCTTCACCGCTGCCTTTTATCTCTTCCCTCTGCGTTAATCATTTTCCATCAACTCTCCGTTTATTGCTCTTCTTTTGCTTACCCTAAAAGCTTCTTCATATTGTTCATCTTTTCTTTTTCTTAGTTATTTTGCATTTCTACAAACACCACCTTACTCTTCCCAAATTTCCTTACAAACAAATAATAGTTTTCGGATAATTAAAAACGGGAATGTTATTCTAGTCTCGGTTTTAGTTTTTAGTTTTCTGTAAAAGAAAACTATTGAGGTGGTTTTTGTCTGTCCGTCCACGCTTTTTCTGTCCGCCCTCAGATCTTAAAAACCACTGAGGCTAGAAGGCTGCAAATTGGTATGTTGATCATCCACCCTCCGATCATCAAACATACCAAACTGAGGTCCTCTAGCCTTTTCAGTAGTTTTTATTTTATTTAAGGTTGAATGTAGCCATGATCGTGCGTCTGGAACTGCTGTAGGTGCCAACAACACAGGCCACCACCGTGCCGTGGCTGAAAGCTTGATGGGCCGCTGCCGAGAGTTTCATGGGCCGTGGCTGTACAGAAAACTCGATTTCGCATTTTTTACTTGTTATTCCTAGTGCTTGAACCGAGTTTATTGGCACATGGAGGGGGGAAGATGGCATCTAACCATGCTTCCACACGTAGCAATATCATTCAATCAATCAATTATACAGGTAATTATAAGAGAAAATCTCAAGATAATGACAAGAATGTATTGACATTTAATGTAAGGTTGTGGAGGGCTGCTAGGTTCCTGATACATTACAGCAATGGTTGATACTTGAAAAACACTTGATAACAATTATTTTAAAAGGAAACAAAACACAAGAAGAACATGATTCTGCACTACTGAAGGGGGACTGACGGGGCACATGAATTACTTCTATGGGTAAGAAGGCCTTCTTGGCACTCGATGCAGGAAGATTCTACAAGAACACGCCCGTCTTAGCGGGCGCGACGGGAGCATACATTTGGGTCAGAGTCGGTTCACATTGTCAGGTTTGCTCTGCAATGTTACAATCAAGAGGTTACCGATGAATGGATTTTGGCACTGATGAGGTTCTGTTGAAGGCAGGGGATTCCTCTCTCATAAATATTCTCAAAACACAATAATAACACTCCGTCCATGCAAAATAATAATCAACAAACAGATCACTAATATCACTCCAGGTATGGAAAGGAAGATATGATAAAATTACTAATAGAAGAAGGAAAGGTGACCTGCAATCTCCACATCTCACACTACCTTGTCCTCAAGGAAGTCTCCGTGGCCTATTGACGACCGACTATGGCACTTTGGGGAGGGGTGCAAAGCTATGACTGGCAGACTCTAGGTCAAGAGTTAAAGGGAGCAAAGGAGTGAGGCTATAGTGCCCCTCGTCTGGTTCTCTCGGAATCTCGAGTCGGTCTCTCTCTCAGGTACCGGTCAGCGGCTCCCTTTTGTGGGGTTTGACCCACGGGTCACAGATGCATGATGGGAGCTGGGACCATGCGGTTCCCAAGTGGCGTCACACCTTAATTTCTGGTGCCAATCCTTGGATGGTAGGGTACATCCACACACCAACTTTCTGCTCGCTTATGGTGTCCTCTGGCTATACCGGTGGCCGTTAATCCGCTAATCCTAACACCAGGGTCCTGTGAGAGAGGAAGAGAGAGCGGGAATCACCGTTTCCAGGAAAGGGGGGTTAAGATCCGAGGGGGAGTTGGGGAGGCTTAGATGAGGAATAGGGAAACTTAAAATCTGATGGGTCTAATTGACCTGACAACAAGTTCTCTGTTCTTTTTGGTTATTCATTTTATTCTAATTTGCAGCGAGTGGGCTGGCTTTGTACGAGATATGCAGGTGCAATCATGCCGCCTGCATAAGCTTGTAGCTATATATATATATATATATATATATATATATATATATATATATATATATATATATATATATACATATACATAGTTATATATATATATATATATACATATATATATATATATATATATATATATATATATATATATATATATATATATATATATATATAATATATATATATATATATATATATATATATATATATATATATATATATGTATATATATATATATATATATATATATATATATATATATATATATATATATATATATATATATATATATATATATATATATATATATATATATATATATACATATATATATATATATATACATATATATATATATATATATATATATATATATATATATATATATATATATATATATATATAGTTATTCAAACTATATGGAAGAGAGAGCGATTAGTGTAGCATAATATTTCTGGTCACAATCATATACTGTACTATTCATGATAGCAACAGGAAAACACTTCTTAAAAAATGTGAAATCTCTCTCTCTCTCTCTCTCTCTCTCTCTCTCTCTCTCTCTCTCTCTCTCTCTCTCTCTCTCTCTCTCTCTGTGGTGTTTTAATTCTCAAAAGCATTTAAGTAATAAAGAGAATGAAATCGATGTGAATTAATCTGTCTCTTAATAGGCACGGAAAAACCGGAAAGAGAGATAAACGTATCATAGGCTGTCACGAATTACCAGAAGGAACATGAAACGATAAATAATTAAAGACTCTAATATTCAATCATAAGCGTCGCGGAAGCAGTGCCGCCCTCTCCGACTGCAAGGAGTGAAACATGGGATATTCCGCTCAGTGAAGCAGAAATCACTTGGATATGTAATTCTAGTACCCCTTTTCCACAGTGGAGACAAAGAGCCTTGTTTCAATGGTAAGGAACACTAGACGCAATGCCCCCGAAACCGGTCAGTACACGGTGGCACCACCTAACCGGGATATGATGAAGCTATAACTTCGTGTTCAGTGTGATGCGAAACTAAAATGTGTAAATATCCTGGTTTCCAGAAGTGAGGCTTCTGATGATCTGATTCTGTCTCATGTGAAGATAACAAGGCGATATGTGTTAAATATCGTACTTTGAAGTGCATGGTACAGCACTTGCCTTTGGATGTTAGCGAGGTGGCAACATTTAACATTTATTTAACATTGCACATTTATTAAAATGATTATAAACTCTCTCTCTCTCTCTCTCTCTCTCTCTCTCTCTCTCTCTCTCTCTCTCTCTCTCTCTCTTTTACACCCACTCACACACACATATATAACGTAATATAATTAATGAGAGCTTTATATTGCAAGATCAAAGTATTTTGGTCCCCTCATGTAACTGGAAAATACGTTAAATGCTGAGAACATTAATCGCGATATATTTAACACAACAAGGAAAGCTTATTAAACTGAGACAGACAGTTAAGCAGACAGACAATATTTCCTGTACAGAAACATATTGCGCAAAAATATAAGAAGCATTAGTTCACAAAGGATATTTTTCAGCAGGAGGGGAATATTTTTTGCAAATGGCGCATTATAATTTGCATTACCTCTTAATTTTCATAACGTTTAGACAAATCTCATTTTTTCCCCATTCTTCTGTTTTACATTGCTAACGTTTCAGAAAAATTGCATTTTGTATATATAACTGAACAAAATTTATTGGCATGGCAAAGATATTTAGTTTTCTGAAGTAATTTCTTTCATTTTTTCAGCGATTAATTCTGTTGTGTGCTTGTGTGTGTGAGTGTGTGTGTGTGAGTGTGTGTGTGTGTGTGCGTGTGTAATCAAGAAAGAAAATCAGGAAAAGATTATCTACAAGATGGCCAGCGTAATATGTGCTGCTTTTGGAAACGAATTAATCTATAAAAAAGGCATTCAAATAAAAAACACAACTATACAAGCCATGGCTTCTTATATCTGCTTCTGAAATTTTGGAGAAAAATTATAATTAAAAAACCCGATGCATTTCGTTCAAACTTAGAATGTATGGGATTTGGTGAAGGAAATCACTTATATTGGAAATGTTCAGTTACGATGTTTAAAGGGCTTTCAATGAATTTCAGTGCTCTTACATTAATAAAGAGAATAAAGATCACTGGAACTGTAAAAGGAAAGGAGGAGATTCTTGATTATAGCTAACAGGAGATTTCTGAACGAAACATAAACGCTTGTCGATGGATCTCCATAAGACTGGAAGAAAAGTCACGAAAATAAACTTTGATGAAAGACATGATACCGGGGAAGTGAAGAAAAATTAAAAATTGAAACCTTTTTCGAGTCTTCTACTCTATCTGGGTTTTCATGTCAAACAGCAGCGTGATGAGAGTCCTTCACTCGCTCCAGACCCCTTTTCTCTTATGAGTCACCTGAAAGTTGACTCCTTTTAGGAGTTACCAGAATTAAAGATGGTGTGGATCCTTCTTTGGCTCTGAACCTCGGCAGGTGTGTCGTTAGCATTTGGACAAAAGAGATGAGCTCAAGTACGAGGTTAAGTTATGCTTCTTAAAATCATACAACACAGCATCATCAATCCCGGAATTAGTTGGCTAATGGTAATGACTGTTTATAGAACTACTCAAATTCATTTAGGAAAGCTCGTTAAAAAAGAAAAAAAGTCTACAGCGACTTTTGCGGTCGTCTTGGGAAATTAACAGATGAGCCTCAGCCCCTGAGGCTAACAATGGCAAGAACTTTAAAGTAATTCGAGAAAGTTTTTGTAGCCAACCATAATCATGAATAGGATAAAATTGAGGCATATTATGCATAAAAGTATTTCATTTCTATGTAAAAAATATTTGATAGTGGGAATAATTGAAGGTTTGCATTATACACTGTGTTAAAACATTTAGAAAACAAGCCTGGTATTTTATAAATATCAACCGAGAATAAAATACTTTCAAATGGGGTCTACAATTTTCCTATATATATAATTTTGAAGCACATTACATTCGTATTTGAGAAAACCTTTCATAGACATTACAGTCGACGCTTGAATCACATGGGGGATGAGTTCCAGGTCTTAAGTGTCATAAAATTCGCATAAATTCTAATCCTAACATCAAATTGTTTAATGCACAGTAAATTACATCTCAAATCTGAAGTATAATATGCAGAAATCCTCGCGAATACAATACGTAGATAAACCAACTTTAAAATAATTATTTTACCTAAATAACTAAAAAAATGTACATAGATATTTGTTATAAATTCTTGTTTAAGGAAAACTATAATCTGCACCCGGTCAGTAGCCTACTAATACAACAATCGTAACCATAAGTAGGTACATAATGCAAGCCTGTAGCAACAATGTAACGTCGAATTAATACAGAATAGAATAATACTGTATCAACAGGTAAAAATATACTGTATATTTATTCAATGTATGGTAATAAAAGCGGTAATAATAACGCACCGTTATCTTTTGGAACGACTCTCTCTCTCTCTCTCTCTCTCTCTCTCTCTCTCTCTCTCTCTCTCTCTCATATATATATATACTATATATATATATATATATATATATATATATATATATATATATATATATATATATATATATATATATATATATATGTATATATATATATATATATATATATATATATATATGTATATATATATATATATATATATATATATATATATATATATATATATTATATATATATATATATATATATATATATATATATATATATATATAACAGCGGTAAGAGTTGTCAAGTCAAGTCAATAGGAAAGCCTAAGTCTACCGGTTACGCATCGGAACACTGTGATTGATTGCCTTAGAAATAGGTTGCATCACTCACATTAGGACCCTTTAGGGAGAAGGAAATGTCCTTGAATATTCCTTACCATTAGGAGTTTTAAATTCCACTTCTACAATGAACTGTTCCTCCTTTCTTGTGCTCGTATGATGCCTCAGACTGAATAACCCTCTACTTAGAGTATCAGAAGGAATGCATAATATAGGAGTCATCGTCATGTGGGGTAATAGGCTTAACATTCCTTCCAATAACATTACTTAGCTTGAGTTCAGTAACGTAATACCGGAATTGGTTGTCTATAAATTAATAATGATTATTTGATCTTTATGATAATTAATCGACCTCAATAAACTGAGCAACATCAGTATGAAAAATTCATTTTACCAAAATTATTTAGTACATAACTGATGCAATAGAAATCTTCATGTTTAATTTTTACTAAAAAGACCAAATTATTAATTGAGGCGTTTCAGCTAAGTTAGTATTACAAATTTCACAGAATACTAAGGTAAATTAACCTAATCCTCACATTTACTGTTAACAAAAGTGCCTAGAAAGTAAAGATTAGACTGAAAGGAATAGACCAGTTTTATGCATATTGTTTGCCTTTGGTTAAATTTAACTAATCTCTGTTTGATAAGAATGAATATTCAGGTTAAAATCAGTAACTCGGGTCAAAGCCGCAAAAAACATTAGCTTAGGGAGAAGCGCATTCGGGAAGATTCCAGCCTCACCCCTACCAGCACATCGACGTCCGGCAGGAACGAGAGCAAAACAAAATAAGATTTACAATTTATTACTGAAGATATCTCCATCATTTTATTTGCGAGGAAGAAATGCGCTGAGCTACAATTATTTTCCTCCACTTGATGGTGACCCATACCCTAGGGAATTACACTACAACGGTCTACAAAGCTCACTTACCCAGGTCTCTGCATGACAGGGTAAACTGACTCCAAGGGTTTTATTTAAAAAGAAGTGGACACCTATATCCACACGACTCTTTCCAGTTGTTTCAAATGGGAGGATAACTGCTGAAAAATTGGCATAATAACAAAAATGGTTACCGAC
>JANJGK010000017.1:20226979-20271979 GCA_039081455.1 Macrobrachium rosenbergii | reverse complement strand
TTACCGTACGATGGTTGAAATACAAGCACAACAGTTGTTGTCCGATACGATTATTAGCAAAACAACAGTTTCCCGTTCGGTTGTTTATGGCTGTACGCATTTACGCAAGAGTATAAATTTACTAACAATACTTTTATCATTCTTTTTTACTTTTTTAACTAGGAGATGGAATAAAGAGATGGAGGAAAAAGAAGTTGGTCTATTGTAAGTTGGTCTCTCGTGCTATCTGCGCCCTGCGCGAAATCTAAAAATATTTCTAAATATTTTCGTATCAGTATTAATTGCTAACCCCATCGTAAACTTGAAATATCGTAAGTCGAATTATTGTAACTCGAGCACTACCTGTATTTGATAATTGTCTTTTCTTTATTAACCAACTTGTACTGATTTATGGGATATTTTAATTCTAGGATGAGGTGCTTAGCTACTGTGTTTCGTGTATTCTAGCCTAATAATGGCTAATCCGGAAAAATGGCTAATCCGGCACCCTCTAGGTCTCAATGATGCCAGATTAGTGATGGTCAACTTGTATATATATATATATATATATATATATATATATATATATATATATATATATATATATTATATATAATATATATATATATATATATATATATATATATATATATATGTGTGTGTGTGTGTGTGTGTGTGTGTGTGTGTGTGTGTGTGTGTGTATATATTAGCTGGCCAACCTCGTGCTGCCCAGGTAAACTCTCTCTCTCTCTCTCTCTCTCTCTCCTCTCTCTCTCTCTCTCTCTCTCTCTCTCTCTCTCTCCTCCTTAACACCCCTCTACTCTCTCTCTCTCACTTCCTCTCCCTCTCAATCTCTATCTCTCTCACTCTTTCCCCTTTCCTGTTAAGATAGTTGCTTCAATTACATTGCCAGCATTATTGACATTTTATTTTCCACCCCTTCTCACTCCACCCCTGCCTATCGGGCTGAACTTGGACTTAAAGGGCATCGGAGGTGTCACTATTCATATCAGCAACCTCGATAACTATGGGTTAGACACTGATATCTTTCATTTTTGGTTATTTTTTACATGTTGCCCCCTTCTCTCCCCCATCGTTTCTCCTTACAGGAGAGTAATTGTTTTTTTTTAATATTTTAATACAAGAGTTCCTACATTTAATAGTGTGCTCTAATTCTGTTCTCAAAACCGTTTCTTTACAATTATACGTTTTTATTAATATTTTTCAGCAGTATAAATCTAAAAGGAAAGGATGAAATGAGGTTTGGTTTCTCCATAAAAAAAACAATGGGTAGGTTGCTAAAGAGAAAAGTAATTAGAAAAATAGGGAAAGTTGACAATATCTTCTTTTCCAGGAAACTGCTGATCCATAATAGAAAAGAAGAGATGTTCTTTTAGTTATAGCATACAATTTTTATAACTTTTCCCCTCATCTTGTCGTGTAAATATAAAGAAAATAATAATTTTTGCTTGGAAAATATATGTTGAGAGGTATTCTCTTTGATATCAGGATATAAGGCATGAAAACACAACAAAAGGTGTAAAGCTGGCAAGGTAAATAAAACAATAATAAAAAAATAGAACAAGGAATGTTTCTGAAAATAACTATTACAATGTTTTATATTCTGAAGAATATAAAAGCACAGACGTAATTTAACAATATTATCAAAAATAGCAACAGTGGACCATCCCAATCACAACACCAATCATCACAACACTCAGCTGCTTCCTAAACCATTCTTCTTGACTGCACTGTAGATGTTGGTTGTTTATTGAGAATTCAAAAGTAAATTAAAATTATTACAACTAATGAGTGTTAGCCACGTTCATTTCAAGTCTCAATGCTGCAGTTTGTCCTCTCTTTGTATATGTTTATATTATAAATCAAGGTTGTATTAATGCTGCCTGTCCGTATGAACGAAGCTGCTTGGTTATTTACGCAATCTCATTAATAAAGTAGATACCTAATGCAATACATTTACAAAATTTAAAATGCTCATAAATGAATGGCAATTACCAAAGAAAATGGGAAACTACCAACTTTAAGGAAATATTATTTCAATACACAAACGAGAGATAGTCTTTGTTTTTTACCCCTTGGTGAAACTACTATAAGACGCAGATGCCCATGAATAGCTATTTACACTTACACGTGCCCCAGCCACGAGTATATTTCCCAGCACCGGGCCACCACATCTTCACACTTATGAACGGTTTCTGATACATTGGTGAAGGGTAAAAATGTGAAACTTTCCAATCTTTCAACAGAAAATTTTCGATGTAATAGTTAAAGTTTATTTTTTTTTAAATCGAATCAAAGCTCTAGTAACAGATTTCCAGTAATGAAAGCCTATAAAGAAAGCATTGCTAAATTAAAGAATCATTTGCAAGAAAATAAATTCGATTTATGAATTCCGTTCTATTAAGAGAAAAATTTCGAACGCAACTTTTGATCTTTGAGTTTCAAAATTTTTGTTTGTCTGTTCTTCATTTCTTGATAATTTTGCCATATTTTTTTATGTGCATCAGTTAAAACACAAACCATTATTAAAAAAAAAAACAACTATCTCTATTCGCATTCGTTGAAAAATATCTACGGGCTTAAAAAGACATTATCGGAACTCAGGTGAAAAGTGAGTGAAAGAGACCGATCGAGAAAAGTCCTGTCCACTGTGCATGACCTGGGAATCGTTCTCTTTATTCAGTCGAACAAGCCAAACTTTTTTACTTTATTCTATTATATTATTCTGAAAGAGGGGCGATATTTTTTAACTGCACGAGTTTATCTGGAATATTATACATGACGATCAGTCATCTATTAAAAGTCGAAAGTGTTTCTCAATTACTTTACATAACTGAAAAGCATCGGTTGGCTAGTATCAATAAAGAAAATGGCTGCTACAGTTTCTCCCGAGAATTTGTTACTGACGCCAAAAAGGTTATTCTTTTGTTTCATCTCGCATGTTTTTCTGCTTGTTAACAATATCAAACAAAAAGATATGTCTGAGTTATCACCAAAAGTTTTGCCTCGTGACCCAGTGGAAGTCAAATAGAATGAAATTGCACATGAAAGTTAAGATTGAATACGATATAGGGTGCTAAACAAAGAGGAATCATAGTATGAAAATGAAACTATAGTGGAAAGATTTTTGTCGGTTTAGAAAAGCTTTAGGAAGTATATCGGGAGTCAGGTAGTGGGACAGAATAAGATATTATACTATTAAAGAGCTAAAGTACTTTAGAAAAATAAGCGTCGTCAATATTGACGAATATAGCACCACTGTTTACTTAAAGATTTAATTTAACGTTTAGTAATTTCTTTAATAACAACCTGTCTCTAGAAATTTCTTATTTCAAATATATCTACTACCCCACATTATTCCTTATTCAGTCATTTTTTTTATCTAATTATTAATATAAATAAACTGCATCAGTCAGGTTCAAGAGATTTCTACAGTAGATCCAATTACTCTCAAAACAAGGAGACGGTTACATATCACTCTAGTGCCCGGCAGATATGAAATATTCCTCCACAATGATCGGTACAGGTATTTAACTTAAAAAAAGTTTAAGGATCAAGTATCATTTTATATTCACCTACATCATAATAGTAGAATCATTTACGCTTTTGTCGCAGCTATCCACAGCTCATGAATAATTTTGTTTATATCATTTATTCTTAAAATGCATTCAGGGTCATAATTTACTCTTTCAAATGTACTTGTGACATTTTGCTTAACGACAATTTGAACCATTTTCTCTTTTCTCTTGATGGAAACAGTAAGCGATTCTGAGACACAGGGCTCTTACTTCGACTTTTTGAAAAAACGTCTCAGAACGAGATCTTGTGCATCTGCTTAGTTGTGAGTTTCTCCACGCCCGATGGCCCTGACACCACTGACAATGTGCAACTGATAAGGAATATCTGTCAACGGACGATTCTGACATTTACCCTTTGAATGGGAACGGTGTATGATTAATTCAGAAATAGTTTTATTGAGTATCATATTTTATACGTTCTTTTTATTGACAAAAATAATTTTCAGCATTTAGCTGTGAACATTTTGACCGATAAAATTTCGTTAACATTGGGTGCGTTTCAGTTCTTTCTGTTATATTGAACATCAAACGAAATTAAGAAGTCATTAACAAAGTAATATTTTCCATAGAGAGAGAGAGAGAGAGAGAGAGAGAGAGAGAGAGAGAGAGAGAGAGAGAGAGAGAGAGAGAGAGAGAGAGAGAGAAAGATAAAAATCACGTAAATCAATTGCGTGTTGGTTCTGAAAACCCTTACCAAATTGTGAGCTATTCTACGAAAACAATGTCTAAAGTGGGTTTGAATACTATCAGATGTTTTCGTATTTTATTCTTTATCAATTAAGAGCCACCAAATGCAATATTATTGAGATATATGATCCACTGCTACCATTCGTACAGAATATAAATCAAGCTGGATTGGACAAGTTTGTAATCCTTTTTGATGATTATCAAAAATAAAAGAACTTAAATCCCTCTTATTTCTGCATCGTGATATTGTTTATTTTATCATTTTAGTCCTTGAACCGTACCTTATAATAATCATTTATCTATTTTGATGAATAAACTGAATTTATCATGTAACCCTTACTATTTACAATATGTTCATGACACCACATTTAATCACCTCGGAATACAGTGTCAAATATATATATATATATATATATATATATATATATATATATATATATATATATATATATATATATATATATATATATATATATATATATATATATATATGTATATATATGTATATATATACATACACACACACACACACATATATATATATATATATATATATATATATATATATATATATATATATATATATATATATATATATATATAAGTCAGAAGAAAAATGAATAAAAAAGGTTGTAATTTCTAACCAGGTTTTGGTTTTATTGTAATCCATTTTCAGAGGACTTACATTTTGGAGAAATTTACAATGTATAAGCCTATGCTAGTGAGACAGTGCATTCGAACATACCATAATTAATTCACAGTAGCCCTGCATCTGATATCTAACCCCGTCTCTTACGACGCTCCTGATTGGCCATTGATCAGCCAGTCACAGGGCTGGAAACTCGTCAGACTGTTCCAGCCGTCACAAAGTCAGCATCTGCGCTGCGACCTCTCCTTATGAAATATGTCTTTCAAAAGTTATAACTTTCATTACACCTCAGTTTTACCTGAAGAAAAGTAGTGTCTCAATTCCATCACTAAACATCGTCAAGCCAATGATTTAAGGATTATAATGATATATGAATTATGTACTTCAGTAAACTTAATGCTAAAATATGTATAGTGAAATAAACATGAAATTTCCAACATAAAATATTTTCTTTCATTCCTTACATGACATCGTAATGCATTATCACTTATCGTCTTGTGTTTCATACAATATTGTAGCTTAAATGTCATTGATGACAATGCTACCAAAAAATTATAGGTAGGTCTATCAATCAATGTGAAAATAACAAGCAAAAGATTAAGAATATTAAAATGAGCTGGAATGTGTGCAGACAATAACCTCATGTTTATTTCACTATACATATTTTGGCATTAAGTTTACTGAAGTACATAATTCATATACCATTATAAATCCTTAAATCATTGGCTTGACAATGTCTAGTTATAAAACTGAGAAACACTGCTTTTCCTCTGGTAAAACTGAGGTATAATGAAAGTTATAACTTTTGAAAGACATATTTCATGAGAAAAGGTTGCAGCGTAGATGTTCACTCGGTGATGGCTGGAACAGACTGATGAGTTTCCAGCCCTGTGACTGGCTGATCAATGGTCAATCAGGAGCGTCGTAAGAGATGGGGTTAGATATCGGTTGCACGGGTACTGTGAACTGATAATAACTGTTAAAACCAACAGGTGCATAGGGGTGGAGACCTTAAGTATTCGTGCTCAGGGGTGGAGACCTTACACTTATTAGTGCGCAGGTCAGTGTGTGGAAGCCCAGCTTACCTTTTCCCTGTCTATGCGCTACCTTAAAATTTCAACATTTTGCATATATCATTTAAAATTAATGGATCAAGTTTATACATGCCTTGGCTGATCTTCATTTTCTTACTAAAACTTTCTTTCATAAAACTAGAATCATTGGTGTTTCTATCCAGTGCATTATTAGAATAAACTATCATTTTAGCCCCTGCCCAGATGATTGTGTGATTTTCACTAACATGTACGAAAATTTCACTATTCAGCTGTGCAGACCTGATGCAGTTTTTGTTCTGCTTTATTCCCTTTTCCAATGTTTTGCCAGTTTGCACAATATATAAGTTATCACAAGACTTACATGGAATTTGATAAAGAGTTCTCTTTATATACATTTTTATTTATTTCATTGCTATATTAACTCCAAAATTCTTGAGTAAATGATGAATGTCTTTTAGTTTATTATCATATGGTAGTACAAGCAGGTTCTTTTGTTATAAGTTTCTTTTTTGTTACCATAAAAAGTCTTTTTGCAGCCTAATACAGTCAGATTGTGTGTACGCACTGTATCTAATCACTACTAAGTCGGTTAGGTTACCCAAAAAGAGCAGACAACCTTCCTTTTACATTTCCATAATGAATTTAATTGATAGTATACTAATCCATTTAACTTGCCGAAGAAGTATTTTGACATGTCGTCAGCATACTTGAACCCTGCTGCATGGCATTGAATGTTTTTGTTTGATATTTTGCCCTGGAAAATTTCCGTACATAAATTACTTAACATTGGAGATAAAGGGTTACCCATTGCCATATCAAAGTTTTGAATTTAAAATTTCCCTCAAAATTAAAATTTACATTCCTTTACACATAATTTGATCAGTGTTATTGGATGGTTCTTAGCTGTCTGTTTTCTGATATATCCGATAAAAACTCCAGCAGATCTTAAATTGGTAACTTTGTAAGTAATGATACTACATCAAAACTCGTAAGTCTGGATTCACTACTAATGTGTACATTATCTTCTTATGGGATTAGTACCATCAGTGAACCCCACACGATGCACTGAAGACATTACTTTAGGTTCTTTGCGATGTCCCTTCAGCCCATAGCTGCAAACCCTTTCATTACTTTTACTGTACCTCCATTCATATTGTCTTTCTTCCATCGCAATTTCCACCCTCTCATAACAATTGCTTCATAGTGCAGCTGCAAGGTTTTCCTAATGTTACACCTGTACTATCTCCTTTAGTCTCAATGAATGACCTCACAGGTCCCAGCGCTTGGCCTTTGTCCTAAATTTTATATTTCAGTTTGTAGGTTATTTAGTTTCTTTATAATTTAAAAAACGCCTCTGATTTTTTGCCATTCTGATAACATGTTTGTAGCTTCCTGATACCGGGGAATAATACTTATTAACAAAATTATATCTCGCGGATTTTATTTCATGACAAAATATAAACACTTGGCAGTGGCGGATCAGAAATCGTTCATTGGGGACACTTAGGACTACCATATATGTGTGTATATATATATATATATATATATATATATATATATATATATATATATACATACATATATATATATATATATATATATATATATATATATATATATATATATATATATATATATATATATATTGTCAAGTATATACATCCCTCCCTCCTGTAAATTTCTGTGTATCATTTATTTGGCAATAATCTGCTATTCATTTCACTGCTGGGCAGGGAAAATTTGGCGGATGTTGGACAGAAACAAGCCTATTTGAACCAGATAATAGCCGTTAGCACCCGGGAGGAGCCAGGCCTCCTTACACCCCCCCCCTAAAATCGTACGATCCAGGGAACAATGAAAACCCCCTTTTCCACCCCCATCACACGATGGGGAGGAATGTAGGTATGGGGGAGGTCAAATAGGCCATTTAACGCTAGGGACCAGGTAGGATTTTAATCTGTAAGCACTTAGTCCTAAGACCTTCTTTCCTCTGTTTTGTTTGCTGGCGTATGACTCCTTGCAGGTACGGATGGCCCAAAAATTCGAATTTCAAGACGCCATGGTTTGGAAACAAGTAGATCCTCCTGTGACCTTGCCAAGAACGCACGTGCTGCATCCTTTTCTGCTCCGCTGGTTGAACTGACTTTGACAGACAGCTGGGACGATTGTTAGGCGCCCTCAATGGCCATACAAGGTTTGTACGCTGCAAGTAGTCAATAGCCAGCCCTTTCCCTTCCACTTAACCCCTTAAATTTCCCATTTCTTTAAACTTTAACTCCTTCCTCCACAAAGCAATCCTCCTTTGTTCGAGTCCTGCCTTGCTTCCCATATCTCGCCATTTAAGTGCCTTGAATTCCAGTAAAGATCCTGTGATAATCATCAATTATCCCTCCCCCAGTGCAATTTAAGGGCTATTTAGGTTAAGCAATACCAGTGTTAATTTTCTCTTTGTGTGAGTGCGATCACGTGTTCATTGTTAGAGCCCACGCAGCTACGATTCCCCGATTGTGCCTACGTGATTTCATTATAATTATCTGCTGGGCTGCGTAGTGGTTAATATTTAAGTGTGTAGAGTATCCCCATTTATAAGGGGGATTCCATTCCCTCAGTGAGTCTCCATGGTTAATCTGGGACATCTCCTTCAGGAGAGACAAGCGGGTCAATCGCACTCCGTGCTCCAGTATCTAGTCTGCCACCCAAAAATCCTGAAAATTCCTGGTCTCAGTCATTACCAAATCCGTTGTGGCCTGAAAATGTTCATATGAATTATTCTCCCATCCTGGAGTTCCATCATTTGCATTATCTGAGACTATTTTGTGTAATCAGGGCAACACTAAATGTCATTATTATCAATGGACTGATTGTATTGCACATTGGCCCCATTATTAATCAACTTGCTTGTTGCCAATCATTGCATTAGTGTTCCATGTGTCCTATTAATGAGTCTGTTCCTTAGTTATCATGTTGTTTTGTTGTCTCATTGTTTACTTGCTAAAGTCTCTGTAAATAAACCCCTGTAAATTTGTAACAGAATTTTAATTTCCAAATGGCGACCATCCTCATTCGATTGTAAATCCAGGAAAATCTAAGGTAAGTTTTCAAACAACTTTTCCTCTTGCTCATAAGCTGGGCTTTCTTGGTTTCATGGCAGCATCAATATAAACTTTGTTTCAATTTCTCAACACCAAGACACCCCAGTTTATGACAGTGACGACCAATTGCCAGGATTAGTCAATTAGCATTAATTAGCCTCGCTATTAACCTAGACTAGAAAAAACCAGGAATATATAAAATCAATTATTTCAATTCACGGTAATCATTTCATTATTCAAGAGCACAGGAAAGCGATCGGAACTGAGAACTTTGGTAAACAGAGTGCGTGCTTGTTCCTAATATTAAGGGAATCAGAGAAGTGATATTTTAATATTTCTTTAAAGAAACGCAACAATTCTCGTATCGTATAAGCATTCATAACACAGGGGAATGCATAGGGTTCTTATATTAGCGAAAACAGAGAGGTAGGCGCGAAGTGTCCACCCCGCAAAATTTCTAGTGTGCAGGACAAAGTGGTGAGTTGCTGGACGAGCGAATATAGGAATTAAGAAGTGGTTAGTTGGGGAATTTTGCATGTGTGAGCTAGAACCAGTAGCTAAGAGTTTATTCGGAATAGTTATGGCAAAGAAAATGTACATTTCTTGGTTAGTGATACATTTTGAAATAACGATTAGCTTACAGGAAACCGTATAGCGATATCTGGCATTTATACGGCTAGCAGAAATGGTGTGTTCAAAACGGCACATGCGTAAACTGTCCCAGTGTTGGAGAAATAAAAACAGTTCCAAGCGTAGTTATTTAATGACCCTCCCAGTGCATATTAAAGTATATTAATGTAAAGTAAAGACAGTGCTGACATTCAAAGTTAAATCATTCATTTCGCATTTAAAACCCGCATTTAGCAAGAAAGTGCATTTTTTTTTCATCCAATTCCACTTCGTCCTGTCGCATGACAAAGCAAGAGCCTACGATCAGCCGTTCCATGTGCGTAGTCGTTCCCACAACGTTCGTTCAAGGAACGACCCTCCTCCTTGTGTGCTTAACAAAACTCGGGAAACTTTGTGAAACAATGTGAAACACCCTTGCGTACCACACCACAGTTTGGTTGTGTGCGAGACAGTAGCCATCCCATAAATACTTAACTTAGCATAATTTCGCAACCGTAATTTATTTTCGATTAAGCGCAAAATAAAGTGATTGAAATTTCATAACAAACACGTGCCATTACATAATGCTCACCGAGAGAGAGAGATTTTTTTCCCCCCTTCTCTTCCCTCTTGCATTCGTTCATTTTAATATGGGACCGACATAATTTACTTACGAGTTGGGGAACCAACTCACAAATTATAAAAGGCAGATACAAAGAATTATACTAATACTTAATCAGGGAATTTCAAATTCATTACCCATTTAAATTTTATCATATACACAGTGCATGTTTTGAGCACTTGTGTTTAACGAATAAGCGCCACTAAAGGCTTTTCTCTTTCCAAGTGCTTCAGCTCAAACCATTCATCGTACGCTATAAAGCACATATATATTATATCTCGTGACGTGTTCCAACTGGAGTGCGGTAGTGGGGGTATATCTTATCTCAGACGTGCTTGTTGCAAGTACTAAAAAACACTGCACATTGTGTGCCTCCCTCATAGTCTACCTGTCCTCATGTCAGGCAGCGCCCACTAGTTCTCATAACTAGCTACCCACTCGTGTCACATCCAGTTTCCATTCCTCTCAGTGCCACTAATCTGCGGCACTGCTAAGCACTCAATCACTGAAGCACTTATCTTTCTCCTTTCACTTTCCTATCTCTTCCCTTCTGCTGGAGTCTCTCATTTACCTTTTTACTCCCTACTTACCTTCTGCTCAGGCAGAGTACCTCACCTTCAGTGCCAATTCATGCACTGACATTTTGCATTGCTCCACGGAGCACACCGGCACCATAGTGCCACACAACCAAAGCAACCTCTTATAAGCCACTGCACCTGTATTGAAGAAACAGAGTGCCATACAACCGGTGTTTCCACCCATAAGGACCGCAGCTCCTTCAGGAACACCTCAGTAACAGTGCATCTGCCCATAAAGACCATAGAGCCTTCAGGAGCACTCTATTTACTAGCGTATTCGCCCATAAGGACTCAGACTACCTTCAGGAACGCTTTCACCTAGTGTGACCTTCGCACGGCACACTCATCCGCAGTGCCACCTCATTCAAAGGTGCCACTCATTGAAGTGCCACTAATCTAAGGACACTTCCTCATCGTCACAAACCTTTTCCTCTGGGAACACCCAAGTAACTCACACAGCACCCTTTCCCCATCAGCAACATGTCAACCAAGGAGCACCAATATTTTAGGAATATAGGGAAGGAGGATGGTCTTTCCGGCCAGGCCCTTCAAAAGTTTGTAAGGGAACAGATTGCTGAGAAGAGAAAGTATGAAAAAGAACAAAGACAGCAAGAAGTAGAAAGAGAAGAGCGGCGAAGGCAGCAAGAAGCCGAGCAGCGGAGAGAAGAAGAAGAAAGAGAAGAGCGGAGAAGGCAGCAAGAAGCAGAGCAGCGGAGAGAAGAAGAAGAAAGAGAAGAGCGGAGAAGACAGCATGAACTAGCCCTCAAGGAAAGTGAGCTGGCCCTCAAAGACAGGGAACTCGAGTTGGAGAAAGCCAAGAAGGAAAGCGCAGAAGCTTTAGCAGCACAACAAACCTCTAGCCCCACTCCATCTGCCATAAATACCTCTCTGTCGACAGTCAATAACCTTGTGGGAAAATGGACTGAAGACGACCCGGAACAATGGCTCGAAGAGATCGAATTCCTCTTCGAGACCTATGACGTCAGCCTGGCTGAGAGGGCCTTACTGCTTACCAAGCACCTAGATGGGAAGGCTAAGGCTGCTCATCGAGCCCTGGACAGAGATCAACGAGGGGACATGGCTGCCATCCGTGAGGCCATCACTAAGGCGTATGAAATCACCCCTGAGAGGTGGAGACAAAGATTCAGAGGTATGGCTAAGAACGTCGGCTGGCCTGGACAGAATGGGCCTGTCACAAGACCCAAGCTGGGACCCGCTGGTTAGAGTCTATGCGGTGCGACGCCTTTGAGGATTTGTTCAACCGGACCATGCTGGAGGACCTCTTCCAGTGTGCGCCCGGACCTCTGGCTGTGTATCTTAATGATAAGCAGCCAGCCAACCTCAAGGAAGCCTGCCGCTTAGCTGATGCCTGGGAGACATATAATCCTCCCCATGGCACCTTGCAGCGCAAAATAGTGCCACTCGGACACCTCTCGGGCCTCAATCGCTGACGGAACAGCCCGCCTAACAAACCTCCGTGCCCCGTCTGTAAAAGGTATGGCCATGCCGAAGCAGATTGCCGCTATAAAGATAGCAATCAGCAGGGCAACAACTCTTGGCAGCCTACCAGCAACTGTCAGTCCTCCTCTCCGCCTAATTCACCACCGTCTTCCCAGCACTCCGTCACTGCCGGGGGATCAACATATCGCCCTGCCGAGACTGTGTAGCTTCAGGACACTCTTCTGCTGGGTATCCTGCATGCCCAAAACATGTGGTCACGCCCAGGCAAATGAACATGATTAGTGCCACCGCCTCCTTAGCTGAGCCGCCAGAGGGAACTCACCCTGAGAGGGTTCGGACACAGTCCATCTCAGTGGCTTCTCCGGATGGTTCCAGGCGCCCAGTGCACCTGCCAACTACTGCCGACACTGGCTCAGACATCAGTCTAATCGATCGGGCTCAAGTGCCAGTCAGTGCCAAGGTAGAGGAGCACACCAAGTGGACCGTGACCTGGGTGGACGAACTGTCCGTGACCGTCCCCACAGTTGAGCTCAGGGTGATCACCCCTTGGAGCAACAAGGTGCATCGTCTTGGCGTTGTCAAGCTAATTAGGCACGGAGTGGAGTTCCTGCTCGGTCGAGACATTCTTCTAGGGATGTCCCACCCCCACACCACTCTGTTGCCTGACTGCTTCTGCCAGCACATTCAGTGCCACATCTTCGGATAGGGACACAGCCTTTGTGACAGCTGTGCCACCATCAGCCGAACCTTCCAGTCGCATAAAAGCGACAGAACATCATCCATTACATTCACATTCTAGGCCTAGTCCGCCGGTCTTACGACTGGATGGACACCAAGGCATTACTCCCTCCTCACGAAGGGATCTCACCAATTACCACTGCAGGACCTGCAATGTAAGGGGCCACTCCGAGAGATGGTCAAAGTGCCCCAGTAGGCTAGCCGCAGCGGCCAACTCCACCGAACCAAGAGGCCCAATCATCTCATTAAGACAGGAATCGCTGTCCCAGATCACGCCAGGGATACCGAGGGGTCTCGATCCCCGGGGTCCCCTTTCAGCTTTGTCTGACACCAATTTGCTGCCAGTGTCACTTGCAAGCACTGGTCAGTGCCAAGCTCCACCCATCTTGGCTGGATGCTCTCTGCCAAGCGTACTTCCCGAGCCTGGCCCTGAGTTAGTGCCAGTGCCGGACCCCGAACATGACTCAGCTCCTCCTACAGGAGAGCCACCAAATCTCACAACCGTGATCATCGCACAGTGTGAACCTTCGACCCCTGATGTTTCTTCTTCCCACACTCTTCCACCTGCTGAGGATGACCCTCTGGCAGGCCTGGACGTTACCTCTTTTCTGGTCAACCAGGAACTGTCCGGACAGGACGCAGACGCTGGTTCTCTTCCCATGACGGTTGTCGCAGCAGCCAAAGTAGGGGGCCAGCCCGTAGCCCCTGAGGCTAACCCTGATCCTGCTCCTGAGGCAATCCTGGCCGTTCTTCAGGGCAAGTATCCTCATCGCCCCCTAGGAATGGTCTAGCCAGACCCTGGAGGCCCCCGAAGAAGAAGAAGGGGCGGAAGAAATTCACTTAGCGAGTCAGAGCCATAAGCTCTCTTGGCACTCGTGCCCATTGGCACAGTGCCGCTTCCATCTCAGAGCGACCCTGGCACCTGCCCAGAGAGGGTAGCCTGTGTGACCTCTGAGCCCATAGCATTAATAATTAACCACTTAGGCCTTTGTACTACTAACCCTTTTCCAACTAACCTCCTTCCAACCCACTCTAGACTCAAACTGATACATTACTTAATCATACATTGTGAATCACCCTTCAGGGTCATCATGTTTCAATTTGTTGCGTGTTAATCGTAAAGTGTAGTGCTGATCATAACTCAGTTGCTGCCATTCGTTACTGCCAGCTCGTTCAGTGCCAGAGTCGTGGGGATAGTAGGTTAGGTTAGGTTAGGTGTTACAGTGTGCATTTGTCTAGGTGCAGGTTTCCCCCGTCCTCCTAGCCAGTTAATAGCCGTATCCATACCCTTAGGTAGGTTAGGCCTGTAAATTAGGCAATTCAGAACCCCTCTTAGCAGTTAGGTAGGTTCCTTTAGATGTGCAGAGCCACAATCCACCTTATGTAGGGTCACGGGCCAGTCGGGAGGAATTAGCTAAGACCCTCACACCTGAAAGGGTGTGAAAGGCCTTTTTTAAGGGGGAACCTGTCAAGGATATACATCCCTCCCTCCTGTAAATTTCTGTGTATCATTTATTTGGAAATAATCTGCTATTCATTTGACTGCCGGGCAGGGAAATTTGGCGGGTGTTGGACAGAAACAAGCCTATTTGAACCAGATAATAGCCGTTAGCACCCAGGAGGAGCCAGGCCTCCTTACACCCGCCCCCCCTAAAATCGTACGATCCAGGGAACAATGAATACTCCCTTTTCCACCCCCATCACGCGATGGGGAGGCATGTAGGTGTGGGGGAGGTCAAATAGGCCATTTAACACTGGGGACCAGGTAGGATTTTAATCTTTAAGCACTTAGTCCTAAGACCTTCTTTCCTCTGTTTTGTTTACTGGCGTATGACTCCTTGCAAGTACGGTTGGCCCAAAAGTTCGAATTTCAAGACGCCATGTTTTGGAAGCAAGCAGATCCTCCTGTGACCTCGCCAGGAATGCACATGCTGCATCCTTTTCTGCTCCGCTGGTTGAACTGACTTTGACAGACAGCTGGGACGATTATTAGGCGCCCTCAATGGTCATACAAGGTTTGTACGTTGCAAGTAGTCAATAGCCAGCCCTTTCCCTTCCACTTAACCCCTTAAATTTCCCATTTCTTTAAACTTTAACTCCTTCCTCCACAAAGCAATCCTCCTTTGTTCGAGTCCTGCCTTGCCTCCCATATCTCGCCATTTAAGTGCCTTGAATTCAAGTGCAATTTAAGGGCTATTTTGGTTAAGCAATACCAGTGTTAATTTTCTCTTTGTGTGAGTGCGGTCACGTGTTCATTGTTAGAGCCCACACAGCTACGATTCCCCGATTGTGCCTACGTGATTTCATTATAATTATCTGCTGCGCTACGTAGTGGTTAATATTTAAGTGTGTAGAGTATCCCCATTTATAAGGGGGATTCCATTCCCTTCAGTGTGTCTCCGTGGTTAATCTGTGACGTCTCTTTCAGGAGAGACAAGCGGCTGATCGCACTCCGTGCTCCAGTATCTAGTCTGCCACCCCAGAATCCTAAAAATTCCTGGTCGCAGTCATTACCAAATTCCGAAAATGTTCATATGAATTATTCTCCCATCCTGGAGTTCCATCATTTGCATTTTCTGAGACTATTTCGTGTAATCAGGGCAAGACTAAATGTTATTATTATCATTGGCCTGATTGTATTGCGCATTGGCCCCATTATTAATCAACTTGCTTGTTGCCAATCATTGCATTAGTGTTCCATGTGTCCTATTAATGAGTCTGCCCCTTAGTTATCATGTTGTTTTGTTGTCTCATTGTTTACTTGCTAAAGTCTCTGTAAATAAACCCCTGTAAATTTGTAAAAGAATTCAAATTCCCAAATGGCGACCTTCCTCATTCAATTGTACATCCAGGAAAATCTAAAGTAAGTTTTCAAATAACTTTTCCTCTTGCCCATAAGCTGGGCTTTCTTGGTTTCATGGCAGCATCAATATAAACTTTGTTTCAATTTCCAACACCAAGACACCCCAGTTTATGACAATATATATATATATATATATATATATATATATATATATATATATATATATATATATATATATATATATGACATGAACACACACACACACGCACACACACACACACACACACACACACACACACACATATATATATATATATATATATATATATATATATTTATATATAATCGTATATATTATATGTGTGTTTGTGTATTTATGTATGTATGCACACACACACATATATATACACACAAACATATAATTTACATCATTTGCAAATATATATTGTATGTACTGAGAGAGAGAGAGAGAGAGAGAGAGAGAGAGAGAGAGAGAGAGAGAGAGAGAGAGAGAGAGAGATTATAGTTATGAAGATTGATACATTGTTTCCAACGGCTGTAGCTTACAAAAAAGTAGTAGGTGAAGTTGCTTTGGCAAATACAAACATTAAATCCATGCATAAAAAACGCAAATTATTACATAATTTTATTTTCAGCGTTTCTATCAATATTTTACTTGTGCGCAGTGGGTATACGTTATCGTAGCAAATAGGTCTTATTATTAAGTAATTTGTAATAGGATTCAAGTCGTACATTGTTGGAAGTGGAGAATGAAGATTCATTGATTCATTTCCGAATGGATAAAACTCAGAACTGTTTTTAAAGTTCACACTGAAAAACTTTGGCATATTTAAACGTATCGGTTGAAAGAACACTGTAGAGTTTCAAAACATACCAAACTTAAAGCTGACAGTTTTGAATCTGCTTATTGCACGTCGTAACGCCCATATCAAAAAATGAAGTAGTTGTAGAATTTTTCCAAATAACCCGTGTACTTTGAGACCCTTCTATTTAGACAAGGAGATAAAGTTCATAAAACTTGTTTCCTTGGTTTAATCTATCCTGTCTGACTTCAGGACGAAGCCCCTCAAAAAAAAAGTAAAAAAATATTCTGGCAGCGAAAAAAGAAACTGCTTCACAAAAAAAAAAAAAAAAAAAGCTACAGTAGCTTGTCCCAGGAAATTAGAAGTTACTAAGTATCCTGTTTTTATTTCAGTTTAGTAATGCTACTTTTAAATCCAACTGTGAAAATAGATAAAAAAAAAAAAACTGAAAAGAACGAACTTGGCGTATATGTTGTCAATTACACTCATTTCAATTTCAATGTAGCTTTTGTTGGGGGAGGGGAAGAAGTTTCGATAAACTGACTGGTGAACACAGAGGATCCGTTTGTGTAAATAACAGCAGCAATGCAATAGTCACATGTTGTTGGATAAAGTCTAGAGAGTGAATCTTAAGTTGGGTAAGTTCGTATACAGAAACACTAATGTAAAATCTCGAAGGCGAGTGCCTAGGACCCTTAATAACCCGATACCACCTGTAGATGGGATAAAATCTTTTAATTTTTGGAAAAGATAAACAAAATAAAAATAAATCAATATATAGATAGAAACGCTTGCTCTTTCCGAAGAGAAACTGAACTCTCGAGATTTGTCACGAAATCCAAAAATAAAGAATTTTCCATTTTACTGAAGCAATGCCAAATATGTGATTGTTGTGATCCATGACTAGGATTAACTCCCCTCCAACATCGTTTCTCAGCAACAGATGGAACCAAATCCACAACAAAAATATATTTTTTTTCAGAATCTTGATCCAGTGTCATTTCCACTGACGATGAGGAAGTAGTCTCGTAAAACATGAGTATCAGGTTATTTCTAAGAATATATCAAAACACAAGAAAAAGATTCCATTTATCATTGGTCATCATAATAATAACAAAATTTACAATATTAACAATGATAATGGCAATAACAATAATAATTCTGATGATTAAAATTTTTGTTTTATTGATAATAATAATAATAATAATAATAATAATAATAATAATAATAATAATAATAATAATAATAATAATAATAAAATACAGTTGTAACATTAAAAAAATAATGACAATAACTTTTATTTCCATTATGATAATTATAGTCTATGTATTTTTAGCTGCGTTATAACTAATAATAATAATAATAATAATAATAATAATAATAATAATAATAATAATAATAATAATAATAATAATAATAATAATTTTTTCTGGCATCCTATTCGACTGGGTGGTATTTATAGTGTGGGTTCCGAGTTGCACCCTACCTCCTTAGGGGTCTATCACTTTTCTCACTATGTGCGATGTTTCTAATAGCACGCTCTTCTACATGAGTCCTGGAGCTACTTCGTCATCAAGTTTTTCCAGGTTCCTTTTCAGGGATCTTGGGATCGTGCCTGGTATTCCTGTGATTATGGGTACAATTTCCACTGGCATATCCCATCTCCTTATTTCTATTTTCAGGTCTTGATACTTATCAATTTTTTTTTTTTACTTTCTTTCTCATCTACTCTGGTGTCCCAAGTACTGAGATATCAGTAGTGATACTTCTTGATTTTGTCAATCAACGTCACGTCTGGTCTATTGGCACGTACACCCTATCTGTTCTGATACCATAGTCCCAGAGGATCTTTGCCTAATCGTTTTCTGTCACCCCTCAGGTTGGTGATCGTACCACTTATTACCGCAAGCTACCTGGTGTTTCTTGCACAGGCTCCGGTGGAGGGCTTTTGCTACTGAATCATGCCTCTTTTTGTACTGGTTCTGTGAAAGCGCCGGACATTCATTTTGCACTTCCTGCATATGGGTGAGATGTTACTTCTATCTATTGTTCTTTGGACATATCTGGTTCTTAGGGCCTGACCTTGTGCCGCTGTTAGCATTCCTTCTGATTCCTTCTCGAGTTCTCCCCTCTGTAGATATTGCTATGTTTCGTTGCTGGACAGTTCTTTAGTCTGTCTCATGTATTGTCCGTGCATTGGTTTGCTGTGCCATTCCTCTGTCCTGTTTTTCATTCTCCTGTCTCTGTATATTTCTGGGTCTTCGTCTACTTTTATCAGTCCTTCTTCCCATGCACTCCTTAGCCTCTTGTCTTTACTGATTTTCAGGTATTACCCCAGTGCTCTGCTCTCAGTGTTGACTCAGTCCCCTATGCTTAGCCCTCTCCCTCCTCCCTTTAGTGTTATGCGCCTAGGTGATGCAGGCAGACAGACAAATAGACAGGCCAACAGGAACTGAGACAGGGAAACCAATAGGGCTTTGGCAAAGTTTAGCGGTTAATGCATGAAACTTAATTTCTTTCTAATACCACAGGCCTAATTTCCTGTCAGAATGTTGTTTCAAAACTTCCATTCGCTAAAAGGTTTTTATTGAAGGTTCTATCTTTAATATTATGATTATATCGAAAAGTCGAAATTCCTACCGGGAGAGAAACTGGCTAAAGACAAAGAGAAAGAGGGGAGAATTTATGCATGTTAGTCAGAGCAACGCAACTATTCTCTGTTGACTTTCTGTCAGTTGTATGTAATAATGTGTTGCACTGCATACCTTTTACGTGCTCGGTTAGGTCAAAACGAAAGTTACCCACCGAGACCGTGCACAATATGGGCAAGGAAAGAACAGATGGAAGTTTAATGACGTTTTCATCTCATAAAAAATGGAGCTCAAATTTATTCACTAGGAATCAAAATTAGAGAAAACATAAAAATTGCAAATAACACACGGCAGTGGAAAACACTGTTAGATGTCTATCCAGCATCCTTATTGGCGCATCTATCGGAATCACTTTATGCGTTTCTTTTGCTTGATCCTTTGGAGAGAGTGTTAATAAAAACCATCACTAAGAGCCTCTTTCTGCCGTAAGCAGATGAAAAAGAAAAGTGGCAGCTATATTCTTTTGATATAGATACCAGAATTACTTTTCCAGCATAATTACGTTAATTATTGTTACAGGAATACAATATTCTAATAGTTCATGATCCGCATCTATTTCGTAAAATAGTTTATACATTCCTTTGGGGCATTTCATTGTAATAAAAAAATTATAACACGTGCGCTGGTGTATTTCATTAAATTCCAACACCCCTTTCGTTAATGATATACTCTATCCTTCCCTTCTTGACATTAGAAGATAAAAGAAAGGATCCTACGATATTCTACGCGCCACATGCAAAAAGAAGAGGTCAAAAACAAAATTTGATCTTCATGTAAGATTCACTATGAAAAAAAAAGAAAAATTCAGTACCAAGTAAGCCTCATGGTGAATATAATGAAAATGTATATGGCAAAATATAAGAGGAGAACCCTTTAAAAAAATGGTATTCAAATGGAAATAAAATGAAAAGTTTCTTCATTATTAGATATATCGTGAGTGCCAGTTGTCACAACGTTGATTTTTTTTTTTTTTTTTTTTTTTTGGTAAAAGATAAAGAGACACGATTCACCTCCTTCGTCTAAGATCACTCGAAAACAATGGATTCTTTGTGGTATCCCCTCATACCCAGTCGTCACCCAAGGGAAACTGCATGTGACATTGGAGTAAATTTCAGGCCCATTCATCCAAAGAATCCAAAAAGGGTTTTTTTTTTATCGCTAGCGGAAAGCATAAGGTTTCTTCAGTGCTTGGATGACAATGAGCACTACCTCTACTGGCATATCCAGAAGACTTTTTAATTCAGCCAGCAGGTCAAGATACTTAATTATTTTTCTCTCTCTTTCTGCACTCTGGAGTTCCACGCTTCTGAGACATTTGGTTTTGTTTATAGTGCAGCAGATTGCTGTAAAAATCGTTCAGATAGTGAAACAAGCATGAAATTTGGCACAAACATTCCTAAGACTACGCTCTCTTAGAAAAGGGCGCTGGCCACCTGAAAATCCAAGATGGCGGCTATTTTTCAAAATGGCCGCCATCTATGTTGAGATTCACTGGTTTGGGAGCATCTATTGGATGGAATATGCCAGTTTTTTTTTTTTTAAACCTCGACTTTTAGGTTATAAAAATGTTCCATACCACACATTTTATTGAAAACCCTTACTAAATGAATTGTAACCAAGATGGCGTACAAAATGGTTGCCATAAAAGTTTTTTTTTCTATCCACAGCGCTAGCAGACATAGAGACCAACTGTTTTTATTTAATGGTATATTCATGTGATCAGACAGTTTAACTAATATGCTATTTTCAACTGAAATAGTAATGGTATGGTCACATACAACATTGTGTCTAAGACTGTAACCATAAAAAGAAAAGAAGAGAAATACGGACTAAACGCAACCAATCTATGTATAGGTCTCTCAACCTACACCTTTGAAAAATTCGAGGATAAGAAGGTAGGCATAGCATGACACGTTGGATGCTCAAGCTAGATTATCTACTGAAGAGAGGGCAATATTTATCTAGACTTCACATTTGCAAGTGCACAGAGCTGTGCAGGGAAGACCCAGCTTGTAGCACATGCACCTTTCCCGACAGCCTGCTTTGCATCCACATTTGGTAAGCTGTTGGCAACTCTTGGCTAAGGGCGAGTTGGTTGTCCAGAGGACTTGCCATGCTTCACCAGACTTTTGCCATCCCCACTCAGCAGGGTTCTCTGGCTGTGGCTGACACTGGGTGGCCTGCCCCCACACACAACCAGCCTGGTACACAGCACGCTTGGTGTGTTGGAGGAGAGCTCCCCTGGTTGGTGGAATGGCCTCATATGCCCTTTGTTTTCTGGCAAACATATCAAGTCTAGCCTCATCCACAGTGCCAGCAGTGCTGGATCTTTCATACATAAGTATGACAAACCTCTCCAGGACCTTCAGGTCACTCTCTTCCACTCTGAGAGGGTAGTGACTCAGTTTGGAGAACACAGTGGAGGCCTCTGGAAAGATGTTCCATGTCTGCCAGGCGGTCTTCTTGCCCTTGCTCCGGAAGGCTGACACTGTATCACAGCCTGTGAACGCATGGAAGAAGAGCATGCCATTCACCTTCTCCTGGCCCAGAGAGTTGCACAGGTCATGCACAGCAATCCAGCGCAGGCTCTGGCCTTGGCCAAATGCCACCCATAGCTTCTCTAGCCCTAGATTGTGGAGAGTGGAGAAAGCACTGACTGCAACGACAAGAACATCTGTGTCATTTGCTTTAACCGTGATGGTCTTGGCTCCATGTTCTGTGGCATATTTGGCATGGAGAAAGATGCGGGTGTCAGCTTCCTCATGAGAGCACTTTTCCAGTCCCTGAAGACTAGCCTCATGAGTGCTGAGGACAGCAGACCCTTTCGTGGCAATGACAACATTTGTGGCAGACATCTGGGCAACTTTGTCTGCCAGGAACTGGAACAACTCTGTCTTGTTGGCATCGTGTCTTAGGAAATTGCGCCAGTTGGATGGAATTGTGTTCTTGTCTGTCACCTTGCGCCTTCCTCCTTGACCACGTTGGAGCCTGGTCTCAGCTTTGAGGCTGGATGTATTGTATACATCAAATACAAGATGTGATGATGTGTACTTGCTGCTATAGGATTGTATCACAGGCAAGAAGTCGCAAAGTGCATAGCCCTCAAAGGTCTTTCCTTTCTTTGGTGGCAAGGCATGGACCAAAGCTGATCCATCTACAATGAGGACATCAGTCTTTGGTTCTTTGTCTTCTAGTGTAACATGACTCTCCAGGACCGAGGTCAGCTGAGACTTCTGACATGTGTACAGCCTACCACCCTCACTAAGGGAAGCTGGGAATGTTTGATTCTCGTGCTGGAAGAATTCCTGCAGATCACATTCACGGCTCTGACAGGATATAAATAGCTTTGAGAAAAGCTGGCAATCCTCCTTCAGAAGTTTCTGCTTTGACTGTTCTACAGGAGCAGCTTCTTGCCTGAAGAAGTCAGTTCTGTTCTTCTTTATCGGCTCATAGAAGGAGACTGCATTGTTTGCCAAAGAGTCTGAAAACTTCTGAAATTTAGTGCGGCCTCTGTCAAGGTGTGTCTGTAGAAGTTCTGCTGAGCTGGGGTGGGCAATGTCTTTGTTGTCAATGGAATACAGATCCTGGCTCTCTTCCTGAAAAGGACTTCCCAAGTGTTGCAAAGCCAATGACAGCTTGCTGACTCTCTCCAAGAATGTCTTCTGCGCATGAGGTGTTTGTTCATGGTGTGTTGTCTGCTCATTAGACTCCTTACTTTGAACCTCTGTTTCGTATGCAGACACCAAGCGGATGATCTCTGGGCCAGCCACCATCCATCTTCTGAGTGCTGACGGATCTTCAGTCAGCCCAATGGCTCCGCCATCAGCCTTTATAAAGGCATTGGTCTGCTCATGAGCTTGGTCAAGAGCCATTGCTGAGAACTGGCGACTGGTCTTGTGCACAACAAAGTTGCCAGCCTTGAACTCCTTGTGCAACTGCTTGAACTGTGCTGTCCTTCCTAATACTGTAGTCCAGAGCAATTTTTCAGGCAGGTTATGTCCTTAAGTTTGTGTTCGTTCCACCTGTTGCTGCTTGCGATCTGATCATTTTTTCTACAGACTTCAGTGGGGGCTTTTGTCGCTGCATCAAGTCTCTTTTCCTTTAATATATGAATTGTCATTGCCAGTTAAGAGCAAAATGTCGTTGTTGCCGTTGTACACAGGGTCTCTCTTTATTAGAAGCAGTTTTAGTCTTAGAGACACAGATGCAGAGGCGCTGATACTAAATTGTTGCTGAAAAACATCCTACAGAGATTTTCTTTTAAAACCCTACCTGAAAATGCCTCAAGTGTCCTAGGAAGCGGTGGGGAATCGATGATACACAAATTCCTTAGAACTTTCGCTAAGAACAGATGTCATATTATAGTGTCAAAGCATACTCTATGGAATTCAAAGCACTGAAGGGACAAAAAAAAATGACCGAATAATTAAAACTACATCATTCTTAAGGCGGTGATAACAGAGGTCCAAAGAAAGTTAAACTGGATACTGTCAATTACACAAATATGAAATTACACGAATATAGAATAACCCTTGATATATAAAGGCGATATTACTTTCAATAAGTGGATTGATCCCTATAAAGGAAGACTTTATATCTGGAAACCCTTCAAGTTAATCTTAATCATTTCGTTACTTAAAGTAAGGGGGTATCACCGTCGGTGCACCTCACGCGGTGCACTGTAGGCATTACTTGAGTGTCTTTGCAGGATCCCTTCTGCTACTAGCAGCAACCCCTTTCATTCCTTAAATTGTTCCTCAGCTCATATTCTCTTTCTTACATCTTACTTTCCCCTTCTCCTAACAACTGTTTCAATATGCAACTGCGAATGTTTACTCCTGTTATGCCTTTCAAACCTTTTACTCGCAATTTCCCTTTCAGCGCTGAAGGACCTCATAGGTTCCAGCGCTTGGCCTTTGGCCTCAATTTTATATTCCAACAACGAGATAAGCTACTTCCCCTTCAGCTCAACGCGTCAACGACTGAAACAGCACCTAATGGAAAAGAGAGAGAGAGAGAGAGGCCGGGGGGGGGGGATGTTCCATGTCCTTAATTACCCCAGACTGAATGCCTGCGCTAAAAGCTTAGTGCTTTACTTACAGCCGGTTTCATGATTGGAAGTTAATGTCATATCTTTAGTATCTTTGCTGTTCTTTTGTTTTTTGCAAAATCTTGTATCTTTTTCAGCGTCTATTGTAAATAGACTCGTCTGCTTCTCTCTCTCTCTCTCTCTCTCTCTCTCTCTCTCTCTCTCTCTCTTCCTCAGCTGAGTTATGGTTTGCAGTTAAATGTCCTACTCTATACATCACCTTGAAATATCGGACAAAAATGATCATCGAAGGTCTTGTTTACTCTGATCACTGGTTTCTTTTTAAACTTGATGTGTCCTATTTGTTATTCTCACAATCTTTTATTCTACTCCTACTTATTATCCTCTTTTCATCATTTTCTTCTAAAATCTCGCTTTTATTTCCAAGTCTTCTTCATTTCACTCGAGTGTTGCTTCTCCTCTCTTTCTGTCCTGCGCAACCGCCCCCCCGCCCCACCCCACCACCACCACACACTCTTAATTAAGTTCTAATTTGCAACAATATCAGCAAAAATGAGACAATGAAGAAGAAAATAGGAAGTGCTGATTTTTCTCCCAAAGTCTTCTTGATATTGTTGGTTCAATTAGGACATGATCTCACTGTCTATAAAGAGCGCCATTCTGTTTGCAAGCATTTCTTCAGAATTGCTTGTAGATGATTTCGAGATCACGACATGAGCAGGACACATATGAATTAACCTAGTATATTTTAATCAGTATTCCACAAAATTTACTTTTTTATCAGAGCATCAAGCACACTAAAATGAGAACGAGTTAAACGGCCCTTAAATTGTACACGTACGTGATTATACCTACTTCGCATTTGCACGTTCATTCATCTGTGTGTTATTGTTTGATATGATTTTGTATTTTAATGCGTAACCATAAGCACACGTTATATTTCTATGTAGCCTATACAGCACAAAATAAGAATTAACTTTCTATTCATATATTCTTACGTCCTTAGTTCTCTAGGAGTGTGTGTGTGTGTGTGTCTGAGAGAGAGAAGAGAGAGAGAGAGAGAGAGAGAGAGAGAGAGAGAGAGAGCAGCAGCAGCAGCAACAATGGAAACCTTCCATCTGTCTCTTTCATCGAAAGCAGAATACAAAACATCCTTGGAAATTTTTTTGAAGAAAAAAATTCCTTTTGCGCATGCGTGTGTCTCAGGGAAAGTTCCCGAACTGAATCTCGGTGTCTGGAAAAAGATCTTATTGGAGAGGAAATAGTATTAAAACTCTATTAGAGAGAAATGAGAACGCATCTCACTTTTTCAAACTTCAAGTAAGATAACAGTAAAGGAACAGAGTTCACACACAAAAATTCTATTCAGATTTTCGGCTCTAGCGTTTAAGACCTAAAGAAAAGCAAAAGGGAAGACCCGACCTTGAGGAATGAAAAGACAATGTTATTCAAGGATGTTCACTCGCCGCGAGGCAAAATGCGACTTTACAAATAAGTTCTAAAAACAGGAGGAAAATGGATCACACGTGATTAATTTATAATAAACTCAAAAATAAGAAACTAGTGCAACAATTACGTTCTATTCTTTAGGAAAAGAGAATTCTGGTAGATTCTTTTTTCAAAGATAGTTAAATATAAATTTCGTCGTCAGAATAGTTAAAGGTCTTACGAAAACTCATATGATTGTCGTAGAACGAGACCAATAAACCTTAAGGACATTATCCACAAATCATATCGAAGATGAACAAAACTATAGGACAGTTTTTTCTTTACCATAGTCTAATCCGTTTTCATCTTTAATAGTACAATTACAACTAAAGCTATCCTAATTTCACTATTCCTCTAAACTTCACTTCCAATAATTTTGTTCATCAGATATAGGAAGCTTTTTCCTACACATCTATGGCAATAGTCAGAAAAATGTTCTGATTTTGTGATCAAAGAAGTTATTAGAGACAACTACAATAACCAGCAGGGAAAAAAACTAATTTGAGGGTCAATTAGTGAACGGGAAGAAATACCGCACATATAAAAGTTCCGTACAACATCCCTATATTTTTCAATGTATCAAAATTCAAGATTTCATTAAATGAAAGAAACAACAAAAAGCAAACACGAGTTATATTTTTGTGCGTATAAGCGACATTGAACCAACTACTGCATATACAAGTGGAAAAGTTTTCCACTGACCCCTTATCCTTCATGCACAGCCTTGGATTCTCAGTGCCTCAAAACTTAAAATGAATGAAAAAATATAAGATAAAAATTGCAATTCAATCCTCTTTGGCTGATGTTCATTTTCTTGTTTTGCAGCAAAAATTTAATTCAAAAGAATTTTTTTGTAAATCTTAGGAAAAGGGGAATTTTTCATCCGTATGAAATGGTTCACAAAACATAACCAGATCCCTTGTCTTGCTACTGGCTCACACACGGCTAACAAAAAAAAAAAAAAAAAAAAAAAAACTGGACATTTCTTTAAATTTTCACGCAAACTATAAACAACTGTTTTTCATTAAAACCTCGTCTGCTTGGTATGCAACAGCGCGTGTCGTTATAAGTCCTCATTGTTGCCACCATCTTCACCAAATGGAAGGTTGTTCAATTAAAGGACAAAGGTATGAAGTCATAAAAATGATAACTAGTTATCACAACTAATATTCATAATCGTTACGTTTTGAGAAGTTTTCCCCGTTTTTACTATTTTTTTCGTAAAACAGAACATACTGAATCTAGTTTCCAGAAAAAAAGACTCTTTGTATTAATCTTCCTTTTATTTTATTTTTTTTTATGAACTCGACTGACTGAAGGCAGGATTGACTTGAAATTGTCTAAAAGATCACATATTCAGCGTACAACAGAATCTGAAAAATGTTTCAGCATGCAGCAAACTTTCACAGTCGATTGTAATCTGTTCAATAATTTACTCCCGAATAATTCTTCTTGTGTTTTTCCGACGAAATAAGTTTTTCCGCTCTCCCTTTTTTTTTGCCACACTTTTATCTTTAAGTGTGTTTCTTTGTTCCAAATTTAATCTTTCTTCTTTATCTGACATTTATTACCTGTTAGGTTTTCTTTAAAGTCATTTTCGTTTGATTTTCGCTGTCTATTTTCTCGCATCTTTCTTCCTTAGCCTTAAATTACACTTTTTCTTTTCATCAGATCATGCTCCAAATATTTTTTGGTATACATCTGTTATTATTTTCCTAAAGTTGTTTTATGGCTAATAATACCCGCAGCCTGTTTTTTGTCATGTTAGCTTCCGAAAAATGAAGTCTGAAACCTGCGGCATAAAACAAACAGGATGTTTCAAAAGCAAGGCAACTCATAATAACTAAATGACAGTCTCAGTTTTCTCCAAAAAATATCCGGAAACCGACAGCAAATCCGGCCTTGTGTCTTATCAATCACATTTTGTAAAAAAAAAAAAAAAAAAAAAAAAAAAAGACTAATACAAAGTTCATAGATTCTCTGCTGATAATTATGTTCTCTAGAACATGAGAAGAACAACAGTGTTATCTGGTGAATTAGATGAAGCACCCGTCAAAACAGAAAGGGATTTGGAAGACGAAGTAACGATTTCCAGTCTTTCAGTTCAATCATATATATGAATAAGTATACGGATGTAAGAACTATAAATGTTGTAGAAAGAATGAAGAAGACTTTCTTCCTTCTTTTCTCATTAACACCAAAATACACGCGCAAAGAGACCAGTGAGCTCTTTTGCCTTTTTCTCTTTATCCACTGTTGTTGATTTCTTCAAGAATAACACATCGTATTTTTCAGTTTACTCAATTACACTCAAGGTTTGTGGAGCCCTTTTCAGCCTTCTTTTTTTTATTTGACCGGCATTCCCTAATTCCACTTTGAGAAATGGATAGAACATAATGTATTAATTTGTATCACCCTTATATTTTCATGTATAAAAGAAACACTGGGATATGTGACACACCTTTGTAAAAAAAAAAATGATCCAATACCACTGCACGAAGCCGAGAAGAAAAATAAAATATTAAAAATCATTATAGACTCTTAGAAAATGCAATTAACGGCTGGATCTGGCTAGGTATTTTTGAATGCCATCTTACTCTCCACCCTCATCTATCAATTGATTCATAGTGCAACTGCTTTGAGGTTTTCCTCCTGTTACACCTTTCAAACTTTTACTGTCAATTTTCGTTTCAGCGCTGAATGACCTCATTGGTCCCAGTGCTTGGCCTCTGGCCTAAATTGTATATTCAATTCAATTCAGTTCGAGACATTTGGTTCCGTTTTTGAGGACTGAGAAACGGTTTGCACGTTGCTGAAGTGTAACAAAACATTGATATAGGCCTACTCTTTCATCAGAACCCAAAGAAAGTCGACCAGACAATTATGTTGAATACCAACCGATATATTTGTGAACAGGAATTTCACGTCTGCATATTATGTAGTTAATGGTTACCACCCCCCTCCCCCCACCAAAAAAAAGGTGATTATGTTTCTTGAGCACCAGTACTTTAACAAATAATTATTAAATCTGTGGTGGACAGACAGTTTTATGTAAAAAAAAAAAAGTCCATTCCCTGTCCATTGAAAAACTATTTTCACGTAGAAAAAATAAAAGCTTTGTTTATACATCATCCCCACAGTGGTGATGTGTCGTTTCTTAAATAAAAGAACGAATTCTTCTTAAAGAGTACCTTTACTGAAGTATAGACAGATACAGCAATGGAGAAGTCCTGCCTTATCTAGATATATACAGCAACTTGACATCATTAATTAGAGACAAATCTTGTTACTTAGAATCTCTTGGTAGCGCAATCTTTCTCCACTCAAGAGTCCGGGGTTCGACCCCGATGTGATGCAGTAATCTGTTGCTCTTGAATAAGTATTATTAATTTCCTATTATATCATTATTTATTTTTTTGCAAGTACCAGATAAAAAAATGGTTGGATAAAATTTTACTGATAGGTGTGACAGGGCACCCATATCGGATTTTGCTGAAAGCTTAAAAATCGCTAAAACGGATAATAGAAAATATGATTTATTTTGCACATATCATCTACAAACGAAAATAAAATTGAAAGTTGTTTGTTTCCCATCCGTTGTGACAACCAGCTTAATTTTCTGATGACACAAAAATACATTTATTCATAAAATCCCAATTACCTTTACTAATGACATACAGCGATGTATAACTAAAAATAAGTTCTTCATAACGCTTCAGACTATGACAACTGACTTCCTATCGATATTCATGCAAAAATAGTGCTTACAAAGTTAAACTTGAATCCAGGCACCATTCGTCTACTAGATGTAGTTATTTTTGATTGCCAATACTGTTTTTTTTTTGCATTACATCTTTTCCCTTCTACAAGTCTACCTTTTTCTTTACTCTCATCGATATATAATTCTTTCCTCGTTTTAATTCAGTCTTTTTTATTATATTTCTTACAAGGCTTTTCCATTTTTCTCTACAGTACCTTTTCCGAGGATTTATATCACCTGGAGTAATAAAAGTTGTCTCCCGCGGTGTTTTCGAGACACAAAAGTCTAATAATTTTCTTTTTAATTTTCCTCGGGAAACGTGTGATTATATTTATGGTAATAATATTTCATGTAATTCTTGGTTTGTGTGTACGTCTTGACTTTTAATATAATTGTCTTTTATAGATGGAAAACAATGATTTATCTCGTCTTTCTTATATGATTTTTGTTAAAAGTCTTAAGGACACATATTTTCATATTCCTTTATAATTTCAATTTATCTTTCAAATAATATCATTTTTATTAAGCTACTGTCTGATTAGCTTTTATTTCTACACGTCTTTACTTTTCATACGAATGCCTGCTTATACTGTTAGTCAATCTACATTCATCTGCTTTGTCTTTTTATTAACCTATTCATCCATTTTATTCCTCATTTACGTAAGCGTTTCATGTCCTACAGTGACTAATTATCTTAGGAACATTTACTTGATTTTTCTTCCGCAGCCATCTCTAATGAATCCTATTATCCTGTGGGAGATCACTTACCTGATAAACTAAACAATGACAGATAATTAGTTGGTAATTATCTTCATAATCATGCAAGACTTAAAACATACTTCCTATTGACATCGTTCATTAATCAGTTCACAAACCATATATATATATATATATATATATATATATATATATATATATATATATATATATATATATATATATATATATATATATATTAACATAGTAATTGAAAGTTCAAAGGAAAATCACTCCGTATAGAAATCTTCTCTGGTGTTCTTAAAAAGCTGAAAACATTATACTCGTAGAAAAGATTAATATTTCAATCTTTTGATCATTACAAGATATTTTTCAGTTTCTTCTGTAGGGGATCCTATTGAATTTCTCATAATATCTACGCCAATTACTTAGAATAGAATAGTTTTCTACACAGAGCAGGTACTAACAGATGAGTTTCCGGAAATCATGAAGTATTTTTTAACTGAAACCAACATCGAAATGAAATCGTTTCCTTAGGAACCTAAGAGGGGATTCCACTTCACGTTTTCTGTCTGATTCATTCATATATTCTTTTATTACTTTGAGTATTACATCCATAAAGTTAGACATATTTTAACTTGTTGCAAGTGCAATGTTATACTTTTGTCCGTCAGAGAGAGGGGGGAAAAATCTCATCAAATATACTGATGACTTACCACCTTGCAGTGACACATTTTCTGTAACTTGTTTCTTCTATTGAAATTCCCAGCTTAATATACGGAGAGTGTAGTGTTTACACATAACATTCTTTTCAGGAGATGAATCAGTAATTTCGGAAAGAAGAAATTCCTCTACAGCAATCACGTGTCACTTAAGAATTCCAAGCTCCTTTCATTACAGAATTATGTTATTTTAACAATGATTTTTGTCCAAGATTGCATACGATTTCTTGTTATTAGCTCTTGATAGAGGTCTACCTTCGAAGAATTGGATTTTCAGTTGCTGACCTGTTAACATTAACATTGACGTTTGCTTTATTTTTTTTTTTTATGTCAGTGCCTTAAACACGTGAAAAAATATATTTGGTTGTTGAGAGGTAATTTGTGTTTAGCGTAGAAACATGTTTTGTATAATAATAATAATAATAATAATAATAATAATAATAATAATATTATTATTATTATTATTATTATTATTATATCGGTATGAAAAACTACTATCTGTATTAACATATATATGAAAAAGTAAGCAACATAATGCAATCAGAATAAACGATCAAATCAAATGAACATTACTGTTATTTTGAAATGATCCAGTAGAATTTTTTATCTTTAACTAATAAAAATAATATCTATTTAGCGTACACTTACTTGAAGACCAGCACTGCTCCGGGAAGACCGAAGCAGATGTGCACGAACGTAGTTTATAAATTCACATGTCCAGAGGAGATGTGTATACTCGTACCTCACAGCCAAAACTACATCGGGCACACTACAACAACCCTTCGGAGACGTGTGCTGGCTCATAGAAATCAAAGGACCAGTCATCAACATTATGTAGATGTGCATGACAGGAAGCCAGCCCTACGAGAGATAGAAGGCTCCTAGGTCGCACACAGAGAGGATAACCATGGTCGCCTCTTAATAACCGAAGCGGTAAGCATCGGTATCCTGAAACCGACCCTGAATATTCAACAAGAGCCATATCATAGACTCCCCTCCAGCAGGAGAAGGAATACGCGAGCCAACAGGGACCATCGTGCCGCTTAGGGAACACGAGAGCGCCGAGCGAAGGTCAAGTAACACGCTTGCTCAAGTCCCTGAGGCCCCGCCCAACACGAACCTTGAGCTGTAATTAGAGTAGGGCAATCTCTACCAGCAGTGCGAAGGAATTGAGAAGGGGTTTAAGTGTGGATTTCACCAAATTCTACTTGGCCTTTATAGGGTGAAAAATATTCAGTAAGATTCCATCTCCGCCCCTACCAGCACATCGAAATGCGGAAGGAACAAGAGAAAATAAAAATTTTATTCATAAGGAAGACAAGCGCGAATCGGCCATCGTTTCCTTTAAGTGATAGTGACTGGCCTCAACATGAAAGGGTAAAGTGAATAACTGAAAATTTGTTAAAAATAGGAAAGAACGCCTACATCCAAAGAACCCTTTCCCATTTTTCAACCTAGCAGGGCCAATAAGGGAGACAGAAAATCTGTCAACACAAGACATATGGGAGAACATTCAATAAAACTGTTTTACACTTGTACCATTCCAAAAAATGATCAGCAGGACGAGAAATCTTGTAATGTTGTCATTAAGGATAACGTCTCTCCCATTTTTACCAATGACAAAGTTGCCCGTATTGTCCTTTCTTACAAAACACTGCAAGAATCACCTTGTGTTTAAAATAACCCAGCAGCCCCCTCCTCCTGTTACTTGAGACTAAACAATTCCTGAAAATCGAGAAATTTCATCTTTTTCATCAGTTTTTCATCTTCCTCTTCATCATTCATTCTCTAACAGCTTTTATTTCTCTCTCTCTCTCTCTCTCTCTCTCTCTCTCTCTCTCTCTCTCTCTCTCTCTCTCTCTTAATAGAGGTCAGCACTCAAACCCCAGTTAGGTCCCTCGGAATGGCATTAACTTTCTTACCACTGCAGGAAGTTCCAGTGATGTATGGAGAGTGCGGCCACATGGCTGCTTGGAAAAGCTCAAGCTATTCCTTTGTCTAAACTCTGTTCCTCTTTGAATGAACATAGAAGGTGCTGACATCTCGTGGACAGCGATCACGCGACCTTGGCAAACAATGTTGTAACCTGATTTGGCCGTGGAAGGACGCAAGCCAAGCCTCTCAGAACATCCTTCCACCCACTGCTGCATGGCGAGACTACAAAGTACTCAGCAGACGAAAATTTAAAGTAAATAATAATTTGTTCATTGCTTTATCCTTTTATCTACAATCGCGGCTCTAAAAAAAATTAGGTTTTCGCTCTTTCTCTCTTTTCAGTCAAATTTAGGTAAAAGCAATTTTCAGTTTCTTGTCCTCTAGTATTTCTAGAGGAGGCAGAATTATCGGGTATCTCTGCCAACCTTATTAAGCATTTCAGTTTTTGTACTTTGATTAAATCTGTAGCAAATGTTATACCTTGTTTGAAATTTAATTCATTGAATATCATAATATTGTAACTTTATATCACTATCGAAGCTTACTGAATTTAGTTCTCACTGAATAAAAATGGTACTTAATGGAGGAATATCCTTTTGGACAAGAATTGATAAGTGAAGATTTGAGCAGGAAAATATGACGAAAATTATGTTGATAATTTTCCCCACTCTGAATTTTCTCGAGAACAAGGTGGGAGGTTTTTAAAAGACAAGATTACAAAGGAACAGGTCATCCACCAGTGAACGGCAAGTGTTTAAAACCAAACAGCTGGTCTCTCTTTCTCTCTGTCCCCAAGAAAAAAGAATTGGAAACTGCCAGAAGCAGCAACAATTAGAAGCTATTCACTGTCCACCTGGGCCCATTGCTAGAAAACCTAGAATGATACTCTCGGACCAAGAGTGTAAACAAGACGCAGTCTAAGCGTTTTCTTCTTCTTGGAATACCTGATATTAAATCAATTGCTCCGGTAAACTTTAGTCTGGACCTAGCTTCAAAATCTGATAAAAGAGGTCTTGAGAATCAATTAATGAAATATGCCATATATATAAGCAATTTTAAGAGAGGGCAGTAGAAATTAATAGTAAATATATCACGGTACGGGTTATGATTTACAGGACGAGGCAGAAGTGTTTCTCGATATTAAATATGACTTTATATCAGCAAATATGAGGAAGCCTTAGGATTTCCTATTCCTTTTATTTTCCTGTAACTTGTGGGTAATCAGAAATGAATATGAATGAGATATAAAGGATTATCATGATATCCTGTTTATTTCGTATGTTCTTTATCTTTCAAGAAAATTTTCAGGCATATACAGTTTTTTTGTCAGCTAGTAAACACACAGACAGCGACAGAATTTTATCTGAGATTTTGAGAAAAAAAATCTAAACACGACTACCGAGGAGAGTTCCTGGAAAAGGTCTTTCATCGTCTCGTACTTACATGGTAAACACCATCAATCATAAGAGAAGGCATTGAGAGACCGTTTCTCACTGAGAGAAAATCAGAACCCCTTGACGCCTCATTTCTAACTATTTTAAAAACATTGGTCGTTAGCTATTCCTATTCTTCTTCTAAACATTGTATTATTCTCATATCACTAATAGTGGACTTCATCATCAGCTAAATATTTGGGAAGTATACTGGATAGTCTAGAAAATTTTTGTATTAAAAGGTTTATCGTTTATACAAAGCTGTCTGGACCACTGTTTAACTTTGTTACAAATGCTTTATGCAAAAACTCTGAGCTTCCACACATAATCTAGCTCGGCATCAAGAGGGTATTTCAGCTCAGAGGAAACCAGATTACAATGACATTGATAATTCCGTTCTCAGTGTCATCTGTACCCTCTATCAATAGGCAGGCTGCTAGACAGACATATCTCTTAGCATCACCACTAGACTGACGCACATCAGGGATACAAACCTACCCCTTTTACTCTCACTGACATGCAATGAAATAGATCTAAATTCAAGCTGACAACAAGTTACTGTTCTCTCTCTCTCTCTCTCTCTCTCTCTCATTCAGGATTCTGGCTTTGTTTCCGGAACTTGTGTGCTGAATGAGATTTATGAATGCTGAATATTCTTCGATGGCAGCCTGACTAAGAAAGAGAAAATGCCATATATTTTCTAATGCTATTTTACATTTAAGAAGTTTTGGTTAAGCTTTTAGTAGACTCTTCCCATTTATATATTCTATTCGAATAAAAACCCGCTGTGGTTTCTGCTTTATTCTCACACAGCGTAGGCATGTTTTTGCGCCCGGCCCGTCACCGTTGTATGTCTACTTGGCCAAATCATGTTTGTATTACTTTCACGTTGGAGCTAAATCACTGAGTTTCATGTACATACTCGTGTCAATATATGCAGGCAGATATCCACTGATGCCATGGTTTCAAATTAATGTCAGCTTTAATTATTTAAATAATGCAACCGATCTCTTAGTAAAATTTATGTTACTTTATTAATATATTGCTCTCCAATTTTTATATGGCACAGAGCGCTGATAGTTATTTCATTATTACTATTAACTAACCACCATTAATGTAAACGTTTCCGCTTTCCACTGACCCTCATAACCTTGCTCTTTCATTCATTCATTTAAATTCATTGCTAGTTTCAGCAATTTGAATCAATATTGGATCACCTGCAAACTTCAGGTACTACATACTCCATTCATAACTCACTTTCTTTTCTTACACTTTCACTGCTGTATCTCACTCACCATATTGTGAAATTCTGGGGCCAGCCTATGATTCACCGTTTTAGGACATAATCGTTTGCTCAATTGTAACCAAAACAAACATTCTCAGTAGTACTTTAAACCCTTACTGTACCTGACAGTAGCACCCTTTCACTCTAGTATCGTTAACTTCTGCCTCTCATTTGTTCTCGATAATCAAAATACTCCCTCCACTGACATATGACTACAATAATTTTTTTTTTTTTTTTTTTTAAGATGTACTGACTCAAAATTATTGTTTGTGTTTACTTACAGGAGGAAATATTTTTCTTCCTAAAGTATCTTGCCAGCTCTTAGCATACCCAACGCTATATCTGCATTTGTCGTTTTCATCTCCTAAACTTCTATTTCATCACTCACTCCACTTATTTTCCACTAACAAGAAATCTCTTTGCTGTCCCTGCAATTTTATCAGTGAATTACTTACCTTTCAGATGTTCTAACTTACCAGTTTTTTATGAAAGAAACTGACTTGACCTATATATCTATATCCCCAGTTTCAGTGCTTTCTCCCCATCAATAGTAATAAATATTTTCACTTGTGTGCTTTAAGCAGATAGAGAGGTGTGTTTTTCCAACTACTTCTCTTCTCATATTCAGATATATATATTTTATGCTTCATTTATTCATTACTAATGTAATCTATCAAAATTTTTTTCAGAGTATACTTACAAATAATATTTACTGAAAACTAAGTAATTACAACAACCAAGCCCTCTTTCCAGATATATAACCTACCGATTTTGTATTGCCTTCTGCACACAGAGGTAATGATGGAGATATGTTTAGTTTATACAGGAAACCTACCTATATTTCTGCATATGTGCATTTTCTTTTTGACAACATCACACACACAAAGTCTTTAGCTTTCAATAGATAAACAAGACTGGAAGATCTAGTGCGAGTAGCTATCTTAATCGTTTTTATTTTAATTTTTTTTTCATAATTTTTTTAGCAATAAGGGCATACAGGACTAAGGTGAAAGAGGAGAAATATTTCTTTTTTTACATAGCATAGATTCACAAATAAGTAAGTCATATCCATAAATATTTTCCTTATTTATTTCTTTCTTCCCTCAATGGAATAACTAATGATGGTGTCTTCAGGATCAGGCATTTCAGGAGTATAAATAAGCATTAACTAAGAAGTGTTATTTTTCTCATGTCTGCTCTTGCTGTCCAGGATAAAACAAATTTTCAGATTTACAAAGTTTCTATATATAATTTCATATTGCTGTCAACATTAACAATCGGTTGTAGAGAATTTGCTTCTCCTACCAAGCTCATGTTATTCTTCTGCTTGGTGGTCTTTTTACTCCCTTCTTAGATCATGTGGCTGTGTTAAAATTCCTTTTCAGGTCATTTCGCCTCCCTTGGAGGCAAGCCTCGATCAATAATTGCCCCAGGTACTACTTAAGGGAGTCCTGAGTCAGCGTCACAGGAGGCACTAATTTGGGACAACAGACCCACATCCCAAAAGAGGAAGTTGGGTGACCATGTGACACGAGATCACCCGGCATATTAGTATGCGGTCAACAAAGCGAACCACGAGGTCAAGGCAGCATGACACAAAGCAGATGTCTCCTGCAAGAATGGCAAATTAATTCAGGCAAAGGGATAATACGACCTACAGTACACACGACGCCTCTCGTCAGAGAAACACCGGGCGGAGAACTGACACCTACTGCCCTTTGAGCTCTGCTCCCTAAGAACCATCTCCTAAACTGCGTGGCTGACTTCCAGTCCAGTATATTTCCAATGCCATTTCCCTTAATACCCACCATCAGCGCGTCTACCAGGACCCATCTATCCAACACAAGGAATTCGAGTTTTACCAGTCATGTAGTCCTTTTACTTTTGCTATTCCATTTTCATGTTTCCAACATAGTTCTTATATAGACCTGACTTTGTTATTATTAGTCAAATCAACAGTGTTATATTCAAGGACCCATTGGCACCATCAGTGCATTCTTGAACCCTTAATGGTGCTAATTTCGTCAGTTAATCACATGCATTCACCATTGCAGACAGAGTTTCTCACTGTAGGTCCTTCTGCTTCTATTGTTCTTTTATTGCCTCGGTAAACCCACTGCAAATTGACTCATGGTACCCTTGAAGTGAAATCCCAGGCATCCAGATATTATCTATTCATCTTAATTTAGTGCCCCGACAGGATCCCATTTACCTGTCCTAATTATTCCCACCTGATTTGTGCTATTATAAATATATGTGATTCTAGTTTTCCTTTGAGTTTACCTAAATTTCCCCTTTCTAGTAAAGCCCTCAGCTCATTTCTTCTATGTCCTACCAACCGAGGAATTCGAGTCAGATTGCATCATCCTTTGTGGTAAGTCCCCTTCCCGGGTTTAGTATATATATATATATATATATATATATATATATATATATATATATATATATATATATATATATATATATATATATATATATATATATATATATATATATATATTCTAAACCCGGGAAGGAGACTTATCACAAAGGATGATGCAATCTGACTCGAATTCCTCGGTTGGTAGGACATAGAAGAAATGAGCTGAGGGCTTTACTAGAAAGGGGAAATTTAGGTAAACTCAAAGGAAAACTAGAATCACATATATTTATAATAGCACAAATCAGGTGGGAATAATTAGGACAGGTAAATGGGATCCTGTCGGAGCACTAAATTAAGATGAATAGATGATATCTGGATGCCTGGGATTTCACTTCAAGGGCACCATGAGTCAATTTGCAGTGGGTTTACCGAGGCAATGAAAGAACAATAGAAGCAGAAGGACCTACAGTGAGAAACTCTGTCTGCAGTGGTGAATGCATGTGATTAACTGACGAAATTAGCACAATTAAGGGTTCAAGGATGCACTGATGGTGCCAATGGGTCCTTGGATAGAACACTGTTGATTTGACTAATAATAACAAAGTCAGGTCTATATAAGAACTGTGTTGGAAACATGGAAAATGGAATAGCAAAAGTAAAAGGACTACATGACTGGTAAAACTCGAATCTGTCTATACATACACACACACACACACACACACACACACACATATATATATATATATATATATATATATATATATATATATATATATATATATATATATATATATGTGTGTGTGTGTGTGTGTGTGTGTGTAGATAGATAGATAGATAGATAGATATAGATATAATTACCCCACGTTATTTTTCATGTTTATGTTTGAATTGTACACAGTATTATATTATTTCTGATTATACATTTGTTAGTAATATATATTAGTAAGTGAAGACCATTCTTAAACATATACTTCACGTTTTCATACCAGCAAGAAATTTAGAATCATAAGCTGCTTTTTATAAAAGTATATGTACGTAAGAGAACATACATATAAATACGCAAAATACAAACGCACACACATGCACACACACATAGGCACTAGACATCCATGACAAAGAATCTGTCTATTTTTCTATAAGTAAGAGTCCAATATATAGCCCACTAAGTTTATGCTGTGAGTCATAAATGCCCATTATGCAGTTATGAATTATTGATACACATAGTTAACTGAAAGTGTCAATGATGTTTTTAGCCATTCATATCATTATTTTGGATGAGAATTGAAGGTAAAATTACTGACGGATAAGTTAAGCAGGTTTTTGTTTTCTCCATTTTTTACATAATTTCAAAAAAGGTGTATTGTTTTGAGAATCTGAACAATACGTTGTCTACCATTTTCACATTAGGGTAAATGTGAAACGAGGTAAGCAAAATGGAAGGCGTCGCAGTGGTGATGAGGATACCTTGCCATTTCCAGCATTCAATTAATGGGAATAATAACCAGGTAAAGTTGTAACCTGCTGTTTTCACTTATTTAAAGAAGTTCTGTTACTTAGCCATCTCATTATCAACAGAGGTTTCATAAGCAAGCGTTGAAGGCATTTAATGGGAACCTCTTCAAATGCCTCATCAATAAATTTATTTTTTCTTCAATTTCTTGCAGGTATCGAATCACTTTCGTTTAGTTCCTCGTACATTTATTTTAATGCCAAAATAAATAAAAAAAATAATTAGTTCCAGTGGAACAGTGTAGACTCGTACTGTACATTTGAAGCACATTCGACAAGGAAACGAAAAGTGGATTAAATAACTTTATTTCAAAGGCGCTTTGGCTGACTGTAATCGTAAAAACTGCAGGCATACTTTAACTCCTTAATGGGCAAAATATTCCATCATGTTCAGTTAATGATAATTCAACAGAACCGGCAGCAATTTTTCTTTTTAGCATATCACAAAAATGTTTTTTTTTTGCCTTGTTTTCTTATTTTCTTGTAAAATAAGCTTATGTGGTCTTGGGAATGCTGTTTGAATGGTATTTATCTTATTATTGTTATCTTCTTTGCCTATTCGACATTATAAGCGTAGATATAGAAACGTCCAAAGGATCACGAGAATCAGCCATGAATACAGGTCATTTCCCCATAAGACGCATTATATGACCGTCAGAATCATTCATTCGAACTACAAGTAATAGCGAAAAAGCATATCAAATAAAGCTTATCTACTACGGTGAACCCATAAGAAAAGAATAGAGTTAATAAAGAAACCAAAGCATCTTATTTTTTCCGTCCGTGTGCATGTGTTTGCATTTTGGGATGAACCCATTTCTCTCGGTATATATGACGTCAAATTTAATAAACCAATGACTTTTTTTCTTTCTTTTCAGTTTTCTGTCCGTCCGCACTTTTTCTGTCCGCCCTCAGACCCTAAAAACTACTGAGGTTAGAAGGCTGCAAATTGGTATGTTGATCATCACCCTTCAGTCATTAAACATACCAAATTGCAGCCCTCTAGCCTGAGTAGTTTTTATTTTATTTAAAATTAAAGTTAGCTACAATCATGCTTCCGGCAACGATATAGGACAGGCTACCACCGGGCCGTGGTTAAAGTTTCATGGGCCGCGGCTCATGCAGCATTATACCGAGACCACAGAAAGATAGATCTATTTTCGGTGGCCTTGATTATACACTGTAGCGGCTGTACAGAAAACTCGATTGCGCCGAAGAAACTTCGGCGCATTCTTTACTTGTATTAATTCTAAATCATTTCCTATAATCATCTCCGATTCTAATTACTCGCTCAAAGTGAAGCAATCATATTAGTAAAGAAATCGGTAAGGTGAGTGTTTCTCTTAATGAATGGAGGTATGACTTCCAATCGTTTCATTTCGAAATCATTGTCATTAATCATGATTGCTATGCTGTCTGTGATTTTCCTTTCTTTTGTTCCCTTGAATTAGTTCAATTAATTTTCTCCAAAAAAAAAAAAAACATCCTTTGGCCTTTGATGACCTCGTCCATGAACGCGAAGTCTGTTCAAATGTCAACCCGTTAGTCTTTCACTAACTTGTCCATTATGATCTGCAGTCAGCAATGTGTATCAGTTTGAATTTCCATTGTACTCAAAGTGCATCACTATTTCGAAGGGAATTTTGTCTTCCACACAACAATGGCTTCCGAATACTTCCCGCTTTCAATTATGAAGTGTTATCCCAACTGGGAAAGAACATTGCTTTTTTGGTTATATGTTTTATTATAACAAATGCCAATGTATAAGAAACAGTAGAATGTTGAAATGTAAGTCAGAAATTGAAATTATGAAAATAGCAATAAATTATGTTCATACTTTCGCAATTTTGACAAATAAATTTTGACGCATTCCCCTAAAGCTTTCAGATAAAATTTCTTTTTACCATTCTGCATAATTATTACCATAAAAACAAACATTGAGGAACTATGTTTTTATTATAGGAGTGGTTCCTGCACTTATAGTGAACTTAACTGACCCAAAGCCTGACCTCCTGGTCTGAAATCTCGCCTCCGCGTTGCCATTTCTCGAATATTATTTTTTTTCAAACTTCTACCACCATCATCTTATTTTGCTTTTGTTCCCCAAGTCCACCAATTTTTCTTCTTATTATGAAATACCTTAACAATCGTTGAGAGTATTTCTGCCTAAGTGACTTTACTTACATGGCAGTGAGTGCTTCGTTTCGCCTGTATGGCTTTCCTTTCCTGCTGTTACTTTCTCTTTTCTTCTTCTAACCCTCGGTTTAGCCATTCCTGCTCCTCAGACATTTGGTTAACAGAAAAGAACGTGAGTCCTCTCTACCTTCTCCTGCTGCTGCTGCTACTCATGCTTCTTTTTATCTGCTATAAATTGATGTACCACCGTATTTCAGAAATACATTTCTTCATACTAAGATATAATCTTATTTCATTGTCTCCCTTGTACTGTAAACAAAATTTTTCCTTTGCCAATGAGGTTCTCAACAACTTTAGTATGCATAACTTTCCTCCTCTCCCCCATCACAATAAATTTTATAACTTGCTCTCACGTGGAAAGGTGACTTTCTTTAGCTCTCATTCCAGTGATTCTGACAATCCTTCCCCACCCTGACTAATTATATGTCATGATTATTCTCTGCATGCAAGGCCCTCTGGATATTTTACATCTTGAAAGATTACCAAACTATTTGTTTATTATCATATTCTTTTTTGATCCTCAAGGAGTTTGCAGGTCAGCTGGCTCTTGTGCTTTTCCATCTATTTCCTCGGGTAGATTTATCTTGCGCTTATGCTTATGTTATAATATTGTTGTTTTTTCAACTTTCACATTCTGAAACAGCTGGAATTCAACTCCTCCTCTTAGATCAGCGATAAGGCTTCGGTTATCATTTTCCTTGTCTCACTGATGTTTGATCTATTGTTCTGCAGTTCTCTGGACAGTTATATTAGGCAACAAGAAGGAGAACGTCAAAATGCCACACATTGCCCAAAAGCCGTTTTATTGTATAAAAACGCCGTTCAATACCTATATTTTCATGTTCCGGTCCGCGTTTGCACTTTTGCCAACTCTAACATAAGCCAGTTCTGCCTCGAAAACAAGGGTAAAATTCCAACTCAGCGCGACGCGGTCATGTCTTGGGTGAGAGGGTGTGAGTTGTAGTGATTTTGGTTTTTAACTGTTTATAAATATTCTTCCTCTTATTTTTATAATACATTGAAATCCTTAACAATCACACTAACATTATAAATGATAATTTAGATAAAAAGCAATCAGTATTAAAAAAAACTTGTTAATTTTTTTTCAACTGCAGACTCTATATTTTTCTACTTAGAGAAATTTTGGTTAGAAGCTAGAAGTACCCTCTTTACGACTGCCATGATAAATAAAGTAATACTTCATAATTTTTGATAACTATTAGTGAGTAATAGACATTAAAATTTTTAGGTAATTTCAATATCTATAATTATTTAATTATTATAATTATTTGGACTCATTCTGTATAATTGTTAACAATTAGAATTTACTCATTCTTAATAATATAAAACTTTAAAGTGCCTATTAATTAAAAAATTTCAACGAGTATTCATCTAATTGAAATTTAAAATTCGTTATTCAAAAGTTAATTTTTATTACACTTTTTAATTGTTTTTAATTAAATGCATATTTTGGGGAATACTTTAATGTACAGACACTTTAGTTTTTTTTTTCATAATAAGTAATTTGTAAGTGGTTACAATTACATAGATTGAGTTTTATAGAAAATATTTAATAAAAATAAAAAAACCGGAAAACAGCATAAAAATAGTTATTCGTAAATATTCATTAGTTTTTAATAAACTTTATGCAGTTTATTCATTCTTTTGTGATAGTCGTAAAGAGGGTACTCGAAGCTTCAATTTGTTATTAAAAAGTTGTCTCTAAGTTAGAAATTAAAGTTTCTACGGTTGAAAAAACTACTTGAAACGCGTTTTCTATCGTTTTTTGATTTGTGACATTTTGACGTTTTCCTTAGAGATTGTCACCCCAGCAATCTCTAATGCCCTCGAAATCAGTTTGTGTAAAGCTCAGTTAGCCAAACTTAAATCTTGTCGCTCCTTTCCTTCCCTCTGTAAAATTATATTAAACTTGTTATTCAATCATCTTATGTGTGATGTTGCTGAAGGAGAAACATTCACTTCCTTCCTCAACTCTTGTGGGTTCTGCATGGTTTTGTTCTTTCCCTTGTACGTACCTCTTCTCCGATCCACGTTTCGCAGCCTCGTCTGTTGATTGTTCTTGCTCTATAATCAACTAAAAGGCGTAACTTTGAGAAATTCGCTGCCACCAAGACTGATTCGCCCTATTTCGTTCTCCTCTCCCGTATAATTCATCAATCAATTTTAACCAGAATTTATTTGAACCTTCCATGTTTATCAGTCATTTTTGTGACCAGGGTACTTCTAACTTGTTATTGGAGAGATTATATTGTTAAATCCTAGACATTTGTCTGTAAAAAAATTTATATGTACTTTTAAGAAGTTTTAAATTATTTTCTTCATATATAACTTATAAAAGTTTATGTTGGAAATTCATCTCAGTTTTGATTAATAAAATTACTCTCATCTCATTTCGGTCTTTTTCATCTCTACAGCAGGCTAGCTTCTTGTTCAGTTCTAGGTATATTCTATTACAGCCCACTGGTCTGTTGAAATTAATAGGGAAATATCCTGCTCCTTGTTTTAAATGGAAAGTCCATCTATTCCTTACTGCTTTAGGGGAGTTAGCATAAACCATTCTGACTTTCTATAAAACCGAAATCTGTTATTTTAATTTCCTTGGCTGCCTTTTGCGTGTGGTTGTGGGTGTTTGTGTCCCTCCACCCCGCCCCCTTCTATCATATTAATTTCTTTGGCTGCCTTTCTGTGTATGTGTCCCTCCCCTTCCCTTTCAACTCCCCCTTTCCCCCCCCCATTTCTCCTCCCCTCTCCCATCCCTCACCCTCCTCTCCTCCTCCCCCTCCCCCTTCCTCCTGCCTTTCCACTCTCTCCCCTTCCCCCTCCCTCCTCCTCCCCTCCCCTTCCTCCACCTCCCCTCATCTCCCAATTCCCCTCCCCTACCCCTTTCCCTCCCCTATCCCCCACCTTCCATTACCCCTCCCATTTCTTCCCCTCCCCTTCACTCCCTATCCCTTCCCCTCCCTCTCCCATCTCCTTCCCCACCCCTCCCATTTCCCCTCCCTCTCCATCCCCTTCCTCACCCCTCCCATTTCCCCTCCCATTCCCCTCCCTCTCCCACCCCCTTCCATCACCCTCCCTCACTCATCCCCATCCCTTCCCCTTTCCCTTCCCCTCCCAGCCTCCCCTCCCCTCCCCCTCTTCTTTCCTCTCTCCCCCTCTTCCTCTCCCCCTTCTC
>JANJGK010000017.1:20163319-20226879 GCA_039081455.1 Macrobrachium rosenbergii | reverse complement strand
AAGCACATTTAGAATTCTCCCATTTATCAAATGGTTATCCAAGTGCAGAATGGTTAGAAGAAAACAGACTCACAGGCAGGCGCGGACTAGCAGTACTTGGGGCCCGAGGCTACTTCAGGTCAGGGGCCTTTTTAACAGACACGTACACATTTATCATATTTTGTTTTAGCTGCACCCAGCTGACATGAATTGAACGCGTACACAGGCCAGGGTTGCCAAGTCTCGTGAATGTACTATTGCCAGTTATTTTATTGATTTATTTTTTAATCATCGCCTCATCGGGGGCCCCCTCAGCACCCGGGGCCTGAGGCTGCAGCCTCATTTGCCTCCGCACCTGCTCACTGGAACCCTTTGCTACAAAGCATTCTTAAGAAGGGAAGTACAGAGGGGAGACATCAGATATTCAGCACGAATTCTCAACAAATTATTGAAATGTGGAGTCTAACCAAGAAACTTACTTAATATTAGGGCGGGATTAAGGCTTTAACCTGGAGAAAACACATGGATAGAATGTATAGTAAATCCAATTTTCAAATTGAAGGAAATTCTTACACTTATGGAAATGTCACAAGTGCATGGAGTACATTGCTCCTCAAGTCTACATGAAGTTAGTCAGAGCAAGATAGCTTTAGAAATAACAAACAATCAAGGAGGAAAGATTATGATAAAACAGGTAGCAGAAATAGGCCTAGCTGAAGTCTACTCCATCCTATTCAGATTGTAGAGAAGGAAAGTATGGCATTGATTAATAATCCGAATGAAAACTCAGCTCATGAAATAGAGGAGAGATGAGTTAAAATTTTGAGTCACTCATGGATTTACTGAGTGAGAATAAGGATATAGTTGCCATAGATGGAGACAATCTTGGAAATACAGATTAGATAACTCATAGAAGAGATATTCCAAAATATACCAAAACAATCTACATACTCGTACCTGCACATTCCCACAAGGAGATTATTGAAGGAAAAGTTAAGAAGTAAAAAATGTGCCGTTGTTTCTTCAACGCAATCGAGTTTTCTGTACAGCGTATAATCAAGGCCACCGAAAATAGCTCTATCTTTCGGTGCTCTCGGTATAATGCTGTATGAGCAGCGGCCCATGAAACGTTAACCACGGCCCGGTGGTGGCATGTCCTGTATTGTTGCCAAATGCACGGTTATGGCTAACTTTAACCTTAAATAAAATAAAAACTACTGAGGCTAGAGGGCTCCACTTTGGTATGTTTGATGATTGGATGGTGGATGATCAACATACCAATTTGCAGCCCTTTAGCCTCAGTAGTTTTTAAGATCTGAGGGCGGACAGAAAAAGGTGACAGAACAAGTGCGGACGGACAGACAAAGCCGGCATAATAGTTTTCTTTTACAGAAAACTAAAAAAATGGAATAAGAAGGAATAACAGAGTGACCTTTGTGTGATTAATTTATAAGATTCTGACTGGATTACTGGGTAAAGGTGTACATCGTTATATGGATCATCAGATAATGGATATAGACACAATCGAGGAACATAGAACTGCTCAGGGAATATATATATATATATATATATATATATATATATATATATATATATATATATATATATATATATATATATATATATATATATATATATATATATATATATATATATATATATATATATATATATATATATATATATATATATATATATATATATATATATATATATATATATATATATATATATATATATATATATATATATATATATATATATATATATATATATATATATATAATCAGAAAGCTACAAACGTCCTTTAATATCCAATTCACTCTACCTCGGAAATAATATATTTTCATATATGTTACCGAAGGGGAATTTTTAGTTGATAATAAGTCCACCGTCCCGTGGGGTCGAACCAGCGACGGACGAGGAATCAGGACTACAGTGACGCACTAACGAAATCGGCCACAAGAGAGGTATAAGTGAATAACATCTCCCATCAACCCACCCGTCGAACTCAGGTGTTTTGCGTTTGGAGACGATATCCACCCACCTCTGCCATGTTGACCGTGTAGTGCGTTTGTCGCACGTAGCCATATTATGACTATTTATCACATCACCGTGATTCATATACAATCAGAAAGCTACAAACGTCCTTTAATATCCAATTCACTCTACCTCGGAAATAATATATTTTCATATATGTTACCGAAGGGGAATTTTTAGTTGATAATAAGTCCACCGTCCCGTGGGGTCGAACCAGCGACGGACGAGGAATCAGGACTACAGTGACGCACTAACGAAATCGGCCACAAGAGAGGTATAAGTGAATAACATCTCCCATCAACCCACCCGTCGAACTCAGGTGTTTTGCGTTTGGAGACGATATCCACCCACCTCTGCCATGTTGACCGTGTAGTGCATTTGTCGCACGTAGCCATATTATGACTATTTATCACATCACCGTGATTCATATACAATCAGAAAGCTACAAACGTCCTTTAATATCCAATTCACTCTACCTCGGAAATAATATATTTTCATATATGTTACCGAAGGGGAATTTTTAGTTGATAATAAGTCCACCGTCCCGTGGGGTCGAACCAGCGACGGACGAGGAATCAGGACTACAGTGACGCACTAACGAAATCGGCCACAAGAGAGGTATAAGTGAATAATATCTCCCATCAACCCACCCGTCGAACTCAGGTGTTTTGCGTTTAGAGACGATATCCACCCACCTCTGCCATGTTGACCGTGTAGTGCGTTTGTCACACGTAGCCATATTATGACTATTTATCACATCACCGTGATTCATATACAATCAGAAAGCTACAAACGTCCTTTAATATCCAATTCACTCTACCTCGGAAATAATATATTTTCATATATGTTACCGAAGGGGAATTTTTAGTTGATAATAAGTCCACCGTCCCGTGGGGTCGAACCAGCGACGGACGAGGAATCAGGACTACAGTGACGCACTAACGAAATCGGCCACAAGAGAGGTATAAGTGAATAACATCTCCCATCAACCCACCCGTCGAACTCAGGTGTTTTGCGTTTGGAGACGATATCCACCCACCTCTGCCATGTTGACCGTGTAGTGCGTTTGTCGCACGTAGCCATATTATGACTATTTATCACATCACCGTGATTCATATACAATCAGAAAGCTACAAACGTCCTTTAATATCCAATTCACTCTACCTCGGAAATAATATATTTTCATATATGTTACCGAAGGGGAATTTTTAGTTGATAATAAGTCCACCGTCCCGTGGGGTCGAACCAGCGACGGGCGAGGAATCAGGACTACAGTGACGCACTAACGAAATCGGCCACAAGAGAGGTATAAGTGAATAACATCTCCCATCAACCCACCCGTCGAACTCAGGTGTTTTGCGTTTGGAGACGATATCCACCCACCTCTGCCATGTTGACCGTGTAGTGCGTTTGTCGCACATAGCCATATTATGACTATTTATCACATCACCGTGATTCATATACAATCAGAAAGCTACAAACGTCCTTTAATATCCAATTCACTCTACCTCAGAAATAATATATTTTCATATATGTTACCGAAGGGGAATTTTTAGTTGATAATAAGTCCACCGTCCCGTGGGGTCGAACCAGCGACGGACGAGGAATCAGGACTACAGTGACGCACTAACGAAATCGGCCACAAGAGAGGTATAAGTGAATAACATCTCCCATCAACCCACCCGTCGAACTCAGGTGTTTTGCGTTTGGAGACGATATCCACCCACCTCTGCCATGTTGACCGTGTAGGCTACGTGCGACAAACGCACTACACGGTCAACATGGCAGAGGTGGGTGGATATCATCTCCAAACGCAAAACACCTGAGTTCGACGGGTGGGTTGATGGGAGATGTTATTCACTTATACCTCTCTTGTGGCCGATTTCGTTAGTGCGTCACTGTAGTCCTGATTCCTCGTCCGTCGCTGGTTCGACCCCACGGGACGGTGGACTTATTATCAACTAAAAATTCCCCTTCGGTAACATATATGAAAATATATTATTTCCGAGGTAGAGTGAATTGGATATTAAAGGACGTTTGTAGCTTCCTGATTGTATATGAATCACGGTGATGTGATAAATAGTCATAATATGGCTACGTGCGACAAACGCACTACACGGTCAACATGGCAGAGGTGGGTGGATATCGTCTCCAAACGCAAAACACCTGAGTTCGACGGGTGGGTTGATGGGAGATGTTATTCACTTATACCTCTCTTGTGGCCGATTTCGTTAGTGCGTCACTGTAGTCCTGATTCCTCGTCCGTCGCTGGTTCGACCCCACGGGACGGTGGACTTATTATCAACTAAAAATTCCCCTTCGGTAACATATATGAAAATATATTATTTCCGAGGTAGAGTGAATTGGATATTAAAGGACGTTTGTAGCTTTCTGATTGTATATGAATCACGGTGATGTGATAAATAGTCATAATATGGCTACGTGCGACAAACGCACTACACGGTCAACATGGCAGAGGTGGGTGGATATCGTCTCCAAACGCAAAACACCTGAGTTCGACGGGTGGGTTGATGGGAGATGTTATTCACTTATACCTCTCTTGTGGCCGATTTCGTTAGTGCGTCACTGTAGTCCTGATTCCTCGTCCGTCGCTGGTTCGACCCCACGGGACGGTGGACTTATTATCAACTAAAAATTCCCCTTCGGTAACATATATGAAAATATATTATTTCCGAGGTAGAGTGAATTGGATATTAAAGGACGTTTGTAGCTTTCTGATTGTATATGAATCACGGTGATGTGATAAATAGTCATAATATGGCTACGTGCGACAAACGCACTACACGGTCAACATGGCAGAGGTGGGTGGATATCGTCTCCAAACGCAAAACACCTGAGTTCGACGGGTGGGTTGATGGGAGATGTTATTCACTTATACCTCTCTTGTGGCCGATTTCGTTAGTGCGTCACTGTAGTCCTGATTCCTCGTCCGTCGCTGGTTCGACCCCACGGGACGGTGGACTTATTATCAACTAAAAATTCCCCTTCGGTAACATATATGAAAATATATTATTTTCGAGGTAGAGTGAATTGGATATTAAAGGTCGTTTGTAGCTTTCTGATTGTATATGAATCACGGTGATGTGATAAATAGTCATATATATATATATATATATATATATATATATATATATATATATATATATATATATATATATATATATATATATATATATATATATATATATATATATATATATATATATATATATATATATATATATATATATATATATATATATATATATATATATATATATACAGAGAGAGAGAGAGAGAGAGAGAGAGAGAGAGAGAGAGAGAGAGGCAGTGGGCTAGCCATGAATTTCATGAGGTATACTTACTGACGACTGAGAGGTTTTGCGTTGTCGAGTCCGTTTCGAAGAGGGGCGCCTCTCCCATAACTTCGCATCTGTATTGGCCCTCGGCTGCGGCTGTGATTTCTCTTACGGTGACTTTTCTCGTGTCTGAGTGGTCCAGCTTTTTATTAAAAGAAAAAAAAAGAAAAAACATATATATATATATATATATATATATATATATATATATATATATATATATATATATATATATATATATATATATATATATGTAAGAAAAATAATCAACACACAATCACGTGTGGAGCAGAAATAAATTTCTGACTCACGTCGGGATCGAACCCAGGTCTTTCAGTTGAAGGGCAAGGGCGCTGCCCACTAGGCCATACAAGTCTAAAAGAAGTTGGAACCTGAGAGCAACTGCACCCAAGGAATTACCTGGGCAAGCTAACTGCTTGCATACCAGCGTGTTTTCCCCAATTTCCCGACTCGGCCATTTGACTGCTTGCATACCAGCGTGTTTTCCACAACTTCCTGACTCAGCAATGACCCAGTTAGCTTGCCCAGGTAATTCCTTGGGTGCAGTTGCTCTCAGGTTCCAACTTCTTTTAGACTTGTATGGCCTAGTGGGCAGTGCCCTTGCCTTTCAACAGAGAGACCTGGGTTCGATCCCGACGTGAGTCAGAAATTTATTTCCGTTCCACACGTGATTGTGTGTTGATTATTTCTCTTATTCACTCAGAAGGGATAATTCTAATGAAATGCTGTCAATTGGGTCATTGCTGAGTCGGGAAGTTGGGGAAAACTCGCTGGTATGCAAGCAGCTAGCTTGCCCAGGTAATTCCTTGGGTGCAGTTGCTCTCAGGTTCCAACTTCTTTTAGACTTGTATGGCCTAGTGGGCAGCGCCCCTGCCTTTCGACTGAAAGACCTGGGTTCGATCCCGACGTGAGTCAGAAATTTATGTATATATATATATATATATATATATATATATATATATATATATATATATATATATATATTATATATATATATATATATATATATATATATATATATATATATATATATATATATATATATACATACATATATATATGTGTGTGTGTGTGTGTGTGTGTACAATAAATCTATGCTACCTATGATTCAACGTCAGAAGATGACAATTTTTTTTATAACCTAGAGATATAAAAAGAGATAGCTTTTCTTCTCATTACAGACAATTCAGTCCAACTTACCTCAACATCAACATCTGTATGATTATGGTTTATTTTTTCTGGATTATTTTTCTTGATGAAACTGTAGAACTGCTCCCCGTTTAAATACCATCGTATGGAATAGAAATTATCTTGTTGTGTGTCGTACACACATTCAAGCGTCGCTGGACGCTCGACGACACCAGGATGCGGCACAATTATCTTCTGGACTTTGATGCCAAACGCTCCTGCCACAAGTACAAGTAAACTGTCAATTAATAATCTATATAGAATTTCCACCTCCTCTTATTGGTAGTTTCTAAGTTGTGCACATGGAACGTGGATGCTTGGCGTCTCACCTTGTGAATACCAGTACACTTAAATAGACAATAAGTATAATGACCTCTGTACGTACGCTCGCGTGATATTAAGTTTAATTATAGGCATGATTTAAAACATCAAGCAAATAATTTTAAAAAGATTTCTAACCCCCATTATAAACAGTCGAGCTCTTTCCTTTTTTATGATGTGAAATGACTGTTAGAAATTAAATATATTGGCAATTTACAAATAATATATTTTTTTTTAAAGCAAGAAATAAGGTTACATATATCACATTTTCACACTATCTGTTAACACACCAATTCTCATAAAACCCAGGCAGAATATCGTTGCTAGCATAGGACTGTTTTAAAGCAAATCTCATAGCAACTAACACACCAGAATGTCCTTTACTGATAAATACATCCGTGTTTTACTGTGTCAATAACATGTTTGCATAACTGAAAGTGGGTTGCAATTTAACAACATAGTTCGTCAATTTACCTTAAAGCCTGATGGGAAAATAATGAAAATTTATGTTCAACTGTATTACTTTGATTCCGCTGGAAGTGCTTGCCATCTTCCATTACTACTTATTTCCTGGCGTCAAAAATCTTTTGGCAATTTCATCCCATCATATACTTAGATATAAGGTAAAATAGAATATAATTGCAACAATTTTCAGGCACTTAAGTTGTATGTAAATATACACGTAAATACTTTGTAAGTTCATACCCTATTTTATTTTTAATAAACTCAGTCCTCATGCAAGTATTGTCAACAAATTTACAAACTTTCCACAGTCTTTTGCGTTTGCTCATGAACTAGGCTGTAATGTGACAACTAGTAACTAATTTGTAGCAATCTCGTAACAGTTCATACTCTATTATAAACACAAATGTAACATATCTGTATTTCCCATTAGTTTTACTGCCACGTAACGTATTTAATGTCATACTGAGAACTACATGTATATAACTTTGTCTGGACATTAATAAATCATTCTAGTTACACAAAATATGTATTTAAAAGTATCCATAACTTTCTATTTGAGTTTACAGAATAATAATAATAATAATAATAATAATAATAATAATAATAATAATAATAATAATAATAATAATAATAATAATAATAATAGTAATAATAATAAGCTTTAATTCAACTCAGGGAATATACCCAATAGAGTCAATACAATACACACAATACAATACACACGAGATAAAACGATAAAAATGATAATCGGCAGTATCTAGTCAGTTGCTGAAGTAGTAGTAAAAATAGTATTCATGATAATGGTAATGACTTAATAATATTCAGAATAATAGTAAAATTATAAAAAAAATTATAGCAAATAAAAAAACAGAGTGCATACAGTTAATTTCCAGTTAGGGACCTTGGGTGGTTACAGAAGTCAGGTCCAGAATGCTAAATACGAAAAGTGAAAAAGCAAATCCCAATAATAATAATAATAATAATAATAATAATAATAATAATAATAATAATAATAATAATAATAATAATAATAATTATTATTATTATTATTATTATTATTATCATTATTATTATTATTATTATTATTGTTATTATTATGCAAAAAAACACAAAAACAGCAACACTAATAATAGCAGATTCTGCAGATACCACTCAATAATTGCAAAAATAGATAATAAGCATACCCAGCAATTCAGGCCACCCCTGTGTGAAGGAAAAAACCTCATTCATGAAACAGACGCCTCATTATCCCATCTTTCCCACATTTTAGACCTTCTTCCGGCCTCGCACCTTTGGATGCTTTGTATTAGCGAATTGCTGCTGTTTCTCAGTCGGGTGATCAGACTGGACATTGTTCGCCTAAAAATGATTTTTAAATTGTCCAGGCGGTTTTCTATGAACATCTGCGTGGCGGAGAGATAGCAAGGAGTATTTGTGAGGCGTCTCAGGATGTCATTGCGAACAGCAGTGATACGTCTCATGGTCTCTCGGGTATAGTTCATAAAGGGAACACCCATATATACCGTAGCAGTACGAGCAGAAGAGCAGCAGTTTCGTGTCTCGGTGATAAAAGGCAAACCTTCTGGCAATATGTTGCCAGTTCCACATAGTTTGCGACGCCTCTGTTCTATGTCTGCCGTATCTTTTAGGTCGTCCGTGATGACATGGCCCATATACGGAAATACTTGCACGAATTCCAGACGATGATATCCGAGGAGAATTTGTGGTTCTGCAATATGCTTAAGCGATCTCGGGAGCAGCGACATACACTGGGTCTTGGTTTCGTTGTATAGGATATCAAATTCCTCTACATATTGGCGGCAGGTGTCGACGAGTCGCTGGAGACCTTGCACTGATGGGGAGATCAGAACCATATCGTCGGTATAACAGAGGTTGTTGTTTCGTTAACAGTGCATCCGATTGGGAGTGAGTTCAGTTTGACATTCATGGCATCTGTGTACTTATTAAACAGATATGGAGAGAGAATGGCCCCTTGCCGGAGCCCGTTAGGTAGCCGAAGTTGTACCACAGTACTTCATCCCATTTGACAAAAAATTGTTGTGTGGAGAACCAGCAATATAAAATGCCAATTAAATATAGAGATCTGCGTCTTTTGTGTAGCTTCGGGAAGAGCTTCTGGTAGTTTACTCTATCAAATGCTTTTCTCACATCTACAAGACACAGGAAAACAGGAGAGGCTGATGATAGGTAGCAGTTCAGCAATTCTTTCAGGATGTAGATGCAGGTGTCGGTTGAGTGGTTTGCTTTAAAGCCGAACTGGTTGTCAATAGTGTGTATAAAGGGGAGAAGTCTCACTAGAAGAACAGACTCAAGTATTTTTGACTCGATTGCAGTGATTGCAATCAGGCGATAATTGTCAGGGTCATCTGCATCTTTTACCTTGTTTCTGATTAATGGTATTAAGTGAACTAAGAGTAGGAATCTGGGAGAAACTGGTGACTCATGCACGCATTGAATAGGGCAGCTAGCAGAATGTAAATTATCGGGTGGCAGAATTTGAAATCGCCTGCAGGAAGACCATCGAAGCCGGGCGATTTACTATTAGGTAAGCTGTTTATGGCATCGCTGATGTTACCTGGCGTAATACGATCAGTGGAATGAAATTAAATGTTATCAGTAAGGAGGCTATCTACTTCCCTTCGGAGTCGTGATCGTTTACGCAATTTAGGATAGCACTGAAGTGATCGGTCGGCATTCTTACGATAGCCTCGTCGCCAACGGCTTCTCCTACTCTCTTTGATAGCTTCTTAGTTTTGAGATTTAGGGACTGAATTTCATTCCAAAGACGAGGGTAATCGCCGATTCTACTTTTCTTGACAGTGCATCTGCTCTTAGTTGCTTTTCATTTGTTCTGCAGTGCTTAACAGTAAGTTTGAACTGCGCTCTCGCCTGTCTCATTAGCAATGCAATGTCCCTCTCTTAGGCTACCATTTTGCCACCACATTAAAATCCTTTCTCGTGAATGTCATTCTAGCCAGGTATGTTACGAGAGTTGCCTTGATGAAATCTAAAGGTATCCCTGCCTGAGGCAAGCAGAACAGATATTTGATTCGGATAGAATTCTTTCAGCTCTCTTCTGTGGTGGGCATTTCTAAATTTCGGGTTAATGCAAAGTATAGCGTCTGCCGGTTGAATTTGCAGGTCACAATTGATTCATGAAGGTGTGGAGACGTGATGCAGTCGGTCTCGCCATGAGGTTGTAAATGCGTCCCTTCCATTTTTTACATAGGTATAGGAAGAGGGGAGGGGAGGAGTTTTACAAATATGATCAGCAGCAGAATCGTGAATAATGCTATGCATCTCATCTAGGATCATGCTGTATTTATCAGAAGTATTGCTATTTTCTCAGGACATATAAACATTAATTATTAGGCTCTTAGAGTCCCATACTGCCACTTGAAGACCCAGCAAATCCTACCTCATTGCAATAATTTGTTATTATTTCTTATGCAGAGCGAAATCGTTTCGTAAACCCCGACCACCCACCTTGACGTTTTAAGCCTCAGATTCTTGATATCTTACAACACGATTCTGCGAGTCAGTACTTTGGTTTTGAATGTACCTCTGGCATTCTCACGCCTTACTTAAATCCCATACCTGATACAAGGTGCAGGAGAATGAGAAGGCAATGGAGGAGGAGTCTCGGTTGCAAGCTTGGACACGACGCCTTGGAAGTCTCAACACAGCGGTGGGGGGCGGTTAAACATCTGTGCGTGTAGCCCGGGAGGAATGATGATGCTTGAGAACTTTTAGGCGGCGATGAAGTAAACGGAGAAGACAGAAATGAGTTGGCGGCTAACATGAAGAAGCTGGATAAATCAAGATGGCTCTCCTTCACCCTTTTTATCGCCATCGTCTATATCCTGCAATGAAATGGAAAATGTTGAAAGATCTGAAGGATATGATAATAAGATTATGTCATATGTATTTTACTGTCTTCCTCGATCAACATAAGCATGAAACGCTCGCAACAGTATTTTTTATGTTGTGCATTAACTATTGGTTTGACAAAAGGTAAGGAAGCGAAGATTTTGTCAATTTGTAAAATAATTATTTGTTTATTACATGTTCCTGTATAAATTGTCTTCGTATTTTTGTTTTAATAACTGAAACATTTATTATTATTATTATTATTATTATTATTATTATTATTATTATTATTATTATTATTATTATTATTATTATTATTATTATTATTATTATATGATAATAATAATAATAATAATAATAATAATAATAATAATAATAATATACATTATATTATATAATAATAATAATAATAATAATAATAATAATAATAATAATAATAATAATAATATACAATTCACTTTTAAAGTAAAATTCGTGGACTTCACTATGACGGCAGATATTCAAAATATCTCTTCAATATTATTTCTGAAAATAATATTAATATCTGGAAATCAAAATCGGACTACGTAAAAACGAAGAGATATCCTTATACCTCACGATAAGGCTGATATTGACTGAATGGTAAGCACTCGTGGAAAGTAGCCAGGAAAACATTTCGTTTAAATGAAAGAGCAAACCAGGAACTGATGTAAATAAAAAAAATAAAAAAATTAAAGCATGGCTACGATTTCTAAGCGTTCTTTTTTAAGCATCAAGGTTCTTTTGAGTAATTTAAATGTTAAACAAACAGTAATGCTAAATTCAACAATGCTTCTGGTTGTTTAAGAAAAATTCCTTGTTTTGATGAATGGTGTTGTGAACAAGAAATAAATGACTAACGTTATAAATAAAACAACTTTATAACTTGGAAGATTTAGTTAGGTAGTAAATGCTTTAAGGTTGAAGCCCATGTAATTTTAAATTTTGATACTTCGATAAAAAAGAGAAAACTGATAAACACCAGTATAAAACGCAGCACCGTATACTGTTTTGAATCTGTCTAGTGTGAAGGCATTTTCATTCTCTTAAGTTGTTTTTGTGAATGACCTGATGATTCTCTTTTATTTTTTATTACCCTGTGACAAATTAGCTTTCGACGGTTCCATTCTTTGTTGAGCCACACTCATTTTTCATGTGATTCTCTTAAACTCTTGTAAAATATGAAACTTTATAACGCAGCAAAACAGCGACAGACGTTGTGTGGAGATATTTTCTTTTTCACAAAATTCATGAAAATAATATTCACTGGTGGTTATCTACACACCCTTCCAAACCACACACCCTCATTGTCAGTAGCCAGAGATGCACAAGCCGCATCGAGTTCGACACCTTTTCGCCTATATTTTCATAATACTCAAACAGAAAAACTAATATAAATGATACCAATTCTGTCTTGAAAATCTGGCCTCTTTTCCTTGTCTATATCCCTCGTAGGGCAGTCATCAGGGATATGAGTTCCATGTCGCCTTAGTTACTGTTTCACTCACTCTTTTTAAGGAAAATAAAAATATTATGAATAAATACAACTCAGTCTAGAAAATCTGGTCTCATTGGCCTTCAGGTCTCAACTGCACGACCAATACGCAAGCATACTAGCAGACAAGAAAGCATCGCGCTCTTTGTGTTCAGCCTTTATTCTGTGAAATTCGTGGCTTTCTCTCCGGCACCCATAGTTCTAAAAAAACAAACAAATAAATAAATAAATAAATAAAAAACATGTCAAACAATTGCTATAATCACTTCTATAATCACCTCCTTCGTAACCCTTAGACTCGTATATCTTTTACAAGCCAGTATGCAGCATCTGTGAGCTTAAGCTTAGACAAATTGGAGAATTTTTTATTTGTTTGTCATTCTTATAAGCTTTTTTTTATTACATAAGTAGTCATGCCATCGAAGAGAGCAGAAGCAGTGTTATTCATTTCTGTGAATAATTGTTTCTCCTTCATATGAATTTTTTTTTTCATAAAACTTGAATTACAGCAGAAAGAAAATTTTTAGACTATATGAAGTAAAAAAATTAAAATGTTGACAGTACGTCTTCTGAATAAAACAAAGAAATATCTTCAGATGTTTATGTATAAAACACGTTTTTCCTCATTTTTGGGGGTAGGGGTGGTTTTCTCTGAAAAGAATATCATCCGGAAATTCTATTTCGGTATTTTACTCAAGGAACAATTCGGTATATGACTATGAGCCCAAGCCATTTGAAATTCACAAAGATTAATATTACGTATTTTATTACTTTTTACCTATTGTTCTTAACACTATCTGTTTGCTGCCAAACATATGTGAAGCAAAAGTGTTTTGTATTGAAATTGTGACTTTTATTTACCCATGGTATTCGTTTATATTCTGATATATATATATATATATATATATATATATATATATATATATATATATATATATATATATATATATATATATATATATATATATACATATATGAATATAAGAAGGCCCATAAAACACTATTTGAACGTTGAAACCATATATTTCGGGCACTTGCTCCTGTGCCCCTGTTCACTGGTAGAATATGGACAGAGGAAATTTTACAAGGGTATATATACAAAAACATAAAGGTGTGGCCTTAAGCCTCTGATGGTATGAAGGTGACAGTTTCCTAAGAAGGAGGAGAATGACCAATTCCCTAGTGGTTTTTGGCCTCATTAGCTCCCGTTTGGCGACGGATCTGGAGGTCGCCTTTCTTGGGTCATCTTCTTCATGAGCGGTCTAAGGATTAAGGTGTCGATGTCATCCGATTTCCAATGTCCTCCTGACAGGTTCATATTGTTGGTTTGATTGATGATAGCAGATTCCAGCATCTTTCTTTTGTACGGACAGCTACTTTTGAAAACCAACTCCGCCCCACTCCAGTTTATGACATGTCCTGTATTTCTGATATGTAGGAAAATCCCCGAACTCTCCGAAGCGTAACGTACTGATATTTTGTGCTCTGTTATTCTTTGCGAGAGCGATCTACCTGTCTCGCCTACGTAAATGTCACTACATTTGCTACACGGTATCTTGTAAACTTCGGCTTCTTCCCCTTTGTTATTTAAGTATACGTTAATGAGCGAACTCCCGATGGATTTGGGATAATGGAAAATGAAGGGATTGTCAGACCTGAGTTGTTCGGTGGCTTTTTGGATGTTTTCGTCGTACGGAAGCTTTATTTTGTTGTTGAAATCTATTTGTCTGTTGTGAGTGGGACCTCTATAGTATATTTTATTCGCTTTGTTAATAGCCCTCTCGATAATGTGTGGTGGATAGAGCAGTTGTGTTAGGTGTTGGCGGATCGTGTTGAATTCTTTATCTAGGTACTCATTTGAACATATTCTAAGTCCTCTGAGGAATAGGTTGCACCCTACCATGATTTTTACGGAGACATCGTGGTAGCTTAAGAAATGAATGTAGGAAACAGCGAAGGTCGGTTTTCTATATACTGTAAATGCGTATCTGTTCTGTTTTCTTATGATCAGTACATCTAGGAACGGCAGTTTTCCGTCCTTTTCCCATTCCGTTTTAAATTTTATGGTCGGAACTAGCGAATTTAGCCTATTAAAAAATTCATTAAAGTCCCCCAGCTATTGTCCCAGAAAGTAAAGATATCATCTATGTATCTAAGCCAGATCATATCACGGGGTTTGATAGACGACAAAAGTTCTGAGCAATTTGATGTTGTTTGAGGGGATGTTTAAACTATTAAATTTTTGTATAAAATCCTCAGCATGTTTGACGTGGGAGGATAAGAAGGTTCCTAGAAAGGGTGATAACATGTCTGCGAGCCATTTTGATAATTTGTACATGAAAGAGCCCCTGCTAGATATTATGGGGCGTAAAGGAATCCCATCTTTATGTGTTTTCGGGAGGCCGTAAAAATAGGGGAGAGAGGGGTTGATTACCTTGAATGTCTCTAGTAGTTCTATGTCCTTCTTATTGCCCCCTATGCTTCTGACTGATTTGTTAAATTGAGCAGCAATATTTGTTGTGGGATCTTTCGTTAATTTGTCATAGGTCTCCGCATCGTTTAGAAGTTCTTGAACTTTATTGATGTACGTCTCCTTGTCTAAGAGAACTATTTTCCCGTCTTTGTCAGATTTTGTGATGATGATATCCTCCCTTTTTCTTAAACTAACTAACGCATTTTGGAATCTTTTCGGGAGCGAATTTTTGTTGTTATTTTGCTCCAAGACATTTAGCAAAATGCCTTTACAAGATACCGTGTAGCAATTGTAGTGACATTTACGTAGGCGAGACAGGTAGATCGCCCTCGCAAAGAATAACAGAGCACAAAAGATCAGTACGTTACGCTTCGGAGAGTTCGGGGATTTTCCTACATATCAGAAATACAGGACATGTCATAAACTGGAGTGGGGCGGAGTTGGTTTTCAAAAGTAGCTGTCCGTACAAAAGAAAGATGCTGGAATCTGCTATCATCAATCAAACCAACAATATGAACCTGTCAGGAGGACATTGGAAATCGGATGACATCGACGCCTTAATCCTTAGACCGCTCATGAAGAAGATGACCCAAGAAAGGCGACCTCCAGATCCGTCGCCAAACGGGAGCTAATGAGGCCAAAAACCACTAGGGAATTGGTCATTCTCCTCCTTCTTAGGAAACTGTCACCTTCATACCATCAGAGGCTTAAGGCCACACCTTTATGTTTTTGTATATATACCCTTGTAAAATTTCCTCTGTCCATATTCTACCAGTGAACAGGGGCACAGGAGCAAGTGCCGAAATATATGGTTTCAACGTTCAAATAGTGTTTTATGGGCCTTCTTATATTCATATTACACTGTAGTATTACAGGAAAAGACATTCATATATATATATATATATATATATATATATATATATATATATATATATATATATATATATATATATATATATATATATATATATATATATATATATATATATATGTATATATATATATATATATATATATATATATATATATATATATATATATATATATATATATATATATATATATATATAGACCCGACAAACATCTCAAGATGAAGAGGCAAACGCGGGAAAATTACATAGACTGTAAATACATAAAGACCCCCTTATAAACCCGAAAACTTTATATATTTATTTTAATTTGCAGGTACTAGAGATAAAAAATATAGACGGCACTTGAATGAAACACCCGCTAAGGGAAGAGCTAAAAAGTGACTAAAAAGACAGGGAGAAAATACACATACGAAAGATACCCACAGCGAACGTGGAATGTAAAGGGACAGGTAATTAGGCTATAAACAGCTGGGTGGACTAGGATTGGGCTGCAGATTGTCCACTTCTCAATTTTCTAATGCTCGGAGCCATTCTCAAATTTATGGTACCCGGTTGGACATAAATGATTTTAAAATTAATGGATCTTCCCGAAAGAAAGATGGGTTTTTAGTATTGGCGTCTCTTTATATATATATATATATATATATATATATATATAAAAACTAATGTACTACGTTAGACACCCAGTCTTCGGCTACCCAGCTGTTTATAGACTAATTACATGCTTGTTTACATCTTTCGTATGTTTATTTTCTCCCTGTCTCTTTAATCACTTTTTAGCTCTTGCCTTGGTGGGTGTTTCTTTCAAATTCCGTCTATTTTTTTAATCTCTTTTATTTGTAAATATAAATAAAAATATAAAAATTTTTCTGGTATATAAGAGGCGTTTTACGTATTTATAGTCTATTTACCAGCCTTGAAGATGCAGTGTGTGGTGTGAAACGTCGAGATAATAAACTTTATTCCTGCGAGAAACATGCCTTAGCCTCTTCATCCTGATATATATATATATATATATATATATATATATATATATATATATATATATATATATATATATATATATATATATATATATATATATATATATATATATATATATATATATATATTCAAGAGAAAACATGATGCAGACTAACCTTAGGTTGGCAAGTTATAGAAAGAGAAAGGCGGTTTATAGATACATGTCACCTCAGCTTAGTCTGTCTCATGTTTTCCTTTGAATCTGTCTACCGGACCCTTTCAGTCTTTAACTTCATAACTTTTTCTTGATTTTTTCTCTTATGCAATAATTTCTGAGTTTCAGCAGTGTTGCTCTTACTATCAAATATGAATCTTAACTGTGTTCTTTTTGGCACAGTCTGTAGAATATTACCCCAAATGCAGGAATAAGACATTCGACATTCCATTATTGCATGATGCGTATTCACTCTCGTTCACATCCTTTAATCGTATTATTATTTGTAGTGTGATATGATTTCTTTTATTTGATAAAGATCCTGTCACCTCATTCAGACTTTCCTCACCATCGTCAATCGATGCTAAAGAATTAGTAATTCATAGTCAATTCTCTATTACCATTTCTTCTTCCGCACACTTTCATAAAGACTTTGTAAATAGACACGAAATATGAAAACATGCATATTCTTTCCTCAAATGTTCTTTTGCAAATGGTATTCCAACCTTTTTTTATTCGCAATATCACAGGAAATTTCATGTAATTTACCAAACTCCTAATTTCGCTAAGACAGGCACCCTCTCTTTTCATTGTAAGTAATCACGATTCCTTGCTTCGACTTTTCCTAGTGCATCTCTTCTCAGTATTCATGCGTGCGGTTACCGGTCACTTTCCTTGTACATTCAGCCACTCACAAAATTGATCTAAAATTTTCTTTCAAATCACACACCTTCTACCTTTCCTACTATAAACAACTTTTCTCTATTCTCAGGGTGTGCCTTTAGTCATATATTTACTGTGTTTAGGCATATCGTACTTATGAATATACTTGCATATTTAATCATATAACTAAGCAAACAGAAAGAAATTTCATCATAGACACAATAGCTATACAATGATTCATCGGTAAGAAAACGTCATTCTTCTTCCTCTTGCAAGTATCTCGCTTCCATTCCTACACTAGCTCCTCTGTTTAGTATTCACAAGAACAGGGTAATGCCGCCCTTTTACGGTGTGTCGTGTACGGTTCCATTCCACGAACTAATGACTTTTACGTGAAATAACGACACTACTTGACACCGGTAATAAAGCCCATGAAGCCCTCTCTTTTCATCGGGCCATGCTCCCCAGCCATGAAGGCACCATTTGTCAAAGATGACTTGTTCTTTTATTGAGTGTCTAGGGAAAATAAAAGAAACGAATTAAATAATTTCTCTTCCAGCAATTAAATTTTAATTTGAGATAGCGATTGAAGATATTTTATGATATTTGTTTCATGATACCAGTTCTCTATACAGAAAGATAAAACCTTTTAGAAAACATTCATAGTTATAAATTTACTTTGATTTGCTTTCTAAGCCATTTCCTTCGTAGCAACAAGAGGATCTTTCCCTTTTCCTACTGATCATTTTTTACTTTTCTCTCCTAGGAAATTTCTTACATTCAATATTCTTCTCTTCAACGAAGACGTCTTATCGCGCTTTAATAGATTGAAAAGACAGGCCTCCTGAAGGGCGTCAGACAATGTCCTGATTGAGATCTCGCCCCAGAAAGTGAAGGGGGATCGAAGAGGAGGTTGGGGCCAGTTGGAGGAGGTCCTCCAAAAACCTCCCGTTGGCTCCAAAAAATGAAGAAGACCGAAGTCTGAAGTTCCCAGTGTGGGTGCGTCTCCTGAACTGTCACCACTGAGACCTTCTCAAAGGTCACGAAGCTTCATTACCAAGAGGTGATCGACTTTCCTTCAGCCAGTTTCTTTTTCGGGCATCTCTGACCCACTGTCAATTTCAGGTGTCTTCTTCTTCGTCTTTTCCTTTTTTTTTTTTCTTTTGGTGCCATTTGTAAAGTTTATCCCTTATTACGTAAGGATTTAATGTAAGAGACTTCGAAAGAAAATATGGTGGACATATAAGGAATTGGCGGGGGGGGGGGGGGTAGACATATATGTATACGGAGTTCCATACATGCATCCACAAACACAAATTGGTGGAATAAAAGGCGTTTTCCGCTTAATTCTAAGTCTATTTGGCTTAGCATAATGGTGCATTCATTATGCAACATAACGAGAAAACTTCACATTCCCTAGTAGTTTTAATTTACTTGATAAAATGAACCAATCCACATTTTTGTTTTTCCTATTTAACATTTTTTTATCATAACAGATATTACCCCAACTAGTGTTATTGTCATAGCGATACACCCGATATCAAAGTGGATACGGAGTGGTAACAGGTTCTAGATTTAGTATATTCTTGAATTAATGACAGGTGGAATAAACTGCTTCAGGGATTCAGCTCGATGGAATTTGCTGCTTGGGGAAAAAGACGCCTCAAAACAGAATCTTGAACTCCCGAGCATTTTGGCCTAGAAGTCATTCCGTTCAAATAACTTTCTGTGAATTCTAGTGCAGTCATAGGAATGCTGAGCTAGGATTTAAGGGACATTTATTCATGAAATGGCATATTTTCTTTGAAAATGTAGTTTTTAATTTACTGATAAAAAAAATAACAAACACTCAGATTTACTTATCTGGTGGAAGGAATACACTGGCTCAACCCCAACTGGAAAAAGGAGGGATATCGATACGAAATTTTATGGTAGACGATTGAGAGGTTCTTCAGTTACTACACTGACATGATGGTAGGAATTGTCATTTGCAGCGGAGAAAAATTTATATAAAATATTGAACTTTGCTTAGCTAAAAAAGGATTAACTTTCCATGAAATTTAAAGTTCTCTGGCAATAAAAATCGCCACTCAAGTTTGAGAAAGCACACCATTTACCTGTTATCATTCGCTAGCAATGTAGCGACAGTATTATATCCAATATTAATAGATTTATGTCCATGATAGTAATACACCCCATTACATCTGAAGTTCCACAATGTTTTTGTTTATAAATAATTTTGCATTGAATGAGCGCAGGATTATTTGCTAGTAATTTGAAGAAAGCGTACATATCGTTGATATTCCGGATTAACTCATTAACCCTAATAATGATATCAACAAACAAAATATAATAATAATAATAATAATAATAATAATAATAATAATAATAATAATAATAATAATAATAATAATAATAATAATAATAATAATGATAATAATAATAATAAAAAATGTCCTTTAAACCTAATACTTCTGAATCACATCCAGATGCTTCCTAAGAATATGGATTGTTCTTTTAATTTATTTAGTTATCAGCAATGAACCAGATATGAACTCTAATAATCGTCAAATAAGACAATTCCTAAGAACTATTCGGTTAGACATAACCCCTATTTTTTAATGTAACCAGAAATTATTGATTCATTGCTGTAGAAGAAAATAGGTAAACGACAATAGTATAAAACAATTTTATATACAATATCAACATGCTTAAATCTAAAAGATTAGCAAGGCATTAGAAGTTGCATCAATATACGGTGAAGGCAGGGAACATGAAATATTATAATAATAAAAAATGTCAATATTGTATTAATATATATATATATATATATATATCTGTCAGTCAGTATATTCCTAATTCTACCATTGGAAAGATTGTCTGGCTGGAATCAAGAGCCAACTGGGATCGCATTATTGAAGCATGGGGGGCACTTGATATTTCAGATGCTACATCAGATCCAGATCCAAAGGAAAAGGTAAATGAAATGCTGACGGTTATTTTAATAATGTAAGTCCCTAGAGAGGTCATCAAATTCAGGACAAATGACCAGCTATATTTTGATGACACATGCAAACGAGCTTATCATGACAAACAGACCAAATTCAATACACCGGGACGAAATCATTCACATGAAAATTGCACCGTTTTTGTTGAGTCTCGCCTTGCTGTGAATAGAATTTGTCACACAGCTGAGAGAAATTTCAATAATTTCTTAAGTGAGAACCTTCAAGAAATTACACAACCTTATTTGTGGTGGACCAAATTGGCATCATATATCTTTGGGTCAGGCTCATCTTCCATTCCTCCACTACTAACAGAAGATGGGAGATTGATTACTGGATCGAAGGAAAAGGCTGAACTGCTTCATCAAGCTTTGGAAGCTAAGCAATCAGCTAAGAATGTCCCTCTCCTTGATACTTGTCATCCTGCGCCTGTTCATACAAAATTTGCATTTCGCTCTAGGGATGTTAAGAAAGTTCTTGATAATCTTGATAGCTGGGGTGAAGAGGATCCTGATGGTCTCTTCCCTTTGTTTTTTAAAATGGTTTGTAGAGTGTTTCACCTACTATTTTTAGGTCTATGTAGCATCTTTTCGGATAAGCACAGCCTTAGAAACACAGTGTTCCAAAGAATGGCATGTTTGAAGACTACAGTAACTACTGGCCAATTTTTAGTCTCCCTGTGTTCTCCAAAGTTACTGATAAACTAATCTTTAAGCCACTATATAAGTATGTGGAATCTAAAGGATTGTTTGCTGATAGTCAATATACATATAAGAGGCAGTTAGGTACTTGCAATGCTCTCTTAGAATTTACATGCCATTTACAAGAGAATCTTGATGAGGGTTTTGAATGTAGATTAATTCAAATAGATTTTAGTGCTGATTTTGATTCAGCAAATCAAAAGGCACTTATCTATAAACTTCAGAATCTTGGAGTGGATGGATATGTTCTAGGTTTACTTTAGTGTATCTTTACGTGTCGGCAGCAGCGAGTTGCTGTTGACTGGATCTTTAGCGAACTGAGGCCTTTTGTGTCTGGAATTCCATTGGGTAGTTTCTTGGTCCACTGTTATTTTTAGTGTCTACAAGTGATATGGTTGTTGGCCTGGAAAACCAGATTGTTCAGTATGCCGATGATGCAACACTTGTGGGTGTAATAAAGTCTCCACTTATGAGAAATGAAGCTGCCCTTGGTCTCAATCGTGACATGGAGTGGATTTGTGATGTTCTCGGTAGGGGTATAAGGCTGAACTCTAGCAAAAAGAAAACATTGTTGATTAGCAGATCTCAAACAGATTTTCCATCCCGTTCCCCCCTTCTCCAACGTCCCCCCCACCCCACCGCCTTCAGGTGGATGGGACTCTGCTGAATGAGTCTGAAGCTTTAACTATTTTAGGTGTAACTTTTGACTCGCATCTTACTTTTGAGAAATATCTAATGAAATTGCCAGTAAATGCCACAAGAAAAAGTTAGGCATTGCACATAAGGCCTCATATATTTATATTATTGATAAAATGAATGAAACCTGTTTTGGGTCATAAACGTTCATGGTGGCAGGTTTCTGTTTCCCAATATTAGCAGTTATGACTTGGACCATTCACGGTTGTTTTCTTGTTTGTTAATTTTTCATAAATTGTATTTTGACAGAGATCTTTCACATTCACAGTTGATCCCTAATCCCCTTTTCCTTCCGAGAGCAACCAGATTTGCTGAAAAATATGCAGTAAATATGCCTCGCTGTCGAACTTCTCTGAGGTTCTTTGCTCCTCACCTCGTTGGACTGTGGAACAGTTTCCCTGGCTCTGTGGGCTTGTTCCAAATAAATAGGCTTCTTTTTCTGAATAATATATGTATATACATATCATATATATATGTATATATATATATATATATATATATATATATATATATATTATATATATATATATATATATATATATATATATATATATATATATATATATATATATATATATATATATATCTTTCGTCAATCCTAAACTACATAAAAGCATCAGTTTGTCCGTCGCAAATATTTTCTTAACACGCTAATAAATCCCGAAGAAATGAAATGACCCAGAAATTAAAGAAGACAAGGAAAAATGAATAAAGAAAGGAGCAAAAACCAATGGTCTCAAAAAAGACGCACTGAGGTGAATGAATATATATATATATATATATATATATATATATATATATATATATATATATATATATATATATATATATATATACATATATACATATATATACATATATATATATATATATATATATATATATATATATATATATATATATATATATATATATATATATATATATATGCGTGTGTGTGTGTGTGGGAATGAACCAGCTTTTATGACTTCGTTAGCCTGACAGTAAGTCTCAAAAAGAAGACTGGCAAAGATAAATGATGCAAAGTGTATAAAGTAATAAAATAAAGCAAGAATTAAACTGTCTCGCCGTTTGCAGAACGCTATGGGAAGAGCCTCAGAGCCAGGAGATGGAGCAAAACTAGTAATAAATTTCGAGGACTAAACCATTCCCATTGTAGTCCTTAAGCCTGACAAGGGGAGGGGCGTTGTAATCCTTGATAAGGACGATTATATTAACAGAATAAATGACATCCTTAATATCCAGAACAAATTCAGGAACACAGGGCAACCCAATTTCCAGGAGATCTTCAAGGTGGAGGATAAGATCAACCGGTTCCTACGGACTCTCAAGAAAGACGGTATCATTAGTGAACGCACCTATGAGGAATTGTTCTCCAGTGGCTCTTCATTCGGGATCTTATATGGGTTGCCAAAAATCCGTAAACAAGGTATCCCCCTTCGCCCCATCCTGGCCTCTTTTAACTCTCCCAACTATAAACTTGCAAAATTCTTAGTACCGTTGTTGGAGCCCTTGACTCGTAACCAATATACTTTAAAGAATTCTGAAGAATTTAAAAGTAGAATACTTTCACAGGACTCAGACTTATATATGTCCAATCTAGATGTTGAATCACTGTTCACGAATGTACCTGTGAGAGAAACCATTAATCTAGTTCTGGCCAAGTTATTTCGACAACCCGAGTCTATTTATTGTAATTTTAACATTGATTCTTTTAGAACCCTTTTAGAATTGGCCGTGCTGGACACGGCTTTTGTTTTTAATAATAATTTATACAAACAGGTGGATGGGATGGTAACTTTTGCTAATATCTTTATGTGCTCCCTGGAGGAGCACATTTTGGAAGATTGGCCCCTGTCCTTCCATCCCTTATTTTATTCACTGTATATAGACGACACCTTTGTCCTGTTTAAAAATGACTATGATGCAGAGAGATTTTTACACTTTGCCAGTCAATTTCACAGCAACATTAAATTTACCCTGGAAAAGGAACATGAAGGTAAGCTAGCTTTTTTAGATGTTTTGGTCTCGAAGGATCACGATCATTTTAATACTACCATTTATAGGAAGAAAACGTTTACGGGTCTTGGCTCTAATTTTTATAGCTTTTGTTTTTTTAATTTCAAAGCTAATGCCATTTATACACTTGTACATAGAGCTTTTACTTTAACATCCAACTGGGCCGCTTTTCACAGTGAAATTGTATTTTTAATCCAGTATTTTAACAATAATTGCTTCCCAACCAAACTGATCTACAAAATCATCCACCGCGCCCTTGATCATAAATTTTCCCCCACCATTCCTACTTACAGTGTTCTTAAACTTCTTAGGTTTGCCAGTTTTCCATATTTAACAAATAATCACAATTTTCAGAACCAAGTTGTTAAGGTGATTCACAAGCACATTGGATCCCTCAACCTGAAACTTATTCCAAAAAATCATAGAACTATTGGCTCATTGTTTTCTGTGAAAGATCGGCTCTGTCCCTTGATGACGTCGGGCGTAGTATATGAGTATAAGTGCCCCGGATGTAATTCGGGTAATTATGTGGGTTCGACCCGACGTTTACTCAAGGTGAGAGCTGATTCCCATATTGGAATAAGTCATCGTACTGGCTGCAGACTACCCAGCCCGGAATTGTCCAACATTAGAAACCATGCTAACAACTGTAAAACACCTATTAAGTACGATTATTTCAAAATTATAGGTCAAGCAAAAGAAACATCAGAATAGCTTATACTTGAGAGCCTCAGTATCAAATTGAAAGTCCCTTCTCTTAATCACCAAACTACGGCTGTTCCACTGTTTATTGCCTAATTTGCTTGTTTATATTTTTGGTTCTCTGGTCTGTGCGTTTATATGAATTTTAGTGTGCTTTTTACTCTTGCTTTGAAAGGTTGGTGTTTTTCCCGCAAATGTGTCTGTGATTTTACTTATTGGTTTTGTTATTCCATTTTTATTGTGTAATTTTAAATTCTCTTCTTTTATGTTTAGTGTATGTGTAATTTACTGCATAGGTTTTAGTGTGTCTGTGATTTTACTTAGTGCCTAATTCATTTTTATATCATTTTAATTTCGTGGTTTATTAAGTATAATTTTTAAGTGTATTTCAGTGCATATATTTTCATATATTTGCTTAATGTTTTGAAAGCACTCTCATGTCTGAATTTTCATTTATAGATGTCCCTGATGACGTGACAAAAGGTCACGAAACGTAGGATTAAATTACTGCACTTGGAATCTGCTTGTTTTCCTGCACCCACTCCTTTTAACATGTTGAAAAAATCTTTCTGTTCTTCGCCTGTATATATACACACACACACACACACACACACACACACACACATATATATATATATATATATATATATATATATATATATATATATATATATATATATATGTGTGTGTGTGTGTGTGTGTGTGTGTGTGTGTGTGTGTGTGTGTGTGTGTGTGACAGCCTAAGGAACCATGTCTTCTTGGAAGTTCATATTTCTTTTTTCCTATCTGATGAAAGTATCTAAATACATGTTTAATGAAGGTCCTGTCACCTATCAAGTCCGGTTAGTCAATAATTATTTTCCTTTTTTTTTGTTCTTTGTATTTAGAGAAGTATTTCATCCAGACGAAGATCTCTTGGCTGAAAATAGCTCTCTCCGAGTACTGCTTTTTCCATGTGTTCCCATCTACATTTATAGAAGTATTTTCAGTAAATGCCAACAAACAGCTACGCGCTCTGCTTTCTATGTGTTTCAAAGTATAAAAAACTGGAAAGAAACGGGAAAGAAAAACGAGAAATAAGTGCAAATGATAGGGGGAAATGAGAAAAGAACTCACTTGCGAACCGGAAGGAATTAATAGTTTTTAAGCAGGAGAGCAGTGCTCGTCAATTTTACTTGAATGAAACAGATCCCGGTGCGAGATTTCCCAAGCAAATCATGCCCCCCCCCTCCAAAAAAAAAAAAAAAAAAAAAAAAACACACACACACACAAACAAACAACAGCTGGAAAAGAGGTATCATTCTAACGTCCAGTACCACTCTAGCTCTATTTATAATATTGTTGCTCTCTGCGCAAATTGTGGAAGTCTTAACTGAAGATCATCCAAAAAGTTTATATATTGAATGACTTTGGTCATATATAATTAGATGTAAGTATCACTTCATCGACTGTCATTCACATCAACTTATAATTAGCCTGAAAGTTATCTTCCTTTTAAATCATATGACATAAAGTGCAGCAATTCACTTAATCTAGTTATGGACTTCCGCAACACACAACATTTTTTCTCCCTCATTCCCCTCCCGACTCCTCTCCCCCACCAAGACCCAATCCACACACACACACACACACACACACACACACACACACACACACACACACACACACACACACACAAATGGCAATTATTTGAATTTCATGTCATATTCGGTCAGTGCAGAAATAAAACTGAGCAACATTTTTATCGAATGAGCTAAAAGTCAGCTTAATTTAGTGTGATGCATCGGGGTAGAAGAATGACGGATGTGTGCTGCACAAATGTCTAATGTCTAATGAATGTTATCTGAATGGAGTGCACAAAACTCTCCGAGTACAGTATTTCTGAAAATGCAAACATGATGATGGATATACCTGTTCAGTTTTTATTTTCAACTCTTCAGTGTTCGTAACAAAGTGTGCTTCTCAGTGAGAATATAAGAATCTAACATGTTGATCAGAGAAGCGAAGAGAATGTCCTCAGTTGACAAAGCTATGGTTAATTCTCAAGTTTTTGTTGTATGTGTAATTAATCTAATATTGCTTTGGATAGCAGTCGGTAACGTGATGGGGAGTTTCTTTCTCTTTTAATAGAAAATTAATTGTACAGTATGTACGAGCGTTTAGAGACGTATTTCATTTTTTCTTATAAAGGAAATCCGTCAAACTTCATTACATATTGAACAACCATTATGCAGATTGCGAAAACCACATAGCAGACTCAAAAAATAATTTTCACTCATTCATAAATCAAAATAAACACTGCAGAGGAGACTCACCAGCAGCACAATATACACACTCCATATTTGCACCATTCACCTTCGTCCTGCATGCATTTCCCTCTTCCTGGTTATTGGTTGAAGCGTTTGCTTCCTATTACGCTTTTCACATCATATTCTGTCCTCCCTGGATATTCCTTTCTTCCTTCTTACTATCTCAGTGTTGTGCACTCATTTCACCAGCCTGCCATCCTCCATTCTTTCCCCCATGACTGATTTTCTGAAATTGCTCCGACCCATCCCACCAGTTTTTCCCGATATTTTGACACGCCTTCTGTATATTTAGATATTATTATTTCCCTTTCATTTTTTCTCATGCCACATTTACTACTCAAAAATTCCCCATAAAAGCTTCCGCCTCTTATTTTCACTTGCAATCACCATCTAAATTTCTATAGTGGAGAGTTAGCTCAATAATCCCTTCAGGCCTCTGTGTCTTGGTTTTTGTAGACAGTCGGAGTTTTCTCCCGATCTTTTGCTCATATAATTTTATGCTCCTTGCTGCACCTATCCTGGTATTCACTCTTCACTCATCCTAACATCATCTGGAATATCTATTCCCAGATACCTATTCAATCTACTGTTTCTATTTATATAAAAACCATATACACATGCAAAGCCACATCTTCCTTTTTATCATTCACCTACGAAACCTTATTTTCGCTGACACCTACCTTTAACTTTTCCCTTCTGTAAACACTTTCAAATTCTGTCATTAGTCCCTGCAATTTTTCTCTACTAGCTCAATCTGTACAGTGCCGAACACAAACATCAGCCATTCCATACCCCATGAACAGCCGATCTTATCACAAAACTTTGTTTCTATATTTGCCGTCCTTTCCCGCATGATGATACTAAACAGACACGGAGACATTATTACTCACCCTAGTCACTGAAGAGTTTTATTAACACAAAGTTGACCCACACACACTCTCCCCTATCTAAGACCAGACTGATCTTCTCTCATCAGCGATTTTTTGTTTGAGGTATTTCTCAACATAGTTTCTGCTACATTCCTTCCCTAGTAATGCCTCCATAATTCTTACAGTCTTCTCTATCACTCTATTTGTCTTAAAATTCCCGATTCAGCCACGTAGTCTCACTCCCCATCACACTGCAACATCTCATCTGTAATGCTCTCAAGTAGCAACAGTTGCCTTTCCATTCTTTAGCTTCTTAATTACCCTCATTACATTCGAACAAAAATTTCCACAAGTAATCCCAAATTAAAATGATCAACTTACCATAGACCCCGTACACAAAACTGAAAGTTTCCAAAAATCTTGTAGAAATATTCCCTTATCATGGCACAAAAGAAGCCTAGAAGTCACTAACTTACCATGAAACTTCCATGACATTCTCCAACCTATCAATAAACCTGCATAGAAGTTACTTTTAGTAATATACAACAAAAACTGTGTAAGTCAGCCTTCCCATAAGACTTACCGAATCCGCCATACGTCCTCTCTACAAGCATTTAATCAGAAAATTCTAAACGATTTTCTTCTTAACCTTTCTGATATAGGTCTCTCTACATACCATGAAAGTGCTTTGCTTACTCTCCAAACCTATATACATACATACATACATATATATATATATATATATATATATATATATATATATATATATATATATATATATATATATATATATATATATATAATATGTATATATAATATATATATATATATATATATATATCTATATATATATATATATATATATATATATATATATATATATATATATACATATATATATATATATATATATATATATATATATATATATATATATATATATATATATATATATATATATATATATATATATATATATAAACTATCACAATAACCAGCATCGCACAAGATGAAAAGTGGCTATATAGGAACCAAAACTGTAACTAAATGATGTATATTCGTCTTAATAAAACACTATTTGTTTCTAGTGAAAAATATCATTCATTTAGGAAATGGAATATTTTCCACCAGGGTTACAGCAGTGTACTGTAGAATCTGGTGATCTCAACTACAGGGATACATTCAGTACAAATGATATGTTTGATAGTAAAATTGTCTGATGACAAGCTGACTGATGGATAATAAACAAGATATGATTAACTAGCATTTAAAATAAATTATTATTTGCTATCATTTTTAAGGTAATATTGTAAGTAGATTCTTGTGACTTATTTTAAGATATAATTTCTGAACGGAAGGAGATCTGGAGTGTCAAAAAGTAAACAATCCATGGAAACGAATTACCCAAAGATTGTAGAGAGATTGTAGTCTCCACTAAAAAGAACAGTATGCGTCAGTCTCCCATTATAAAACGGTTTAAAAAATGGCAATAGTACAGTATGCGGCAAAACTCGTGCGACTTTTTTTATTTTTGTACTGGACAAGCGTTGTTCTCAAGTTGCCACTTGGTATTAAATCCTATATTTTACTTTGTAAACATGTGTATGTATGAGGAAAAGTTGGCTACCTGTTATGTAGAATCTTAACACTGAAATATATTGGATCGTGAAAAACAAAAATATTTCATGCTACAATAATATTTCAGAACGAAAACTAAATACGTTACTGTAGCAAGATTCCCTTGGCTCACGTGACTCCCGTGAGTCGTGGAATCATCAGTCTGGATACAGTGAACCTGTGAAAGAGGACGCCGGAATGGAGTGAAAAAGAAAAGTTACGCAGAGCACAGTCTGATGATAAAAACTGATGCATTTGCGATATGAATTCAAACATTACTTCCTTTCGATTTTGTAGCTTTGTGTATAAAGCAAATATTAGTTAAGATCAAGATTTCGATACTTGCAATACATTATTAAAAGTCATAGCTTAGACTATAGCTAAGGCTACATAGGTCTAGTCTCCCTAGGGGTTTCTTCAATTTGAAGAAATCAATAAGGGAGGTGGAGAGTATTCTTCGCTATTAGAAATACAATTAATTCTATTTTTGTATTATTTTACTTTTACATTAGGAATGGAAGACTATAATCAGGCCAGACATTATCAGCCACACCTATTTTGTGCAGATTCTGCAGAATGAAAACAACAACGTATTTTAGATAATAATAATAATAATAATAATAATAATAATAATAATAATAATAATAATATAGTATGACTCTAGATTCTAGGCTATATTACAGATATCAACAATATATAGTTGCGTCAAATCTTTGTAACTTATAAAGGGTGTCTACAAGACCATAAAGGAGGATTTGTGAAATTCCTATACAGGCTTGGTGTGGTATACTTCTGTCCTTATTTTCTTCATAGGCTTATAGGCTTCATAAGAATGTTATAATCGAGAAGCGCGAAGTGCGCTTGTCCTACAAGTAAGGTGGGGGGAGGCAAACTGAGCTATTTAATCAGCTAACATCTGGTTAGAGCACTCCCGCAACTGATCTCTGATACGTTCATTACGTTAAATACATTACTATGGTGGCTAAAAAGTAAAATTCATTAAGTATCTACGTCTTTTCATATTTACCACAATCAATGTTTTTATAATGATCTAGCAGATATTTTGATAAAAAATACAGCATTGATACTTTAAAACCATGCTTAGTGAACTGTATCTTTTTTTGAGAGAAGTTGCAAAATGTTTCGCTGTAGCAACTTACCGTCATAAGAAAATATATGAAGAAGGTAAGAGTTGCCAGTTAGTGACTTGAGGACGAAAATCACTGAAATCGGGTCACACGACTTTTGATGCATACAATACCTATTGCCATTTTGGAAACCAAAAACTTACACACAAATGTTGATAGCATGTTGATTTTGTAGCTGCCTGTTTCCATCAACGTACATCTGTTTCTGTGGGAAATAATGATAGTTGACGTTCTTGGACCTCTTGATTTATAGGTACCAGGACATAGGAAGCTTCGATGAGGGTGAGAAGTGGGGGCGAGAACCGTAGAAACAGGTTTTCATCCTCAGATTCTTTGTGGGAAATTGTATATCTTAGCCGATTTATAACTGGCTCTGAGAAGCTGTCCGAAAGAAATGATTGGACATGCATGTGTGCTTCAAACAGTTTCTGATATATATATATATATATATATATATATATATATATATATATATATATATATATATATATATATATATATATATATATATGTAGTACTAGACCACCCGTGACCCGTTGATCAGTTTTTTATTGTGATTAAAAAAAAATAGCAGTATTAGGGAAAGGTAGGGAATAGGGAAGGGAGGGGAGGGGGAAAGGGAGGGGAAGTGGGAGGGGAAGGAGAGTGGAAGTGGAAATGGGAAGGGGAAAGGGAGGGGAAGTGGGAGGGGGAGGGGATTGGAAGGAGAAGGGGAAAGGGGAGGGGAAGAGGAGGGAGAGGAGGAGGGGAAGGGGAGGAGGAGGGGAGATGGATGAGGAGGGGGAGGAAGGGGACGGGGGAGTGGATGGGTGGGGGAAGGGGAGGGGTAGGAGGAGAAAGTGGGAGGGGGAGGGGAAGGGGAGATGGATGGGGAGGGGGAGGAAGGAGGAGGGGAGGGAAGAGTGAAGGGAAGGGGAAGGGGGAAGGGGAGAGGGAAGGGGAGAGGGATGGAAACCCCAGAAGCCTCCGGGATTCCCAGTGCATTCAAACCCAAACAAAACAGAGTCTTAGTATCAAATAGATAAAATAATTATTCCATCATAATATTTTTTTATATAAAAGGTAAGAGGGTCATTCTATTGTTCATTTATAAGAGGGTCATTCTATTGTTCACTTACCTATAGTATAGATAGCAAACCACCTTTCAAACTGATTAAGATGAAAGTCCTGGAAATGTTAAAATTTCTTTTAATTAAATGTTTGGAGAAGTTTTCTAAATTTATTAAAACCAAATGGAAAGATGAATGTATAACCCAGCCGTTTTATATTAACACCATGTAATTTGTGGCCAGTTGATTAAAAAAGATTGTTGAATGTGATCTATCAATTTCCTGTAGAGAATATGTTTTAAAAAAATTGGCTGGGAGATACCTCATTTCATTAACAGCTTGCCATTCAAATTCATCAAAAGTAATCTTTGAACTTCCAAATGGGAATATGAAAATGGCTTACAGGTGTTTCCATGTGAAAAGTGATTTGCACTCAGAAATAACGAAAAGATTTTAATTCCAAACGAAAATTTAAAAATGAATTATAGCTACTTTTGTCTAAAATCGATTTCTACTTACAATTTACCGAAAAGAAAAGTTCATTCGCAACAATAATTAACAATATAACGATTATTGCAGAACACAATTCCAACCAAACCATGATTTATACCATGTTTTGAAAGAAAAGTAAATAAATAAAAATCAAAATATACAACATATACAAAATCGTTGAGAGATGTTACCACCCGAAGAGAGGTTTGAATAAATAGAAAAGTCAGTGTTTCTGAAGACTTTCCCTTTGGTAAGGCCCGTCGGTGTTCGGAATCCAAGGAACCTCTTCTGTGCGAATAGTCCAGGACGTTCACCAAAACTGGAAAGTATTGTACCCGAGGGGTTTAATCTTCCAGTTCTTTCCTTCGGTTTTATAAGTATTGTCTTCATGCTTTTCCTATAATTTTCTTGTGATTGAAAAATGTTTATTTTCCTTTTTCTACTTAAGGTTTCTATTTACACATTCTTTATACATTCAATATATAATTATATACTCTCTTATTATATATTCGTTTTATTCTGCTTTTTCCTTCTCTTTGTTTGTCTATCCATCATTCCATTATTTTTTAGCTTTGTTTTGTTCTTTTAACCATTATAACTTATTAGGCAATCCCCATCATCCAATATTATTTCTTCTATTTTCACCTTCTTCCATCTCCATCCAATTTGGTTTTGGTCTTCAGTTTATTTCATTCTTTCCTGTGTTGACTTTCTGGAAGCTGTTATATCTCCGCATTTTTTTGTATCCTCTTCTTTCATTGTTCAAACATTTCCGTTTTCTACCCTCTTCCCGACTTCTTCCTTGCCCCATTGTCTGTTTGTTCATATCATTTGCGTCTTTTCCTTATGTTCTACTCCATGTTGTTTCTTTTGACCTTTCCTAATCCCATTTCAAATTTGTTTCCACCTTTTTCCCCCATATCTCTTACTACATTTTTATTGTTCATAAACCTCTCCCGTGATTTTTTCACTGTCTTCCATTCATCTAATATTCCAGGATAATTTTATCTACAAGCAGTTAACTCTCTCACTTTTACCTCACTCCTTATTGTTTTCGCAACTTTTGTTTTATATCTGCCGTTTACCTTCCTTCTCTTTCTGTATCTCTCTTTCTCTTCTGTTCTTGGTTCTGTCTGTTTTGGGAGTTATTCGTCATATTTTCCTCCCTTTCATTATAATTTTTTTTTCTGATTCTCATTTATATACTCAGTTCACAACATACTGTAGTTTTCAATTTGCCAATAAAAATAGATACATAATGCGTAAACTACAAATAAAAAATGAATAGATAAACAGTTAAGCTATATATGTCATAAACAATACGAGATTAAATAAAGTGGTAAATATATAAATGAACCCATAACCTTCGAAACAAAAGTAGGAACGTGAACAAATTCCTTCAAAGAATGTCTCAAACAGTATGAAAAGCATTAGAAAATCTCTCAATAAATTCCCAAATATTCCGATCTTTCTTTCATTATTGCTTCTTCCAATAAGCAGTTCCTCGTTAGGCGAGTCGATAGAGTTGTGGGCTAGCATTCGCTAGGCCCGAGTTCGAGTCTCCGGCCGGCTAATGAAGAATTAGAGGAATTCATTTCTGGTTATGGAAATTAATTTCTCGTTATAATGTGGTTCGGATTCCACAATAAACTGTAGGTCCCTTTGCTAAGTAACCAATTGGTTCTTAGCCACGTAAAATAAGTCTAATCCTTCGGCCAGCCCTAGGAGAGCTGTTAATCAGCTCAGTGGTCTGGTAAAACTAAGGTATACTCAACTTTTTCTTCCAATAAGCGATAGTGTCATGCATATGAAGACAAGTAAAAATCCAATTTGGTTTTGCTATCGATGTATAAGACACGAATGCAATATCAGTCGGTGCTGCATGAACCCTTAAGATAAGAACATTCACAATTTTTACTAAAGAAAAAATACACAACTGGAATACTCCTGTGGAGACAGCAGATATACTGTGCTTAGGAGGCAGAGCTAAGTGATAAAAGAGTGGAAGATGCTATAGCTCTGAAAATGTTTGGAAGTGAAGTAACTGTTGAGGACGTTAGGCGAGGATGTAAACAACAAGAGTTGAGGGGATCAAGAGTGAAATGCGGAGATACGGTAGCCTAGTGAACGTTTGATCAAGTAGTCGAACAGAGAATGTAAGGCATGTCCTTCTGCATAAGGGTAAGGATGACAGTTGAGGTTAAGAAATATTGTGCTATAACATTACTTACTATAATAGTGAAGTCGCACGGTAGCATTTTTAATGAATGGGAAAACAGATGACAGATGGATTCACAGATATAGGCTGGTAGAAGAACCCCAATTTTTAGCGAAAGTGGGAAAAATTTCCTACATAAGCTTTTTTGGTGTCAATTATGCAGAAACATGTTTACTATCACATATCAAAAATCCCCTGTCATCCACTTTGGGGAAAAATTTTGAGAGTAGTATACACAAAATCATTTTTAGTCAAACGGTTGCGGACCGCAAGTATTGTTGGACATATTTTTCGGATAAATTACACAATAACCGTTAAGATCACAATGTTAACTCGTCCAATAAAGTTCCATAGCGTATAGGCCTTATTTTCTTCATTGTGTTTGTTTGTTTTCTTTGTTGTCCTTATATATTTGTTTCTTTAATCACAGGTGAATAAGAAATTTCAAAATTAATGATTGGATATTCGCGAAATTGGTTGACTGATAAAAAGTGTGCCAACGGCGATGAGACTTACGTGAGGAGGTGATCTGAGGGGTGCATGCCTCAGCGAGATCTTGCCTAATCTTAAGTGAGTGGTTCACAATGCTATGGTATGATGCTACTGAAATCTGGTGGATTAGCAGCACTGCCCTTTGAAAAATTTCATCAACTAAATTGTCAAATTCAGTTTCAGATATATACAACCAATCTCACACACACACACACACACACACACACACACATATATATATATATATATATATATATATATATATATATATATATATATATATATATATATATATATATATTATATATATATATATATATATATATATATATATATATTTATATATATATATTATATATATATATATATATATATATATATATATATATATATATATATATATATATATATATATATATATATATATATATATATATATATATGGTGTTTCTTCATTCCAGTTGGAGTAAACTGAAATATGAAAACATGACTGATGGACACGCAGAAGATTGACAGGAAACTGGGGTCATCAGAAAAGAGGACTGTGTAATATGCCTTCAGCCTTTCACTGCTGCAGAATCGGTGGCTGTTGGAAAAAAGCGCATTAATAGCCTCATTCAATTCAGTGAAATTCATGGCAATGAGAGTCTCAAAAATTATCTTTCTGATGCTGCACAATCTGATCCGGTTCTTGTGTATGCAAGTTGCTGGAAAAAGTACACAGATACTCGCAGAATGTTCCATGCCAAAAACGACTTCATTCAATATCGGAAGCTAAAGGTCAATTTGAATAGAAGAAAAAGTGTTTCCTACGTGGATTTGCAGCATGCCATAATGAGAAACACTCAGATAGAAACCCTGTTTGTTGAGCAGAAACACTACCTTTTGTTAACAAAATTGCTGAGCAATGTGCCAAGAGAAATGATACCTGGGGAAGCGAGGTTCATCCTAGAATTCAGTGCTGTATTGGCTTTGTGGCTGCAGAAACTGGGTACCACCGCAGTTGCTATTATTAAAATGGCTCATTGATGAACTGTACTGGCTTGGCTTTTCAAGTTCTTATGATGAGGTTATCTTGTTTAAGCAGTCTGTGGTGCAAGATGAGGATTATAATACATTAATGCCTCCTCTGGACCAGACTTTCACACAATGGGCTAGTGATAATGTAGGCCATAACATGTATGCTTACTGGTGCAGGAAAACTTCCTGTCATGGGAATAATCACCATTAATTCTAAATGCCAGGCTGCAAGTGAAACAAGACGCATCAAACAAAAAGCAAGGGTCACAGCTGAAGACCTCGTCATCAGAAAGGGGATACCAATTAATCTATTCATCGGTCTCCAGTCACCTGCTCAGAATAGACTCATATTTGACCCAATACTGACATTGCAGTTTCCAAGCACACATATTACCACCTTTCTTCTGTTCAAACCTCTGACAGTCTGCATGGCTGTTTAGTAAGGCAGAGCTATCAACACCTAGCTGGTCTGGGTTCATGCAGCATATCCTCAAGTCATAAGATGGACAGCCAGTGAGGAAATCAGTTGTGCTTATCCTGCCTGTTATAGATCTCAGTCCTAGTGATGACACATGTATTTACTCAATCTTTCTGTACATCGAAGGTAAGGCAAGTCGAATACGCTTACCATCAGTGTGTGTGACTTTTGATCAACTACTGTGGCCAAAAGCAATGGAAATTGTCACAGCAAAAGACATAGCTAAAATTCTTCTGTGATCAGGGGGATTTCATCTTCTGATGAGTGTTTCTGGAAGTGCATTCCACATGATGAAAGGATCAGGAATTGAAGAAGCTTTGGAGCAAACCTATGGACAAAACAGTATCACACATGATGAGTGACAAGGCAATTGCAAGGGCCCTATGTGGACTCTTTCTAATAGAGACAGCATTGACAACAAAAGTACTTGCAACATTACTTCCTCAAGTTGTAGAAAGGAACAAAAACACAGAGATGAATAAAGAATCTGAGATACTTTCAGGGAATAACAATGAGACAATGGAACTAGATGAAGACTCTACTTTGCAAGACCATAATCAGATAAAAACTCTTGAAAATCTGTTCTGTGATGTTTTGACCCAGAAACTTTGAGGAATATTATAATGTGTTATAATATATAAAACCTTTCTACAAATATGATATGTGTCTCTGTGAAAGTTTTGATGTTTTGCTTACAGATTCGTCATTTGTTGTGAGATGTGATAATATGATCTTAAAATGTCTTTTTCTTACAGATAAATTGTGCATCATGTGATTCTGAAATATGTGTTGATATGTTTATTTTTTCTTTTGTTTAATATATTGTGCAGTATATTAAAGTGAATACTGAGTGTTATGAACTCGAATTCGTAACATGCCAAGTAGAGAGAGATATTTTTGAACCATTATCAGATCACTACATCCTGTATTGACACAGCTGCTTGGGGTGAAGGAAGAAAGGCAAGGGCCACTTTGCTTCTCGTTGATGGGTTGACAGTTATCGGCCAAATGCTTGTTACACATTTGTTCTGTGTGCCTATTCTGAGGTTATTATCTTTGTCTATGTCTATTATGTTTCCATAATCTGAGTAGAAAGAATGAGTAAGTGAGAGAGATGAAGTTGACACGCTGACAGCCGACCCAAGATTTGGTCCAAAATACTTCTTTCTATTTGCTCAGTTGTTTTGAGTGAGCAAAGATGTTGATCATACAAATAAGAGCTCTGGCATATTTCCTTCTGAGCTTTAGAATTCTCTGTGTGTATTCTTTGTGTATCCTGTAGAAGAGGAATAAGGTGTTCTGTGTATTCCCTATGTGTATTCTTTGAGTATTCTGGGAGGGCTTGAAGGTAAAAGAGGAGTACAGTTAGTTAGGCAAAGGGGTTGCTGGCGTACAGTTCTCTCTCTCTCTCTCTCTCTCTCTCTCTCTCTCTCTCTCTCTCTCTCTCTCTCTCTCTCAATTATCATTCATGTACAAGGGTGTTATACTGGTTGCTCTCCTATATGTATGTTTTGATAAATTCACCCACGAAGTGTATACATTTTGTAAGAGTAATCTAAGGTATTTATATTATGCAAGCATTGTGAAAATGTTTTACTATTTTCTGTTGAATAAGGTAAGATTCTTGCTTGATGTGTTTTGTACTGTTATTGTGATAGAGAATTATTATTTTGATAAGAGGTGGATAATATCTCTTTTTGTGAATTCTAATGTGCCTTGCTGCTAACTATCTTACTAAGTGTATATCATTGTGACTTGGCAGTGTTGTCTTTGAGAAAGTCTTAGAAAGACGTGAGTTTAGCTTTTTTTTTATTATAAAAGTGAAGATAATCTTTTGAAAGATTGGTATAATCTTTAAACATTTTTGTCTTAGTGAAATTGCTGTTGGTATATTCCCATTTTTGCATATTTCATTCTTATATGTCTGTGTTATCATATTACTCTAATTTCATAATTAGTGTTTTCCAAAGTTTTGTGTTGGTGATTACTTAGCATTTTGTCAGTGCATACTTATTATTGAGATTTCAGAGAATACTTATATTGAATGCAGTCAGAATTATTTTGGTGAACACTTGTGTTGAGTTTAGCTAATCAGGTGCATATCTAAAACTTCAGTGAGAGTTAATGGTTTGAATTTTACTTAACCAAATTGCTTTCTTGATAAATTAAAGTTTTATGAATTAATCTTGATTAAGAAATACTTGAATTTTACACTGTTGTCGGATAACAGTGAATCTTTTTGAGATTGTGAACTGCATATAACTTTTGAACTTAGAAATAAATCTGTCTGTTTAAAGTTTTAAAAGCACAGTGTTTCATTTTGACCACCAGTGATTAGAGAAATTAATGAATGTGTACAAGGTAAGTGATATATCTGTTTGTTCACCTGAGACTTATCTAGGTGAAATAGAACTAGGGAAACCGTTATAGTGTTTGGTGAAGTGATGCTCGTTTCCCACTAGTCTGTTTATAGCCTATTAGTTGTTGCCTCATCCATAACTTGATAAAGTTAGATTGATTTTTCCAAGTGATAAGTATGTTTTATGGGATCACTGTACCTTTAGAGTATTCAGTCTCAATATTTTTGTTATGAGGTTTCAAGTATCTGGTCGAGGTGAGGTAACTTTTTGGTCTTATTATCTGAGTAATAACCAGGTACTCGATCACTTAGTGACAAAATATCTGGAAACTTTCACCAGATTCATTGGCTGAATCTCCAGAGCTTGGCAGTCTGTGCAAAACCATTGAGAGTTCTATGAATGAATTAAGTATGGGATCACAAACTGCAACTCTGGCTAAGATGCTTGGAGTACAGTACATCAACATCATCTATTGGGAGAGACTTGGATTGTGGGATGGTCATTATAATGCTGTGACCAAATTGCTGAACCTTTTTGCTGCAACAGGACACATTCACTATGCTGAGTGCCCGTCTCTATGTTGAAGAAATGTTCAAGCTGCCTACTAAATATCCCTGGCTGTACTCAATGTTCATTGAGGAAGGGTATCATACTGTTCGCAGGAGTGAGCAACTCTTTTGCCAGGATTATGGACAGATTTGGTAATTGAACAAGTCCTGATAAGGCCTTTGAAAAGTCGAGGGTCCTTACCATGGGGAAGAGGTATGACAGAAAGCATACGGCAGCAGTGGGTGTATAGCATGCATGCTTGTGCTGCAATTCATGATGCCATGACATCACTAACTGGGAAGTAGTATAATACCAGTCTTCAACATGTGGAGTTTGGAGCAACAAGACAGGAACAAGATATGAGAGACATGAACCAAATTCTTGAATGGTTCCATTCCCATGACCCATTTGATAAAACATTACCCCAACTCCGATCCGTATCCAGCAGTCTGGCAGCTAGTGAAGGTGATGGTATCAATTGTGATGAAACTGAGGTTGTTGAATTTAAGATACATAGAGGCTTAGATGGTCAGTCCTGTGGAGGTGCTAAAATTAAAAAGAGGCAAATGATTTAAACACTGGATGCCTTGAAGCCAGGAGTAAAGGTGAACAAAACCAGTGTTCAGATTGATCCTTCTGAAGAGTGCCGTGGACAATCATGTAATAACACTGGCACCGCTGTGAGTTTAGATGATGAATATCATGACAGTGTCCTGGATTTTTAATAGCACTAAATAACAAATACTGGCTGGTTGGATGCAGGGGTGGTAACTCTGCCAGTGAATACTCACTGCCTGTCCTAAGCAAGACCAGAGGAGGAAGGACACTCCTGTTGATGGTAGAGGAGTACTTGGAAGAGCACATAACTCTTCCTACACTGGAGAAAGTAAGCACTCCACGTGCCACCTCCTTAATTAAACCACATTATCGATGGAACCTTTCCTCTCAGTCCACTAAATATTGTAATTCTGGTTCAAAACTTTGAGATGGGCCTAACTTGGCAAAGGTATGTAGCCTGTAAATAATCTTCTAACATACACCACGTCCTCTTTGGTACATATCTTACTGCTGCACCAAATTATCCAACCCCTTAATTGTAGGATCACAAATGGTGAAAAATTTTATGCCGCCGTACAAAATTTTCCCAAGAGTGAAATAATGGGGATTTTGAATATGTGATTCAGGACACATTTCAACATCAAATGGCACCAACAACGCTTAATAAAGGAAAAAGTAATTGGAACAAGTGCTTGTCATGAAAAAATTATGTAAAAAATTTTAAAGTAAAAGGAAAAAACTGTTGGAGGCTTACATGAACGTAGAATAAGCTTAAGAAAGAACCATAAACAGGTAAGGTGAAGTGTTATGGTTGTAAAGCACAAACGATCTATTGCTTTTAAGATGGAACTATAGCGTGTGTTATAGAATTTGTAGGCGGGCGAGTGACTGCTCTGGAATAAGTAAAGGAGCAGAGACAATGGTATATTACGTTTTTGTTCCTGTTGTCATCTTTATCTTTAAGTGGCGACAGAGTGTTTGCAAGCTGAGAAAGTAAAACGTTAAGTGTGAGAAAGAATAGGAATATGATGATAAGCGGTAACCTGCAACGATGGAGCGATGAATGTAGACAGCAGGTTCCTGCAAGTATTTGGGAGTTAATATACCAGATAATTCATTACTAAGAGGACAAGTGTCGGTGAATACATGAAGTAATGACAATTTCATGTTAATGCATGTAAATGAGAACGCATCTCTCTCTCTCTCTCTCTCTCTCTCTCTCTCTCTCTCTCTCTCTCTCTCTCTCTCTCTCTCTCTCTCTCTCCCCCTTTGGTGTGTGTGTGTGTATGAATATTCGACAATATCTTCCTCTTTCTCATTTGATCACACCAAAATGGAGTTTACAATATATACGCTGCCCCTTCAGATATCTCATTAGAGAACTGCATATGCTTTTCTCTTATTACAGGGAAAACTAACTTTTTGCGCGTCTTGAAAATAAACGATTACAAAATGAAAATAAAACTGCAGAGTTCTGTATCAAGAATCTCGAGACCGTGGCCAAAGGCAACTAAAAAAAGGGGGGGGGGGGGAGACAAAAGACATACAGAAAGCACAGCAACATTACTCCTTCCCTCCGCTATCGAACTCTAATACATTAGTCCCCAGTTAACAGGGAGTTTTATTGCCAATGAGTCAACGATAACTTCGCAAAGAGGAGACCAGCCGAATACGAATTTTCCCAATGGTGAAAAGAGCGGCCAGTAAAACTGGCGTCATATTTTTTACTAGCGCGCAATAACTGACAGGGATCTATGTAATTTGGCCCCAGATGCCGTTCGGCAGGGCTCCCGAAGTTTCAGAGATCCCTCCGAATGCCTTATGAGCAGAGATTCTTGCTATATGGTGAAGGTTGCTCAGTATTGGCTCTCAGTTACTAAACTGCTAGATAGAAACTTGGACAATCAATGGGCATAGAGGTTTGCTAATAAAATGTGAATCCTGTATAGAATATGAGTAAGTGATAATAGTGCGAGAGTTCAAAAAATAGTGTATATTTAGCTCCTAGGAAGTTGGAGTACAAGTATAGAAGTTTTAGAGACAGAATAAAATTACAAAGTACTAGTCTTGTTGGTCTTGGCATGCTAGTTAAATAATCTTACACAAAAAGCCGGCAAACATCAACCTAATGAGCAGCCTGTTGCAAAAACCGCTGGAAAAAAAATCAGAGGATAAGATGATTTCGTAGCAAAAGGACTGTCACTCTTAACAGCTTTTTTGGATTTCAGTGAAAGGCTTTCCTACCTTGGCGCCATTACTTGCCCTTTATTAGGCTGACATTTCGACGGCTGTACTTGAAAGTTCTGTAAAACCCTCGCAATTTTTCGCGTTATAAAGGAAGCGGAGAGCAAGCTACGAGTTGACTCTGCCTTACGATTCGAGTCATTTTTGGCTTCAGATCTAAACATAACAAGTGTATATGAATATAGAACAAGTGAGATGCGTTCCAGTAATCAAAGCGTAGAAATTCACTCAAATCTAACGAACATTTAAAAGGTTATTAAAGAGATGAAAAATAGGATAAAACTGTTATTTCTTTAATTGTTTAAAGCCGAAAATTAAATAAAACAAAATTTTTTGCATACGCAAAGAACTATTCAACTAAAATTGATAAAAATGGAGGAATCTAATACAAAGATGCATCTATATACACATACAGAAAAGACTGAACTGTTCGAACATTCGAAAAATAAATACTATCTACGTTGAGCTCTCCGTCTCTCTCCTTTAAATTTCTGAGGTGATATGTGAACATAATGAATACATAAAATGATACAGACTGCAATATTTTGTGATAAAATAAATATACATTTTTTTAATCTCACTCTCAAAAGATTGTAGCTGCCAAATGAATTTTTTTTTGTAAGCTCCTTAATTCTGTTTAGCCAAAGAAAATTAAATCCATCTATATTCATCGCACTTTTGCAAGCTTTTACAAATTGTTTTTTTTAATTGATGTAGCAGAATTCAAAGCATATTGGGTCTATTTGATTTCTAATGCCCTTAAAAATGTATTGTTTTTCTTTTACTTATATGCATACTGTATATATATATATTATATATATATATATATATATATATATATATATATATATATATATATATATATATATATATATAGAGAGAGAGAGAGAGAGAGAGAGAGAGAGAGAGAGAGAGAGAGAGAGAGAGAGAGAGAGAGAGAGAGAGAGAGAGAGAGAGAGAGAGAGAAATATTAATTCAGTCGTACGAGAATCGGCCTTACCTTCCAACTTTCCATAGGTCAGTAACTCAATACAAACTTGTAACTGAAGTGATACAACTTCACCTCCACATAAATACAAATAATAATAAATGCGCTCTACTATACGCTCTGATTGTATATGTATTTAGTCATGCATGCAGTCATCAGAGCATACAAACACTAATCTGCATGCATAAACAAGCTACATAGAGACGAATTTTAATGTACCTTCAAGTTAGCATAACAATGAAACTATGCATATTCACGATCAACTACAGAAACAAAGGTATAAGCTAAAACACGGTTTCATATATACACTTTAAAAGCTTACAAGCAAGGACGCAGAAACTTTTAAATCCATGTCAACGTCCTTATCCCTGAAATAAAAAAATAATTAGAAAGAAAAAGCGAGGCAAGAAGGAGACCAAAACCACGAAACAAGCGCTGAAATTTCTGTCAATCGTGATACAAAGAAATAAAATGGTGAAATAAACGAACAAAATCAAACAGCAAACTCTAGTAAAATAAACTAGTAGATAACTACATAAACCAGCCGATTCAAACAAGCACTTGGAAAATCGACGCTAAGCACGCACACAGGGAGGTGTATTAAAAACGAAAGCGCTTTGTCAGCAAGCTTCACTTCTTCCTCTTGGCCTGATGACATTCAAGAGTAAATATGAAAAATAAAAACTGAGTAGCCATTCATGATTTGTCTGTCATGATCACAGAACAATAAAGGAGTAAGTATGTGAAACAAGTGTTTGTCATGAAAAATTTATTTGAAAAATTTGAAAGTAAATGGAAAAAACTGTACGAGGCTAACATGGACCTAGAAAAAGCTTAAGAAAGAACCATAAACAGGTAATGTGAAATGTTGTGGTTGTGAAGCACAAACGATCTATTGCTTTTAAGATGGAGCTGTAGCGTGCGTTAGAATTTCTAGGCGAATGAATGACTCCTCTGGAATAAGTAATGGAGCAGAGACAATGGTGTATTGTGTCTTTGTCCCTGTTAGTATCTTTATCTTTATGTGACGACAGAGTGTTTGCAAGCCGAGAAAGTAAAGAGTTAAATGTGAGAAAGAATAGGCATATGATGATAAACGGTAACCGGCAACGATGGGGTAATGAATGGAGGCAGCAGGTTCCTGCAAGTATTTGGGAGTTATTGCACCAGATAATTCTGTACTGAGAGGACAACTGTCAGTGAATACTTGAAGCAATGACAATTTCATGTTAATGCATGCAAATGTGTTCGCATCTCTCTCTCTCTCTCTCTCTCTCTCTCTCTCTCTCTCTCTCTCTCTCTCTCTCTCTCTCTCTCTCTCTCTCTATGAGTTTCGTGTTCGATGTTTTCCTGATAGATGTATTTTCCCCTAAAGAATCGAAATTTTCAACTGTGAGTAATAGTCATTTGTTGTACAGATATTTTGTGACAGCATTTGGCAAATATGTTTGTTAATAAAATGCCTAAGTTACCTTTCAAGTTTTCCATCAGTATCTTGATTAATTATACTCTTTTAACCTTCCAGTACGAAGTAACAATTAGTAAAGACCTAATCATCTTAATACTATTACGTTTGAAAAGTACACAAGGAATAAAGCGATAAGTAATTTTAAATGAAAACAGAACTTAGTTTATTATAAACGTTAGGACAATCATTTCATCATTTACAATCAAAAATTTTTTTATCAATAATAAACAGTTGCTTTCAAAACAGAGAGGAAAATAGCATTGTGAAAACTTACAAAAATGTTGTGACCAATGAAATTTAAGTGTTACATGTACAACAGACTGATAATTTATCCACAGTAGAAACCATTTCCGTTTAGTCAACTACAAACGACGTTCATATTATATTTATATAAAATGCGGTGGCTTCCTCGGGATTCCTTGGAATCGATTGTGCAGTGCTATTTCACAAGGACATTTTCCACTTTATTTCGTAGCATCATTACTGGGCAGCTTTTCAAAAAGTTATAAATTTACAACGCTGGAGTATAACTACGTATATGTTTGTGTGTGCTGTCCGGAAGTATAATTTACACACTTGATGCAAATTTGTAAAGAGGGCTGCAATATTTGTACTCATGTGTATGCATTTTTACAATATAAGGAAAGTATGAAAAGTGTTTACACAATGTATATATATATATATATATATATATATATATATATATATATATATATATATATATATATATATATATATATATATATATATATATATATATATATATATATTATGATTAGCAAGAATTCGCTAGAAAATTGCTCCCTTTCTCTTCTGTTTCCTGTCTGCCGATCGATCGATAGACATATCTGTCTATCGACTTCGCACGGTCAGAATACAAGGGATTACAACCGATTGTAGGCCACTCCCTTTAAGTAGATAATTCCTTATTCGAGGCAAAAGTGAATCTGTCTGGCAGCTTCTTTTCAGGCAACACGCCCCCCACCCCCCGCCCCAGCCGCAGACCAGCTGAAAATGACTCACCTCCCTATGTGCCTGGACGTGCCCCCTGCCCATAGGAGAGGTCATAAAGCAACAAACAGACCAGGGCTCGGCCTCAGACGCTAGCTGGACGACATGGGTTAAAGACCAGACGCACACACTCACCACCACACCCTTGGCTGGACGATGCCCTTAGCCCATGACTTCTCCATCTAACCACGTAGCCTTTCACAGTATACTTTTACCTTCGTGCACTTCAACCACCAACCACATGTTCCCTTCGCTGTTAAAGCCCCTGCATCCTACCACGTGGAAGATTGCACTCGTCCTCGGAGATCGGAAGTCATCCGCGGACCGCCTTCTGCGCTGGAACCAAATCTCCCTTACGGTAAAGTGCTCTGAAAACACGTCCATTCAGTCACACTTTTCCTCATAAAATTTACTTAATTAGAGTGCCAGTAATCACCGAATCTCTTGTCAAATTTCCGTGCTACTCGAGTGTCGGCAGTGCTAAGCCATTATTAATTCATCGAAGCCCATTGGCATCCTCAGTGCAGCTTCGAATTCATTATCCTTTTGTCTGTTTTCATTACTGGCGTATAATTTGTGTATCTCTCATTTCAGAGGGACCCTATATCATGGAATCTTCTCGGACTGTGTCTGGAATCCCCCAGTTTCATTCATCCCGTAGGAATCCCCTTCAGGATCAATAATTTAATTGCATTTCTCTTTCCCGTACTAATGTTCTTTACGTAAATATACTCCCGTAAGTTTACCCATGTGTTTACGTAATATTTCCCTTTAGTAGTAAGAGCCTTTCGCTCATATGAAATTCCCCCTTTTTTCTCTTGTTTTATGTTTCCCTGGACCCAATAAGTCAGAATCACAAGGCCAAAGTATCTGTAGCTGTCACTACCTGTCTCACAGAAAATATCTCAAACCAGATTGCCCAGGAAAAACATATATATATATATATATATATATATATATATATATATATATATATATATATATATATATATATATATATATATATACATATATATATATATATATACATATATATATATATATATATATATATATATATATATATATATATATATATATATATATATATATATATATATATATATATATATATATATATAGTAACTTGGGTAACAACTTTATAATCAAACCCAACTCCCCAGCATTTTTCATACTGATAACTAACTGAGGAAGGGTGTGAGAAACTTAGCCCCTACCTAACTTACTCTCCATACTTGCCCTTTTGGTACATCTTTTGACCTTTCCTAAGAACTGGTGACTGCTTGAAATACCTCCTTTCAGGTAAAAGGCGAATGGAGATGAAGCCTGCTGAAAACCACTGGGGAAAAGTTGAATCCCCAATAAAAATTGGCAAACATGGGTTGGCAGAAGTCACCAGAATTTGGAAGGACTTGACAGAAAACGGAGTTTGTGACTCAAATGCGATCTCAGTGGCCCATATGAACAACCAAATCTTCATCCCCGAGGACATAAATAGGCCAGATGCCAGAGCTGCTGTCTCAGAACCCTGCCTGGAGCCAGATCAAAAGCATATCCCCCTTGCATGCTCCTTATCGAGATATCCATGCGGCAACCTCGCTGCAACTCCCAGTACTTTCAAGTGTGACCCATTAAACTCATCCCTTCATCCCTGGCGCATGCTTTTGACGAGGTTCTCCACCGCTACATTATAAGGTAATGTCCTGATTCAAGGTTTCCTTCAAACAGTTACGCAACTTAAACCTTATTGACTAAAATTGATTTCCTTTTCTGAAGTGCATTTTCTCACAAAGTCCTGACTCAATTAGCCCCAGTGTGAAGTGTTAACATATGCAGCTCACACCAGAATCGAGATATCTTTGCAGCATATGGGCAGTCTCTCGATTTGCCGACAATGTTATAATTTCCATACATAACCCTCTGCATTTTTCAAAATTGCAGACCACGTCATAAGCTGTGGAAACAACTGCTTGTCTTGTGCTTTTTGCAGTGACATCCTCACTGCCCTCACATCACTGGGGCCCCTTTCAAGAGGATCACTCATTTATTCTTCAAAACTTGAACAATTGCTGAGTTATTTAATTTGGTCACCTATGCAAGTATCAACCCGACCTAATGACACCATCAACTTCATTCACTATGTTTAGGAAACATTTTTGACCCTATGCTTTCTTTTTTTAATTTTTTATATCGCATTATATACTTGAGTGTAGAAACAAAATTTGAACCGCGCATATTCAAATCATTTATCATTTGAATTTACCTGTATTTCTCTTCCCCCATCCTGCAAAGTTGATTTTTATGCCGTGCCATGATACTCACTTCGGTGTCATTTTAAAATTATTGATATCTAATTCATAGCAGTATTTACCAAATGGCAAAAAAAAAAAAAAAAAAAATACTGAACACAAAATATTCCATAAACTCCCTTTCCAAAATAGTTTATTACTATTTATGCCAGCCTTTCCGCAGCAAAACATGTGGAAACATGTATTTCCAAAACTCAAGACACCTTCAAGCACATTTACATGAAACTTTATCTGATGTCGTTTTCTCCAAGAACTCCTTTTCTACCAACTGAACGGTCTCTTAACCTGTCATCTGCTTTTTCATTTTTAATAGTGTGAACGTGTATGAATAGATCATCTCTTCTTTGTATCGCTGCACAAGCATCATTACTTCCAATTAACTTTATTTCTCACTTAAATCATTATCACGAAGAACCCCACTGATGAGTGTCATATACACGCACAAAAAGCGGTGACAAAGATAAGTGGCTGCTATTAGTGAAATTGCGAAGTATATAAGTTAATTGCAAGTCATCAACTCGAGAAAATAAGATTAGTCTAATGCCTTCAAATGAATAAATGTTCCGTTCTCATAGAGTTAATTACAATACATTGATCTGAAGGGAGATGATACAAAAGGACTGATGCAACAAGCTTTGGCATTCGGTTTCCAAAACATTCGTGATTGGAGACGAGATTAGAGAGGATAATAGAAGTCTGGATTGAGTAACCTTATTTTCATCATTATGTCTGTTAACATTATTGTCTCTACTGACATTTTCAAATTATAAATAATCTGTAAATAGTTGTATATACCGACTGGAGGTAAAAATATCAAGAAAATACAAAAAATATCCTGTACCACATAATTATGGAAACACTGAGAATGGGAGAAGAGACGAACAAAAACAAAGTGTGTTATTATCCCTTCAACAGTTACCGTTCGCTCCCCAGTGGGGGTTTTCAGGAGACGTTTTTTTCCCCATACGTTATTTTCTTTATTAACTATCGGAATTATCAGCATCTTAGATGGGTTTAAGCAATCCCCTGCCACTTTTCTTTATGGTAAGATAGTTTGTTATTAGTGGAAGTGAAATACTAATGGAAGTGAAAAACAAAATCGTTATGTAAGACAAGTCAATTATTTTAGTTTTACTTTATATTACAGGTCATATATAAATATTTGCTAATTGTCAGTACAATTAACTGATTTCTTACTGTATTCTAGTAAGTTCTTATTATGTCATTCATCACTGTAACGGAACTGGATGAAGTCAATCCGCGAACACTTGTTTCGAAATATAGCACCCCATTTAACTGGTAAAAATTTATACAATAAATTGTTACCAAAAGATTGATAATGTATCACACGCATATCTCACATATCTCATAATATTTTGAGGGACACGCACACTCATATATAATCTCTCTCTCTCTCTCTCTCTCTCTCTCTCTCTCTCTCTCTCTCTCTCTCTCTCTCTCTCTATATATATATATATATATATATATATATATATATATATATATATATATATATATATATTATATATATATATATATATATATATATATATATATATATATATATATATATATATATATATATATATATATATATATATATATATATATATATATATATATATATATATATATATATATATATATATATACATATATACATATATATATATATATATATATATATATATATATATATATATATATATATATATATATATATATATATATATATATATATATATATATGTTACAGGAACAGAATCAACACTTTTTTGAAAGTTTACGTAGCGTAATCCTAACGATCTTCTTCAGGAAAAAGACGTATGAAGATTCGACGCATGATAACACTCACATTTTTTCCCTCTCAACTCTCTCTCTCTCCGTGTATCGACTCTCTCTCTCTCTCTCTCATCGTTTTCCGAAGCTCATCCACCCGACCTCACTCATTCTCTCAAAGCAATTAAATGGACTATTTAAAGAAACACAATAGTTTCTTACAAAAATAGGTTTATTATTCAAATAACCCAACAAGAAATGAATAAAACAAAGCAAAGATTAAAATGCATAATAAATGAATTATCGAGTCAGATAACTAAACTCTAAACTGCAAAACACTTCTGATTAAATAACTCTCATTATGGCTAATAGCCTGGAAATCCCCAAAATCTCACATACTCACAAATCAATAAATAAAAGTCATGTCAAAAAAAAAAAACAGTCTACCACATAAAGAGATTGACATTGCAAATGACTTGCATGTCCTTTTTCTCAAACTCCCAAGTCCACAGACATCTGTCGAAAGAATTAAACATGATAGAAAACTCCCAAAAATATATGAAATGCAAAACACAATAATGGAAAATGTAAAATGCATAGCCAAGATATGGCAAACGTAACATAACAAAACAATAATATAAAAGAGGTATGAATATTCATATTAAATCTCCCACACCAGTTCAAAAGTTCATAATGATTAGAAAATCATGGTAAAAATCACAAGTTCAATTTCCTCCCATAAAAACAGAGATTTGAAATTCTACCTTATCTGCCGATTTGCAAAGCCTGGACCCACTCCAAATCTATGGCTGGACAACTGCAGTTCTATCACGTTAATGAACGATCAAACTCACTTTTAGGGCAGATTTTGGCATAATCTAGATCAAAGTAACGCACGTACTCACGAATATACATAACGCTTGGAAGATCACCTGACCCCCAATATTGCTGATGAATCAAACTATTTGCTGAATACAAAGATTTTGCAACTGACGGCTCGGTCAGTACCATCTCGCTCCAAAAATTCTTTCATCACATCTTAAAGCATTGAAGCTATGAAATGCATATATGTGTCCTTTAAATATATATATATATATATATATATATATATATATATATATATATATATATATATATATATATATATATATATATATATATATATATATATATATATATATATGTGTGTGTGTGTGTGTGTGTGTGTATCTGACAAATAATATGGAATTATGTAGGAAATGTTACATAAAATATGGAATTAATTTGCAAAAAAGAAACACTACATATATTCTTCTCCTTTGTTTCCAGTATACGGTCCTGACAAATAATGGGAAATAAAAAGATGGAAGGACAAATATCACAATTCAGGAAATGCATATTTTACGTTCTTGTCAATACATTTGCTATACCTTTGAAGATGAAGCTTAGAGGATTCAATAAAGGTGGTAGAGAATTTTTAACTCTAGCGCAACACTATAATTCCAGATTGTGTTATAAACTGTCATTACAATCCTTACGTTGTAATAAATTCAAGTATTTATTTTTATCTATTTTAACCTTATACTTTAGGAAAAATTTAACGAGTCTTCGTGAATCATAGTACAATTATTTTCACTTACCGTTATTCAAGCCATTGCTATTAGGTATTCTAATATTTAAGGGTAATAAAAAAAATGTATTATGTAACTTCTTAATTCCCGTTTCCTTGTTTTTACCAAGACAATTTTGTACCTTTAATAAGTAGGGCACTGATGAGTACTGTTCTTCACTCACTTTGCTTCTCATTCACTATCACTGTTGATGGTCCTCTACCAAAGTATACAGTTTAGTTGTTTTTTCTTCCTTAACCCTTTTTTATTCTTTGCCATCCTTCATTCGTCAAATCGTTTCATCTGTTATTATCATATCTTGTGACAGCAATCATCATAAATTTAAAGTAAATTTAGTCACAATTAGTGCTTCCTAGTCAGTGTTTGAACCATCCTCTTTGTACTTTATTAATATTTTTTTTTATTTAAGTCCTTTAAGAAACTGAATTGCTTCAGAGGGAACGAATATGACAATCTATTATGAATGACCAAGTTATATCCATACAGGAAATGGCATGCCAGACTCAAAATAATGACAGATTTGCGATGGTTGAACTGAAACATGTGACAAAAAGTGTCTGCAGTAAATATATTATAAATGCACACTACGATTAAGTTATTCAATAAAGAGCAAGTAAAGATAGAGGGCGCAGAGCAAAAGAGCAGAGAGACCTTTTCCATTGACAATACCTTTGGAGAAGTAAAATGAATCAACACGTGGTAAACGGCGCGGATATATTATATGTAAATTCCTTGTGAACGGAAGCGCGTAGTGGATGAAAGATCAATGCTCAGGTGATTGTCAATCAGTGAGGGGAATAAGCATGAAGCATGGCAATTGAACGAAAGAGAGAGAGAGAGAGAGAGAGAGAGAGAGAGAGAGAGAGAGAGAGAGAGAGAGAGAGAGAGAGAGAGAGGGGCGAAGTCGTGTTGAGTGAACATCCAATCCACCATGAGTGCATTTGACAATGTGATGCAAATGACACTGAAAAATTATTAGTTAACCAACAGTAGAACAGACAAATGGGAAATGGATTTGGTGAATGAGTGCAAACGGCTTTAAAGCTACGCGATGATGAGCGAATCATGCAAATCTGCTAAACTACTAACAGAGTTTTGAGATCTGTATACAATGAGTTAAGCAATATCCTGCATTTACAAAAGATATTTTGATATCAAAGATACGATTTGATGGTTCATCAGGTCAACAAATTTACATGCAAAAGACTTCATCAAATAAAAGAGATTTGTCTACTGAAGCTGGTATTTTTATGACACGCATTGTTCCTTTGAAATTATAGATAACTTGTCCTGAAAAAAATTCCAAAATTATAGTTTGGGAAAATCCTGCTACATCTTCCACTTTTTATTGTTGACTTTCAAAATTTTCGTTTGTAAATTTAACTATTGATATTTTGAGAGCTGAGAATGATTTTATTGATTCCGCTAGAAATGTCTAGAACCTAGGTAGCTGGTAGTTGGTAATGTTTTTCACGAACTTTTTGTTACTATGGTTGATGGCAAAGTTTCAACCTCTTTATCTACTTCGCAGCAGCATTCCAGTGCTGTAGCATTTGTGGACCAAGTCCCAAATGTATGAATGGCATCAATCAGTTTATGAAAAGAAAGATCTCTGAAGATTACCTCAAGTATGGCCTTTCGACCTTACATGCATGGATCAGATATATGAAATACCTCCTACATATAGCGTATCGAATTCCTGTCAAGAAATGGCAAGTAAGGTTCCAAGAAGAAAAAGATCTTGAGCAGAACCAAAAGGCAACAGTTAAATGGCAGCTGAAAAATGAGGTTCGTCTTGTTGTCGATATGCCTAATCCAGGAGGCTCTGGAACCTCAAATGATGGTAATACTGCACCGATTTTTATTTTTTCAAAATGCGGAGGAGTCCTCCAGAATTACAGATATAGATGAAGCTCTAATTGAACGACTTCATAGAATCCTTGCTGTCCTATCTTCTGGAAAGGAAACTGATCCAAACAAATTTAAGAAGCATTCACTAGAAATGGCAGAGCAATAGAGAAAGCGTTTAATTGGCATTATTTGCCTCAGTCATTGCACAAGATATTAATTCATGCAGCTGATGTTATTCAACAGTTCAGCATACCTATTGGATCACTTTCATAGGAGGCACAAGAAGCCCGAAATAGAGAATTTAGAAGATACCGTGGGGGGTTCAGCTATAAATCATCAAGAACAGAAGCCGTTAAAGATATAACGATAAGATTATTGCGTTCCTCAGATTCTTACGTAAGTCCCTTGAGAAACAGAACAGAGAGGAAGATAAGAAATCTTCCTGATGATGCTTCAATGCTTGACGATGATGTAAACAGTGATTTAGGTGATAATGACTATGAGCATAACTAACATTCATTATGTAAGTACAGTAAAGTTGTAAGTATATGCGCCTCATTTAATTTCCAGTCGTTAAAGGTGAAAAATTTATTTTATGTCAGGTAAGATTGTGTATCATTTCCAGCTGTTTTATACAAAATAGTGGAATAAAGAAACTCTTAAAATACTATAAAGTGCCCACAGCGCATACCTCCACCAATACGTTAGGAAAATAATTTGAAAAAGTTAATTTTGTAAAATAAAAGTTTGTGAGCCTTTTTTTATCACCTAGATACTCGATAAGGTGCAATGACTGCTCTAAAAATCATGACATTTGTTCCTACTTCACTGGAATATTCTAGATATCGAATACAGCTAAAATGGTTTAACTTTTATGGTAGCAGGGGCTTATCCCCCCACCTCACCCACCACAAAGGAGCCCACATAAGAGAAATAATCTTAGAAAATATTCCCCTGTCCATTTTGTACCACTCTTAAAAATTTCATCAAAATCCACCCATAACTTTTTGCATAATGCCACTAATCAACTTAACAGGCAGATGGAAAGACAGACAGACAGACATACTTTATAAAGGCAAAACAAAACCACCTTGGCGGAGGTAATTTTAACAATATAACAACTTTTTCTTAAATAAAACGACTGGAATTAAGTGAGGAATTATTTTTGTCCCAAAAATAGCTATTTGTTCCACTGAGGTGGCCTAAAAAAGACATCCTCTGAAAAAAATTTACATTATTAGCCAGTATATCTTTGTTAGCCTTATGAGTTAAACTATGCCAAATTTAATAACACTAAGAGTGAATTTAAAAGTTAATTTTTCCTTCACATGTAATAATGATAGCCATACTGTCAAAAAAAGCATCGATCCCCTAATACAAAAGGCAATATTGCAAGATCAGTATCATTTATATTTTCTGAGGAAGTGATTTAGCATTAGGCTGGCTTCTATTGAAGTTATATAAACTATGTTTCCTCAGATATCATCTTCGATAATTGACCATTGAGCTGCTTAATAAGAGAAATCAGTATCCTATACACAAGAGCTAAGATTTTTTATTATGACGTTTCATACAAAGGCAACCACTTCTTTATAATTGCATCGCACCTACTAAAGGAATACAAAACAGAAAAAGAGTAGGAGAGGAACACTTTCCATTCAAGCAAAGAGGAAAGGTAAGAGCAATTCAGCAGAATTTCCTACGATCCCTTTTGGCACTTCAAACATCCTGACTGCTTTTAGCGAGGACGCCTTTGAAGCCTCGCAATAAAAATGAGTTCATTAGACGCCTGACATGGTAGAGAACGCATTTTTGTACCCTGGGACATCGCCAAATATGAGACGGTGGAGATCGCAAATTATGTCTTCAGTTCGAACTTAATTGGAGAATCTAGTAGTCTTAAGATTTTCCATTTTCGATAACTTGGTTATTCTCTCTCTCTCTCTCTCTCTCTCTCTCTCTCTCTCTCTCTCTCTCTCTCTCTCTCTCTCTCTCTCTCTCTCTCTCATAAAAGATAATATTTGTTGGCATGGGCTTTAATCTCCGTTTAATTTCTGCTTAATTTTCTAAATCTAATACATGTTACCATCGTTTTTTTTTTTATTCTGAAAGGATGGGGTCGTAGAAAAAGTTTCAGCAGGTATGCCCATAAAAAAGAGCAAACTAAGAAGTAAATATTCCATAAAAAAATATACACACACGTAAATAAATATACATAGCTAAAATACGCAAGAGGAATAATACTGAAAAGATAAAGAGAAGATTAGGTGATTTCCCTTTTCTAGCTGGATATTCAAAGCATTCCTTTTCTTATCCCTAAGTATCTTGTTGTTACCTTCTGGTAAGGCTATATTCTGCAACAATAGTAAAACTGATTGCATGATGTTAACCTTTCTATCGCTGCTTTATGGTTTTAAGAACAAGAGCCACCTCATGTTTAACATACTCATGAAGCTTGCTAAGTATAGTTCTTTAAAAAATTGACAGTACGAATAAAAAAAACACACTCCTTTTTTCAGGAAAGTATCGCCACAGTAAAAAAATGTGACTCTATATCTGTCGTGAGTGTTTAAAGGAACCCCCAGGTACACTTCGTTGTCACTCGACTTTCTTTCTTCTTGATACTTAGGTGTGCCTTCTCGTCTGTATTTTAATTTCATTTGTCAATTCTAAATAACAATTTGTAGATTTTTAAAATTAATTTTTGCCTGGGTAATTTCAATGTTTACAAATTTATTTGACTTTTTAGCCTTGAAAATGGGACAATTGTGGTCCAGAAACGTCGGCGATTGTAATAAGGGTCTCTTATTTTGACATGTCTAACCTCCCACTTCTGATGCTTTATCTGTTTGTCAATATGCAGTCCTTTTTTTTTTTTGTAGGATTGTCATCCTTAAAAACTTGCACGCCAGCAACTCCTGAATTCATACAATAATTTATAACTCAAACACCTCTATTTTGACCAAACTCAAGCCTTTGGTAATGTGATTTTTAGTTTTCTGAAAGGAAAACTATTTTGCCGGCTTTGTCAGTCCATCGGCACTTTTTCTGTATGCCCCCAGATATTAAAAACTACTGAGGCTAGAGGGCTGCAAATTGGTATGTTGTTCATCCACCCTCCAATCATCAAACATACCAAATTGCAGCCCTGTAGCCTCTGTAGTTTTTTTTTTTTTTTTTTTATTTAAGGTTAAAGTTAGCCATAATGCTCCTAACAACGATATAGGATAGGCCACCACAGCCCTGTGGTTAAAGTTTCATGGGCCGCGGCTCATACAGCATTATACCGAAACCACCGAAAGATAGACCTATGTTCGGTGGCCTTGTTTATAGCAAAATCCATGGCCCTTTGCAGCTAAGTCCCGCCCACTACACACCAGTGATTGGCTAGCACTCGAAAGGGGAATGGCATCACACCAATGATTGCCAGTACGGATTTGACTCCTTTCGGTCATGATGAGCTCCGTCCATGAATGATGACACCACATATTTGAGTTTCCGCAACTGTGAAGTATGCAACTGATATCTCTGATAAAAAATACATTAAGTTAAACAATATCATATGAAGATCTTGGTGCATTCTGTCTAAGCATCTTTTTTTTTTACATTTAGATGATGAGCAGCCTAAATACACAAGCATCTTGATTTTTTTTTTGTTTTTAATTGGTGTTGACCTCCATAAGCAATTCCACATAGACCACATTAACTGAAATAAAGCATAGACTTATACAGCCAGTTCCGATATTAGGGTGTAGGTCCCACGTGGACCCCACCCACCATCATCTCACCTGGCTCACTAATCTCCTCACAACAACACCTCCGCGTGCAAAACGTGAGGAGACAAGAAACACAGCATATATACATCACACATCTTGTATACACATATCTTCTTTCATATTATGGTCAGATCAAATGTATTATTGTCACCGTACGCATTGCAATGTCAGCATTTCAGCCATATGTACCATAGCTTCAGTCATACCTTGTATATCAATTTATATGTATATATTCAAATTTACATTCTTTCACACATAATTTAATCAGTTCAGTTAAAGTGCTTTTAAAAAATGGGATATCCAGCTGTGTGTTCTCTAATAATTCCGATAAAAACTCCATCAGATCATCAATTGGCACCTTTCTGAATAGCGATACTACATCAAAACTCATAAGCCTGGATTCACTATTAATCTGTACACTATTTAGTTTATTTATCAGGTCCACATTACTCTTGATATTGGCATTTGAGATAGTACCTACCAATGGGTTGAGAATATCCACTAGGTACTTCACTAGACTGTAAGATGCGAAACCAACTGAACTGATAATTGGCCTGCCAGGAAAGTTTGTTTTGTGGGTTTTTATTGTGCCATACATGTATGGTAGCGATGGAGAGGTCACACACAATTTCTTTATAAGGCTTTCGTTACCTTTTAACAGGTTTTTCACTTTCCTGTTGAAACCGCTGTTCACATTGTCTAACATTTAATTCTTTATATGTACTATCATCACCCAAAAGACTATCCATTTTTTCCATATATTCATTTTTATCTAAAATTACAAGAACGCCTGATTTATCTACTTTTGTCATGTGTATATTTTTTTCTTTTTTCAGGCGCTCTTGTAATTTTAAATAAAAGTGAATATACAGAAAAAATGGATAGTCTTTTGGGTGATGAGAGTACATATAAAGGATTAATTAAGAACCCGTTAGACAATGCGAACAGTGGTTTCAATAGGAAAGTAAAAAACCTGTTAAAAGGTAACGAAAGCCTTATAAAGAATTTTTTTTTTTATGTTCCACCAACTGCCTTGATCATTTTACTTTTCAAATTCCATCGTTTAACCACAGTGTTTCGTGACCGTGGATATGTTTACACGTTCTATTGCTAGTATTTCATGAAATATGTGCACTTTATCATGCCATCAGTGTTTAGATTTAATAAAAAAATAAAGCATTTGCATTTGAATAGTCCGTGTTCTTTATATGTTTGTCTGTAATGAAATCAGTTTTTGTTTCTGACAGATTTATTCAGTGCATGGGAAAACTGAAAAGTTTGTGTACAGTAATAAGTTCTGAGTCTGAACAATAATGTGCCTGCGCTGTGCTCTTCTTAAACGGCAATGGCCAAGGGTTTTAAAAAATCAGTGTTTAATACTTTGATAAAATGTGATTTTGTTCTATGAAATTGGAGTGTCGGTTCTTTGACATAAGGGCCTGTGCTGAAGAAATAGTTTTTTGTGTTGATGAATTCGTTAGCAATATTAGAAGAAATCAGTGACTCTTTCGGAAACTGGTGTCTGTGTTTGATGAAATTACCATCTATATGCTATTAAAGCAGTGTCTGTACTAAAGAATTTGGTGTCTGAACTTGATTTTACCGGCACAGTGTTCAATATACCTTTACTGTGAAAGGATTTTTTTTCTTTTTATGAACTCTGTTGACCTTGATAATTCTAAAGTTGATGGATGCTGAAACGTGTGCCTGGGTTTAGTGAATTCCTTGTCCATGATGAAAATGGTTCCGTAACTTATATTTTGTGTTTGTCAGAGAGAGAGAGAGAGAGAGAGAGAGAGAGAGAGAGAGAGAGAGAGAGAGAGAGAGAGACGGGCGATTTTTCTTCATCTGAAAAGTGCATCAAACTATTCTTACCTTAATTGCTTGAGTAGGCTTCAGGACATTCGTTTCACAAAGTTATCGCGAAATATTGACGCATTTAAGTCGTCACGTGTTCTCCCCTTTCCTCAGGGGGCTGCAAACCCGAACTTTTCACTCTCACATTTTCGATTCTCCTTTTCTTGCAAGTCATGTGCATCAACTACACAGAGATGATAGTGTAACTATGGAGCAGCGTTACTGAACAATTAATGACAAAACAAATTTTTGTGCAACTGTCGCTTCTTATTGATTAAAGGAATGTTCCCTTAATCAATACATCTCTCTTTATTTGGAACAATTCTTCCATCAATTAGTGTCGCTGTAATAAATATTAAAAGCAAAATTCACATCACGATGAATGTAAAAAAGAATATCATAAGTTAAAATGTATGGAAAGTTATCATTCCGCGACAACGTCAAGGATTACGAGATCAAACAATTTTTACAGTATGGCGATGCTGGCCGAGAAAGCGATCCAGGGGAACAATGGCGGGAGGCGTTTCCCGGTTACCGTCCACTCCTAACCTCCATCACACACTGGATCACTAGACCGGCACCGAATACTTGGCAGTCTTTCCCCTTGGATTTGAGTTAGTTGCCAGTTGTTAATTTTGCTCTTCGCGCTCATATTCTACTCCTCTTAAATGAATATACATTTTTTTCCTCACTACGCAAGTGATGGGGCAAAAGCGTACATGTTACTAGATGTCAATGTTAGATTCCTCAACTGATGGACTGTGAAATAGATCTAGATTTGAGTAAACAAAGAAAGCACGTGCTGCGCCAAACACGGTGAGCAGATCTTCCGTCACCTGTTGATATTCCCCATGCTGTCCAAGTGCCAGAGATCGTTCGCTGTGGACGGTTCACAGAGATCGTTCGCTGTGGACGGTTCAAGACGTTGCAGCTGTGCATATGGACAGTGATTCGTATGCACAGTTGCAGCGTGCTCAACAGCCCACATCATCTAACGATCTCTGAAGAATTACTTACTTTCCCTAAAAGTATCTTAATGCTTTTCTTTCAACTATAAACACATTTTGTCGTACTATATTTGTTTGAAAATTAACCCGCCTCTTCATTATACAGAAAAAACAAAGTCGAATCAGAACTAAAGTCTTTTTCTTAAGGGATGCTCCCATGACATTATAAACCGGCTTAATCATCAACAACAACAATAATCTTTTCGATTTTACTGCTCCGTAAGAGTTTGTAGATTTCGGTAAGATTTCACTAGCATATTCGTTATAATTTTTCTCTGTAAAAAAGGAAATTATAAGAAAAGGATAAGCGTATAATTATGCCACTTCTTCACCCTGTTTTTCTCAATTTTTGTATTTGGATTGAAGAACATAATCTTTGCAGCAAATTATAATTTTTCAGGGCATTTATATGTATCAGCTCTCTAAATCATTGCCGCATATCGGAACTTGGAAGAAGAGCTGCGGAAAAGAAACACAAAAAAACAAAACTACAAAGGATACTGTCATAAAATGATAATGAAGTGACCATAACAACCTAATTTATTACTTTATTAATACTACGTTTGGTGGTTGAACTACGGGGCAGTTGCTGGTCTTCCTTGGTGTGCTGAGTGGACGGTGGGAGCCTTCACATCAGTCAGTCATTGGACACTGAACACTGAAAACCCTGAGGATTTTGTAGGGATAGGAAGTGCCGTGGAGTACGGGATGGAGTGCAGAGACTCCACTTGTAAGTCTAGTCTTTACTGCTTATGTATTGTTCAGGTGTGCACACACATTAGCCACTATATTCCTAATCCTGTACCTGTAATAAATCATTTCTTGAAACATCTCTCACGCTCTCTTTAGTGAAAAACTTATCACATTAAATCATCAGTGTATTAAATAGTGGCTAATGTGTGTGCACATCTGAAAAATACATAAGCAGTAAAGATTGGACTTATAAGTGGAGTCTCTCTACTCCACCCCGTACTCCACGGCACTTCCTATCCCTACAAAGTCCTCAGGGTTTTCAGTGCTCAGGTGACTCTCTGATGTGAAGGATCCCACTGTCCACTCCGCACAGGAAGGAAGACCAACAACTGCCCAATAGTTCAACCCTCAAACGTAGTACTAATTAACGTAATAAATTACGTTGTTGTGGTCACTCCATTATCATTTTATGACACTGTTCTTTGCACTTTTGTTTTTTGTTTCTTTTCCGCAGCTCTTCCTCCAAGTTCCGATACACGGCAATGATTTAGAAAGCTGATACATATAAATGCCCTGAAAAATTATTATTTGGTGTTCATGTCGCACAATTGTTAATTAAAATCACTGAGTAATATCACAGATTTGCTGCAAAGATTGTGTTCTTCAATCCAAATGTAAAATTGAGAAAAACAGGGTTAAGAAGTGACATATACTTAGGCTCTTACCCTTTTCTTATAATTTCCTTTTTTACAGAGAAAAATTATAACGAATATACTAGCGAAATATTACCGAACTCTACAAACCCTTCTGAAGCACTAAATTCACGATGTATATTCAGGAAAAGATTATAGTTATTGATAATTAAGCAGGTTTATAATGCTAGAATTTGCAGAGTTTAAATAAGAGGTTTTCACCTTATGCCAAGTACCATCGCCTTCTAGTGCCACTATGTGTTGGTGATTGTCTGTTTTAGACTCACGCTACCCAACTGCCTGCGAGAGCTTCGATAATTATACGAGTGGTCAAGAGAATGCATGTATATGTCCATTTATTACTGAAGGTCTTCTCTTAACCCTTTGATTTCGGTTGTAACGTATACGACGCATTTAATAAACTGGCCCGGAACACTGTTGTGTCGTATACGAGCACCGGTAATTTCCTTTTATGTGAAGGACTGATGATTGAAATACTGGCCTCTTTTTCTTGATATGGTAACAGTCTGTCAGTTGCCATACGGTGAATTCATATAAATTCACGTGTTTCCCTAAAATTCATTATTCTTCATCAAGATGTCACAGGAGGAAGGGTCAAGGGTACGACATCCTCGAGTTGACCGCCGGCAGATCGAGAGAAGAGCTCTCGACGAGGATAACTATTTTATAGACCTTCTCGACTCATTTTCTGGATATGAAAATGAATCGGATTTAGAAGGAAATGAAATGGATAATTATGGTCCTGGTACAAGAGACAGTGATGAAATATCAACCGACAGTGAAAATGACGAAAATCTGCCACCTACAAATGAAAGCCAAGGTGTCAAAAGAAGGCGGAGACAGCGAAGTGACCCAGGTGATGAGTGGGAGTGGGCTGCCAGCAATTTCCAGCCCAGAGATTTCATATTTGACAGCAGTGGCAGTGGCATTACGTCGAAATGTAATGTGAATGAAAATTCAAAGGAAGTAGACTATTTTTTTGAATTTTTCGACAACGAATTTATGGGGCTGATTGCTGAAGAGACAAACCGTTATCAGAGATTCCTTGTTGATACGCTAGGAGATGCAGTGCCAAAGTATTTGCGAAATTTTGCTCAGGTTACTGTGGAGGAAATGATACGGTTCCTTTGTGTGATTATGATCATGTCGCATATAAGTAGATTACTGGACTATGCTTGAGACATTCGAGACAAAAGGAGTGAGAAGGCTGATGGCAAGGGACAGATTTCTTCAGATTCTACGGGTTCTACATTTCGTTGATAATTCACAGGAAACAAGCCCAGATAACAAACTAAAAAAAAATTAAACCCGTGCTCGACAGTGTGCGTAGAAAATTCCAAGAAAAATTTCAACCTTTCCAGGATTTATGCATAGATGAAAGTTTAATGTTATGGAAGGGAAGGCTAAGTTTCAAGCAGTACATTCCATATACAAGAAGTCGATTTGGAGCGAAAATATTTGAACTTTGTGATGCCAAAACGGATTATATTGTCGATTTTATAATCTATACTGGAAAAGATACAGAGATATTGGTAGATGAGGATCTAGGGGTATCTGGTTCTGTGGTAAAAATATTTATGGCCTCGCATCTCGGAAAACATCACATCCTGTATTTCGATAATTGGTATTGCAGCCCAAAACTGCTCAAGTATTTGGGCGACAACGAAACAGGAGCATGTGGAACAGTCCGGAAAAATAGGAAATTTATGCCTAAATTTCCTGATGTGAACAAATCTGAGATTTCGTCTCAAAACTGCAATGGAATATTAGGTTTAAAATGGCAGGATAACAGGACAGTGTATATGTTATCTTCAGTACATGAAAATATAATGGTAGACTGTGAAAAAAGGTGTCGACCAGGGGAATTTGTGCAAAAACCTGCATGCGTTGTTGACTATAATAAGAAAATGCGGATTGTGGACAAGAACGACATGCTTATTAGTTCTGTGAAGTGTATCCGTAAAACCACGAGATGGTACATAAAACTATTTTTCCGTCTGCTTGATATGA
>JANJGK010000017.1:20108319-20158319 GCA_039081455.1 Macrobrachium rosenbergii | reverse complement strand
ATTCTTACCGTTTATATGGTCTCTCTCTCTCTCTCTCTCTCTCTCTCTCTCTCTCTCTCTCTCTCTCTCTCTCTCTCTCTCTCTCTCTCTCTCTCTCGCATAAACACTTTCCTGGTAAAACGGCATTCCCAGTATTATAGAAGTGTCGGAGATATTTTTTTTTTTCTGAATAGCAGTCTTAAAATAATAGTGTAACACAGATAATGAACATCTAAAAAATATGTATTCTACTTGAATAGATAAAATTCCTATCTATTTGCAAGAATGTATAATAAGATATTAGAAGTTATTCCATATTCCTGAAATATAAAATACGAATGACATAAACTAGTAAATATATTAAATCACCCACAGTCCACATAATTTTATAAGTCTATGCGTATGCCTGAATGGTAAAACCAAAGTAGGACCAATGCCAACGCTAGTCTCTTATACAAGAGCTCAGACAGTGTTGATAAATCTGAATTTCTAGATTGCGTATCCCTTGTCAGCTGGGTGCTTGATCATTGCTAAAAATATTACCCAGAAATGTGGTTAATATTGCAACCAATATTGTGATTGTGTCTACTTACTCTCCAATGTTATTGATGTACAATTAGAAGGAATAAATCATAGGTAAAAATTTTTATTCTGTCACGTCTCTCTCTCTCTCTCTCTCTCTCTCTCTCTCTCTCTCTCTCTCTCTCTCTCTCTCTCTCTTATTTTTTTTTTTGCCCAGCTAGTGGAATAGTAAGCGGAACCATAAAAATGATGAACATTCTTTATGATTAGTTTTCTGACGAATATACAAATAATTTTTAACTATAATACACAACTGTGATGTAGCTGTCCTTTACGGATTCAAACAGAATTAGAGAAAATGACAAAAAAAAAAGAAGACTGTCATCCTCAATCAGTGCAGTGCTTATACCTCTGGCAACACTAAACCCCGATATATAGTACTTATCCTATGTTTATTTATTTGTGTTGTTACATTAATTGCATAATATCTATATCACGGATCGCTACTATCACAATATTATCATATAAATAAAACAGGTTAATTTGCAGCAAAACAACAAATACAAACGCTATTACAATGATTGTTTACGATTTCGTGCGTCTGGTAGCATGCTACGGGTGACTACCGTCTGAAAACCCTCCGGATTGTGGTAAGTGTGAGGTCTCATCTCGGCCGTAATCAAAGGGCTAATGAAAATGAAAATAATTAATAATTTCCCATATTTTGGTAATCATAGAATCAACTAAAAACGATTATTAAATAAAATTATCTAAAAATGAAAAAAGTCCCGTAGGGTGGGTCTGCCCAGACCCAACTTGCACCAGATAGGGTTAAGAGACTGGCCAGTCTTGGAGGCCTTTGGGCCTCATCCTTGAAGTTCTTGGGCCCTCTCCAGGCCTGCTTCCCCAGCCTGGCAGGATACCTGCCTTCCTCCGAGGAAGCAGCCTCTGGGTCGGACCCTTCCCTTCAAGGCTGCCCTCAAGAGACTGGCCAGCCTTGGAGGACTTTGGGTCTCATCCTTGAAGTTCTTGGGCCCTCTCCAGGCCTGCTTCCCCAGCCTGGCAGGATACCTGCCTTCCTCCGAGGAAGCAGCCTCTGGGTCAGACCCTTCCCTTCAAGGCTGCCCTTAAGAGACTGGCCATCCTTGGAGGACTTTGGGCCTCATCCTTGAAGTTCTTGGGCCCTCTCCAGGCCTGCTTCCCCAGCCTGGCAGGATACCTGCCTTCCTCCGAGGAAGCAGCCTCTGGGTCGGACCCATCCCTTCAAGGCTGCCCACCCATCCCTTCAAGGCTGCCCTCAAGAGACTGGCCAGCCTTGGAGGACTTTGGGTCTCATCCTTGAAGTTCTTGGTCCCTCTCCAGGCCCGCTTCCCCAGCCTGGCAGGATACCTGCCTTCCTCCGAGGAAGCAACCTCTGGGTCAGACCCTTCCCTTCAAGGCTGTCCTTAAGAGACTGGCCAGCCTAGGAGGACTTTGGGCCTCATCCTTGAAGTTCTTGGACCCTCTCCAGGCCTGCTTCCCCAGCCTGGCAGGATACCTGCCTTCCTCCGAGGAAGCAGCCTCTGGGTCGGACCCTTCCCTTCAAGGCTGCCCTCAAGAGACTGGCCATCCTTGGGGGACTTTGGGTCTCATCCTTGAAGTTCTTGGGCCCTCTCCAGGCCCGCTTCCCCAGCCTGGCAGGATACATGCCTTCCTCTGAGGAAGCAGCCTCTGGGTCAGACCCTTCCCTTCAAGGCTGCCCTTAAGAGACTGGCCATCCTTGGAGGACTTTGGTCCTCATCCTTGAAGTTCTTGGGCCCTCTCCAGGCCTGCTTCCCCAGCCTGGCAGGATACCTGCCTTCCTCCGAGGAAGCAGCCTCTGGGTCGGACCCTTCCCTTCAAGGCTGCCGTCAAGAGACTGGCCATCCTTGGAGGACTTTGGGTCTCATCCTTGAAGTTCTTGGGCCCTCTCTAGGCCCGCTTCCCCAGCCTGGCAGGATACCTGCCTTCCTCCGAGGAAGCAGCCTCTGGGTCAGACCCTTCCCTTCAAGGCTGCCCTTAAGAGACTGGCCATCCTTGGAGGACTTTGGGCCTCATCCTTGAAGTTCTTGGGCCCTCTCCAGGCCTGCTTCCCCAGCCTGGCAGGATACCTGCCTTCTTCCGAGGAAGCAGCCTCTGGGTCGGACCCTTCCCTTCAAGGCTGCCCTCAAGAGACTGGCCATCCTTGGAGGACTTTGGGCCTCATCCTTGAAGTTCTTGGGCCCTCTCCAGGCCTGCTTCCCCAGCCTGGCAGGATACCTGCCTTCCTCCGAGGAAGCAACCTCTGGGTCAGACCCTTCCCTTCAAGGCTGTCCTTAAGAGACTGGCCAGCCTAGGAGGACTTTGGGCCTCATCCTTGAAGTTCTTGGGCCCTCTCCAGGCCTGCTTCCCCAGCCTGGCAGGATACCTGCCTTCCTCCGAGGAAGCAGCCTCTGGGTCGGACCCTTCCCTTCAAGGCTGCCCTCAAGAGACTGGCCATCCTTGGGGGACTTTGGGTCTCATCCTTGAAGTTCTTGGGCCCTCTCCAGGCCCGCTTCCCAAGCCTAGCAGGATACCTGCCTTCCTCTGAGGAAGCAGCCTCTGGGTCAGACCCTTCCCTTCAAGGCTGCCCTTAAGAGACTGGCCATCCTTGGAGGACTTTGGTCCTCATCCTTGAAGTTCTTGGGCCCTCTCCAGGCCTGCTTCCCCAGCCTGGCAGGATACCTGCCTTCCTCCGAGGAAGCAGCCTCTGGGTCGGACCCTTCCCTTCAAGGCTGCCGTCAAGAGACTGGCCATCCTTGGAGGACTTTGGGTCTCATCCTTGAAGTTCTTGGGCCCTCTCTAGGCCCGCTTCCCCAGCCTGGCAGGATACCTGCCTTCCTCCGAGGAAGCAGCCTCTGGGTCAGACCCTTCCCTTCAAGGCTGCCCTTAAGAGACTGGCCATCCTTGGAGGACTTTGGGCCTCATCCTTGAAGTTCTTGGGCCCTCTCCAGGCCTGCTTCCCCAGCCTGGCAGGATACCTGCCTTCTTCCGAGGAAGCAGCCTCTGGGTCGGACCCTTCCCTTCAAGGCTGCCCTCAAGAGACTGGCCATCCTTGGAGGACTTTGGGCCTCATCCTTGAAGTTCTTGGGCCCTCTCCAGGCCTGCTTCCCCAGCCTGGCAGGATACCTGCCTTCCTCCGAGGAAGCAGCCACTGGGTCAGACCCTTCCCTTCAAGGCTGCCCTCAAGAGACTGGCAAGCCTTGTAGGCTTTTGGGGCCAATCCTTAAAGGGCTTGGGCCCTTTCCATGGGAAGGGTCAGACCCATAGGCTGCTTCCTTGGAGGAAGGAAGCGGCATCTGGGTCGGACCCTTCCCTTCAAGGCTGCCCTCAAGAGACTGGCCATCCTTGGGGGACTTTGGGTCTCATCCTTGAAGTTCTTGGGCCCTCTCCAGGCCCGCTTCCCCAGCCTGGCAGGATACCTGCCTTCCTCCGAGGAAGCAGCCTCTGGGTCAGACCCTTCCCTTCAAGGCTGCCCTCAAGAGACTGGCAAGCCTTGTAGGCTTTTGGGGCCAATCCTTAAAGGGCTTGGGCCCTTTCCATGGGAAGGGTCAGACCCATAGGCTGCTTCCTTGGAGGAAGGAAGCGGCCTCTGGGTCGGACCCTTCCCTTCAAGGCTGCCCTCAAGAGACTGGCCATCCTTGGGGGACTTTGGGTCTCATCCTTGAAGTTCTTGGGCCCTCTCCAGGCCCGCTTCCCCAGCCTGGCAGGATACCTGCCTTCCTCCGAGGAAGCAGCCTCTGGGTCAGACCCTTCCCTTCAAGGCTGCCCTCAAGAGACTGGCAAGCCTTGTAGGCTTTTGGGGCCAATCCTTAAAGGGCTTGGGCCCTTTCCATGGGAAGGGTCAGACCCATAGGCTGCTTCCTTGGAGGAAGGAAGCGGCCTCTGGGTCGGACCCTTCCCTTCAAGGCTGCCCTCAAGAGACTGGCCATCCTTGGGGGACTTTGGGTCTCATCCTTGAAGTTCTTGGGCCCTCTCCAGGCCCGCTTCCCCAGCCTGGCAGGATACCTGCCTTCCTCTGAGGAAGCAGCCTCTGGGTCAGACCCTTCCCTTCAAGGCTGCCCTCAAGAGACTGGCCATCCTTGGAGGACTTTGGGCCTCATCCTTGAAGTTCTTGGGCCCTCTCCAGGCCTGCTTCCCCAGCCTGGCAGGATACCTGCCTTCTTCCGAGGAAGCAGCCTCTGTGTCGGACCCTTCCCTTCAAGGCTGCCCTCAAGAGACTGGCCATCCTTGGAGGACTTTGGGCCTCATCCTTGAAGTTCTTGGGCCCTCTCCAGGCCTGCTTCCCCAGCCTGGCAGGATACCTGCCTTCCTCCGAGGAAGCAGCCTCTGGGTCAGACCCTTCCCTTCAAGGCTGCCCTCAAGAGACTGGTCATCCTTGGAGGACTTTGGGCCTCATCCTTGAAGTTCTTGGGCCCTCTCCAGGCCTGCTTCCCCAGCCTGGCAGGATACCTGCCTTCTTCCGAGGAAGCAGCCTCTGGGTCGGACCCTTCCCTTCAAGGCTGCCCTCAAGAGACTGGCCACCCTTGGAGGACTTTGGGCCTCATCCTTGAAGTTCTTGGGCCCTCTCCAGGCCTGCTTCCCCAGCCTGACAGGATACCTGCCTTCCTCCGAGGAAGCAGCCTCTGGGTCGGACCCTTCCCTTCAAGGCTGCCCTCAAAAGACTGGCAAGCCTTGTAGGCTTTTGGGGCCAATCCTTAAAGGGCTTGGGCCCTTTCCATGGGAAGGGTCAGACCCATAGGCTGCTTCCTTGGAGGAAGGAAGCGGCCTCTGGGTCGGACCCTTCCCCTCACCAATACTCTTTGCTTTCTCTTACCCTACTTTTCAAAACTGACACTTTCTGTCTCCGAAGGCTTCCAGACGATTTGAAGCATCTCGGAGATTGTTCTTGGACACTTTGAAGTTCGGCGCATGCGCGAATGGCATTTCTCTCGTCCTTCCAGGAGCCGGAGACTGAAGGATTCCAAAATGTCTTCAAGGAAAATCTCGAAGGTTTTAGATCATTTCAACATCGCGATAACCATTACTTGGAGTTCTTTTTCTGGCACATAAACAGCTTCTTTGCTTTAAGGAGTCGTCTTCTATAAACTTATGAGATTCCCTCTTACTGACAATATTGATCATCCCTTCGATTCTTCCTTGCTTCTCCGAAAAGTAATTCTGTGAATCCAAAATCTATGAAGTAGTTTCTAACACCTCAGGTTATCTACTTTTTTCTTCGTCAGCATTCTTCAGTATACCTCCACGCCGATGTCGTCTCTTTTTTGTTCCTTCTCTTTCTTAATTAGAGCGAAGAACTGCTCCAAGCGGTAATATTGGGCATCCAAAATCCCCTCTCAATCAGCTTAGAAAACACCTCAAGTTCTCTACCTTTTATTTCGTATAAATTCTTCAGTTCCTCCGTTCCACTGTCTTCCTCTCTTCTTGATTATTTCCTTTCTTATTTCGAATGAAGAGCTTGCGTCCGTGAGTGACAATACGACTGTAGAGGTGCCGAATAATCGCAGAAGGCGGGAACCTCGACTTCATACTGCTCCACGAAGTAGTCCATATTTTCAGCAGTAAACAATTACAGACTGAAGCTATCTGCCATTCTCGTGATGTACTTTTCCCTCTTGAAAATCTCTTTTAGTCGATCTGCTTCGTCATCCAGTTCATTTTAACCATAAACTTCACCTTCTTTGCTCACATGCTGTCTCTGAAGGCTTCAAGACGTCTTCCTGGAGGATCCCTGAGATGGCCACTGTAGTCCTTGGTGTCAGTGCACCTACTGAGTGATGGCGCTATACGCATGAGCGGAAGAATTCTAAAACGACTGCAGGAAAAACACGAAGATATTACGGCGCCAGGCGACAATGATTCTTTCTTGCAGCAGAAGGTATGAAATTTTCTTGAAAGCTTTATTGCGACGAAAACATCAATATTTTTAAAAAAAGAAAGAAATAAAAAATTTAGTGAAAAATCATCATCGTATCCTTTTCTCTCGTCGCCGGGAGAAATATATATATATATATATATATATATATATATATATATATATATATATATATATATATATATATATATATATATATATATATGTATATATATATATATATATATATATATATATATATATATATATATATATGTATATATACATACACATACATATATATATAAATATATACAGTATATATGTATATATATATATATATATATATATATATATATATATATATATATATATATATATATATATATATATATATATATATATATATGTATATATATATTATATACATATATATATATATATATATATATATATATATATATATATATATATATATATATATATATATATATATATATATGTATATATATATATGTATATCTACATATATTTATATATCTATATATATGTATATATATATACATATAGATAGGTAGATAGATAGATATCTCCTCCCGACGACGAGGGAAAAGGATACGATGATGATGATTTTTCGCTACATTTACATTTATTTCTTTAAAAAAAATGCTATTTTCGCGGCAATAAAGCTTTCTAGAAAATTTCACCCCGGGGAGGACAAGATCAACTTGGAAATTATTATTATAGATAGATACATATACATAAATGTATGTTTATATAAGTATATATACATATATTTTATATATATATATATATATATATATATATATATATATATATATATATATATATATATATATATATATATATATATATATATATATATATATATATATATGTGTGTGTGTGTGTGTGTGTGTGTGTGTGTGTGTGTGTGTACACTGGTTTGTGCGTCTGTGTGCGTTAATTTTTCCCAATAGTTAAAAATAAGGTGGTCTCAAGAATTTCTGTTTCCTGAAATGGTCATCACTAGCGCCCAGTAATCCAGTCAGCTTCAAGAGAAAAGTGACCTTTTTTGTTTTAACAAGGCTTCTCCATTGCCATTGATCACCTTATTAAGGGGGGGAGAGAGAGAGAGAGAGAGAGAGATGGCTGCCTCCAGCAAGGAATGATTAAGTTTTTTCGCATAGCAGAGTAAGTTATAAATATATAGTTTTTTTATGGTACCAGCATCAAATTATAATAGTAGATTTTTTGAAGGATACAGAGTAGTTTAAATCGCTTGTCTTATTTAAAGAAAAATTCTTCTTCGGAAAAGAAATAATTTTTAGATTCTTCAAGAACACTATTAAAGACGCACGGAAAACTTTTCCAATATTCCTGGAAAACCTGTCTACCATATACTTTGGAGGCTTGTATTTCAAGTCAATGGTCCCTGTATGCTTGTCCCGTATGAATTGGATTCATATTCTAAAAAAAAAAAAATAATAGTAATAAAAAAAATACTCATAGTAGCATGAGTCTTAAAATGAAGTAGCAAATCCACAGTTGTATATTTATCTTTAAATATATGTACATATACATAACTGTGGAATTGCTTCTCCAATAATAATAATAATAATAATAATAATAATAATAATAATAATAATAATAATAATAATAATAATAATAATAATAATAATACTGAGATAATATTAAGCAAACTTTTTACTGATGAAGATGCAATTTTTAATAATTTTAGTAGGACATTTTTTAAACAACTTTTAGAGCTGGCCGTGCTGGACACGACCTTTGCCTTCAGTTTGTATAAACAAACTGAAGGGATGGCCATGGGATCACCACTTGGTCCAATTTTTGCTAACATCTTCATGTGCTCCCTGGAGGAGCGCATAATAGAAGAATGTCCCATTAGGTTCCGCCCTCTATTTTATCGAAGATATGTTGACGACACGTTCTCCCTATTTCGTCATGAATGTCATGCAGAGTCCTTTCTGGAGTTCGTCATCCGACAACATCCAAACATAAGGTTCGCTATGGAGAAGGAGGTAAATAACAAACTCCCCTTCCTTGATCTTATTATTTCCAGAGGTGACTCAGGTTTTTACACAGGTGTGTATAGAAAAAATACATTTACTGGTTTGGGAATGAATTTTTATAGTTCGTGTTTCTTTCATTTGAAACTGAACTCTATTTTAACCCTCCTCCATAGGGCTTACACCCACTCGTCAAACTGGAAGAGTTTCCACGATGAGATATCCTTTTTAGTGAAATATTTCAATAATAATTGTTTTCCATCACGACTTCTTTTCAGATCCCTAAGTAAACTGCTACTACAGAAAATGACTCCGGCAACACCTGAATCGACTGTGCCGAAACTAAAGATGTATGCAAGTTTCCCTTTCGTGCATGATGATACTTTTAGGAGAAAATGCACAGCCATTATTCAAAAGAGTTTTCCAGCTTTAAACCTGAAAATCATCCCGAAAAATCCCTTTACAATAGGGTCTCTGTTCAGAGTCAAAGACCGGCTCAGTCCTCTGTTTTCGTCCAGCGTTGTTTACAAGTACACTTGCCCGGGATGTGATCACGGGATATACATATGTGGGATGCACGAGGAGGCTGTTGAAGGTCCGCATAGATTCCCACAGGGGCATAAGTCATAGAACAGGTAGCAGGTTATCTAATCCTGAGCAATCAAATATACGAAATCATTCAAAATTATGTAAAACTTATATTGACAGCAAGGATTTTTCCATCCTAGGCCGAGTGCAGAACAACAACGACTTAACCATCCTAGAATCCATAATTATCAGGAAGACTGTGCCGTCGTTAAATACTCAATCGTCCTCAGTGAAATTGTTTATAGCCTAGTTTGGGCAACTGGTTTTCCTCACTCTGTTTGTACTTATTTATGTTAGTCTTGTTCTTTCTTTCATATAGGTAGGTTGTTTTAAGATTTTAGTGAACTCCTTTTACTCATTATTGACTTGTCTTGGAATGAGGTGTTTTGTTTTAAATATTTTTACTACATAAAGAGCTGTTGCCATTGCATTAATTTGTTATTGATGTTCGCAAATTATATTATATTTTATAGCCTTGAAAATGCGACTTGGAATTCGTCGCGAAACGTCGGCATTGAAAATAAACTGTAGATGATGAGGATGCCTTTCCCTACTGCTTCCTTCGTGATGTATATATATATATATATATATATATATATATATATATATATATATATATATATATATATATATATATATATATATATATATTACTAAAAGGACCTCATTCAAACTGCATGGTATCTATAGATACCATCCAGTTTGAATGAGGTCCTTTTAGTAATTTAGTTAATGCACAGAACAATTGTGTATGTGATAAAGTTAATATATACGTATGTATACATATATGTGTGTGTTAGTGTGTGTATTAACAGATAGTTAGACACAGAGATAGATGCATAGATAGAAAGATATATATATATATATATATATATATATATATATATATATATATATATATATATATATATATATATATACATATATATACATATAAATACATATATATATATATATATACATATATATATACATATATACATATATGCTATATATAGTAAGGAGTACGGATAGGAAGAACAGTCAGCTCATCATTGATATATTTATTAATAGGTGCGCTTCGGGATCACCCATATCCCATCTTTTCTGGCTAAAAAGATACAAAAACACTAATTAAAACTGACAACAGAGCTTACAAAATTAAAATGCTTTAAAGATTGAAAAATGACAATGACAAAACAAGAAATAGATTACCTTCAGTAGTAAAGTCCAGAGGATGAAAACTGAATAAGAGTAAACAAGGTTAGCAAGTAAACAAGAAAGGCGGGGGGGGGGGGGTTACTATAGTACGACCGTTTTAGGAAGAGACTTTGCCCCTCTTAAACTGACCATTAACCTTCTGACTTCAAGCTCTCATTGTTTGCGCCTGTTATCAAGCACGTGTACTATAATTGAAAGTTCTGAATGAAGTTTTGTTGTCCCACTTAAATTTTATATAAAAAAAAAAAAAATTCAATATATGAAAATGATAGATGCAAGAAATTTGGAAACCTAGATGTGCTTTCATTTTCAGTTTTGTTTATTTGGATGCTGTACTGAGCAATGTTCTTGAGTTACGTCATCTACTATAGTTTTTTATTACTGTTCCTTTGCTGTTATCGAAGTCATATAATTGTGATATAGTTTTGAGCTTTTGAATTGTTTTCTTTCGTGTATGCCCTGATCCGTCTTTACCTCCTTGCTGTATCAAGGTTGAATTTTCACTGTGCAGCTATAAAATAGCTCATAATAAATATTCTTTAAATATTGTTACACCCATATATATATATATATATATATATATATATATATATATATATATATATATATATATATATATATATATATATATATAGGGTGTAACAATATTTAAAGAATGTTTATTATGAGCTATTTTATAGCTGTACAGTGAAAATTCAACCTTGATACAGCAAGGAGGTAAAGACGGATTACGGCATGCACGAAAGAAAGCAATTCAAAAGCTCAAAACTATATCACAATTATATATATATATATATATATATATATATATATATATATATATATATATATATATATATATATATATTACACATTTATACAGTATTAGATTTACCTGTGCTTTTAAAGCACTGTCATATGATACTCATCACTGCTGTGGCATTTCTGTTATATGTAGATTTTTAAAGATATTTCTGCCACTTTCTGTCGAAAAAACAGATCTATATTTCAATTTATTTCAATTTCAGTGTTCAACAGGATATCACACAACAAGGGAAAGCAATAAATTTATTTACAATCGAAGTATGAGGAGACATTACTTATGAAGAATCCTCGTCAGAGGATGCTACATCGATAACAAAAGAATCTATATATTTATCAATGCAAACATCTCTTGAAGCGTCATCTCTTTTTATATCTTCGGCATGTCTCACATCATTAGCCCAGTTGTCAGAAGATATGGATTCAATTGCTTCTTTGACCAAAGGAAGCAGGTCTGATTTTTTAAAATGATTCTTCTTTGCCACGTATGATTTCACCTGCGCCCATATCAGTTCTGTTGCATTATACTGGCAGTGATATGTAGGCAGCCTAACCACTATGTCCATGATCTCTTGCCAGTCTGTCAATCACGTAATCATTTTCTTTACATGAATGTCTTTGCAACTTTACTAATTTTTTATTAGCCAGTCTTTAACTTCATCCTTTTTGGCAGACATTGCCGGAGGTTTATTAATTCGAACTGAATGATAAGAAGCGTTATCCAACACTATGATGGCAGATGGCCCTATATTGGGAAGAAGCTGGGTTTTAAACCATTTTTCAAACACTGCAGAATTCATCTGAATTTCTAGATTGCGTATCCCTTGTCAGCTGGGTGCTTGATCATTGATAAAAATATTACCCAGAAATGTGGTTAATATTGCAACCAATATTGTGATTGTGTCTACTTACTCTCCAATGTTATTGATGTACAATTAGAAGGAATAAATCATAGGTAAAAATTTTTATTCTGTCACGCCTCTCTGTCTCTCTGTCTCTCTCTCTCTCTCTCTCTCTCTCTCTCTCTCTCTCTCTCTCTCTCTCTCTCTCTCATTTTTTTTTTTTTTTTTGCCCAGCTAGTGGAATAGTAAGCGGAACCATAAAAATGATGAACATTCTTTATGATTAGTTTTCTGACGAATATACAAATAATTTTTAACTATAATACACAACTGTGATGTAGCTGTCCTTTACGGATTCAAACAGAATTAGAGAAAATGACAAAAAAAAAAAGAAGACTGTCATCCTCAATCAGTGCAGTGCTTATACCTCTGGCAACACTAAACCCCGATATATAGTACTTATCCTATGTTTATTTATTTGTGTTGTTACATTAATTGCATAATATCTATATCACGGATCGCTACTATCACAATATTATCATATAAATAAAACAGGTTAATTTGCAGCAAAACAACAAATACAAACGCTATTACAATGATTGTTTACGATTTCGTGCGTCTGGTAGCATGCTACGGGTGACTACCGTCTGAAAACCCTCCGGATTGTGGTAAGTGTGAGGTCTCATCTCGGCCGTAATCAAAGGGTTAATAAGAGAATTTCCCAACATCAATATTGTGTAAGAACAAATTCTCCAAACAGCGTTGTTAATTTACATGTGCAAAACTGTGGCTGTCCTATTCTTTGGAACAAAACAGAAATATTATTCAAAGAAAAAGATATGATGACAAGAAATTTGTTAGAAACGGCTTCCATAAGTTTTAGCAAGCAAAAAAACTTTAACATTAGTCAGGGCATGTATAAATTAGACCCTTTATTCGTTCACATTGTTTCACAACAGTACAAATTCAGAGAAAGGTTTTAAATGACCTGTCACCAAATCGTTGAATAGTTCTGTCTTTTAACTTTTCTGAATTGTTAATTCTTGACTATTTGTTTATGATCTAAACAACCTAATTTTAACTTTGACAACTGTTCTTTTATTTTGTTTTTTTTCCTGCGGAGAAATAATGTTTGTGATTTTTATGTGTGTACTTATTCTGTTTAGTTGTAACAAAGCTCTTGAAGAGGCCTGGTGGAAGGCGAAATAATCGAGCTATTAGAGTGTTTTATTCTCTTCTCTCCCGTGGACTTTATTGACGTATGTGGGTATATATACATTTTTCTTCTACATATATATATATATATATATATATATATATATATATATATATATATATATATATATATATATATATACACATGCACACACACACACACACACACACACACACACACACACACATATATATATATATATATATATATATATATATATATATATATATATATATATATATATATACATACATACATTTTTAGGTCTTGGCAATCTCCTGATGTCCCGCCCACCTCCCAGGTAAAAGAAAACTCCCTCAGGTAAAACAGTTGGTGAGACACCAAAGACTACCCATTCGGGGTTAGAGCTTTTGGGTTTATTTATATATATATTGCTAAGTAGGTGTGTGTAGGTGTTCGTATATGTATATATGCATACACATGTGTGTATATATATTTATGGGTATATATACATTTTTGCTATATATATATATATATATATATATATATATATATATATATATATATATATATATATATATATACATATATATATATGTATGTACTGTATGTATGTATGTATGTATGAATGTCTCTTCCTGTAATACTACAGTGTAATATGAATATAAGAAGGCCCATAAAACACTATTTAAATGTTGCAACCATATATTTCGGGCACTTGCTTCTGTGCCCCTGTTCACTGGTAGAATATGGACAGATGAAATGTTACAAGGGTATATATACAGAGCATATATAGGTGTGGCATTAAGTCTCCGATGGTATGCCGGTGACCGTTCCCTAAGAAGGAGGAGAATAACCAATTCCCTAGTGGTTTTTGGCCTCATTAACTCCTGTTTGGCGACAATTCTGGAGGTCGCGTTTCCTGGGACATCTTCTTCAGGAGCGGTCTGAGGATTAAAGCGTCGATGTCGTCCGATTTCCAATGTCCTCCTGACAAGTTCATATTGTTGGTTTGATTGATGATAGCAGATTCCAGCATCTTTCTTTTGTACGGACAGCTACTTTTGAAAACCAGCTCCGCCCCACTCCAGTTTATGACATGTCCTGTATTTCTGATATGTAGGAAAATCCCCGAACTCTCCGAAGCGTAATGTACTGCTCTTTTGTGCTCTGTTATTCTTTGCGAGAGCGATCTACCTGTCTCCCCTACGTAAATGTCATTACAATTACTACACGGTATCTTGTAAACTCCGGCTTCTTCCCCTTTGTTATTTGAGTATACGTTAATGAGCGAACTCCCGATGGATTTGGGATAATGGAAAATGAAGGGATTGTTAGACCTGAGTTGTTCGGTGGCTTTTTGGATGTTTTCGTCGTACGGAAGCTTTATTTTGTTGTTGAAATCTATTTGTCTGTTGTGAGTGGGACCTCTATAGTATATTTTATTCGCTTTGTTAATAGCCCTCTTGATAATGTGTGGTGGATAGAGCAGTTGCGTTAGGTGTTGGCGGATCGTGTTGAATTCTTTATCTAGGTACCCATTTGAATATATCCTAAGTCCTCTGAGGAATAAGTTGCACCCTACCATGATCTTTACGGAGACGTTGTGGTAGCTTAAGAAATGAATTTAGGAAACAGCGAAGGTGGGTTTTCTATATACTGTAAATGCATATCTGCTCTGTTCTCTTATGATCAGTACATCTAGGAACGGCAGTTTTCCGTCCTTTTCCCATTCCATTTTAAATTTTATGGTTGCAACGTTTAAATAGTGTTTTATGGGCCTTCTTATATTCATATATATATATATATATATATACATATATATATATATATATATATATATATATATATATATATATATATATATATATATATATATATATATATATTAGGTCTTGGCAATCTCCTGATGTCCCGCCCATCTCCCCAGATAAAAATAAAAAAAATACTCCTCCTCCTCCTATAGGTAAAAGAGAAAGCCGGACAGCAACGGAAACCCATTTCTGCATTATGAGTTTTTCCTTTATGTGTATATTTTTACATATGTATATGCAGGTGTTTATATATGCATACATATGTATATGCAGGTGTTTATATATGCATACATATGTGCATGTGGGTATATGTGCACATCTGGGTATATATAACTTCTCTATATATGTATGTGTGAATGTGCGTGTATATGTTTGTATGTATATTGTATGTATATGAGTACAATTTTTTTTCTTTTTAAAACTACCTTTCCCTCAAAGAGGTCTCTTCCTCTTCCTTCTCAGGCTTCTCCCGCTAGGCTGGGACTCACTGCTATCAAAGCTTTGAAGGGGTTGCAGTCCTGCCTCCCTCTCACCCTCTTTCTTTTTCACCAACTGACAGCCAAAAGCACTGCACTTTTTATTTTCACAGATCGATCCTGTTACGGGCTGCTCCGGGAGCAAGAGCCCGTGCCAGCACAAGGCTGGCTTAATCTTAAACAACAACAACCATCAACATCTACCTACTCCTACCCTCATCCGTGATCATACCCACTTGGAACTGGGAGGAACGTTGGCGAAAGAATTGTATACTCTAATTGACAAATAGAGACATTGTAGAAAACTCTGCAGATTATGTCCTCCATATTTAAACACAAGGATATAATATGGAGTCCCTGAATTTCGACTCTTTCCCTCCTGAAGATGCAGAACATCGGAACGTTACTCGCCTGATGCAGTAGCAGAGATAAAGCAATAATTAGAAAAATAGAGAGGACTCTATACAAATTAAATGCAGCTGATGCAGCAATTTCATTTAACATTAACTGCCTAAAAGAGAGGTTTCTCCCGAAATAATAATAATAATAATAATAATAATAATAATAATAATAATAATAATAATAATAATAATAATAATAATAATAATAATATCTTTTCTATGAATCTTATTAATTAGAGTGAACCTGATTGGTTGATTCCCATCTATAGAGTCAAAGCACAACTCACCTTCTTTATTATCTCTTCTCTCCTCTTCTACTTCTTCTTTCTTCTTCTTCCTTTTCTTCTTCTTATTATTTATGTTCACACACTGAATTCAATAAATGCACTTTCTGCTTAGTCCCAGAATTTAATTAAGGCGTATTATCTCTGTCACTGAATAGCGCGTACTAATTGGAGTGGCTGAGAGAGAGAGAGAGAGAGAGAGAACACGCGAGCTGTGAAGGATATTGCATCACTATTTCCTTAGAGAGACAGGCAGACAGACAGACAGACAGATAGACAGACAGACAGACAGAGACAGAGACAGAGAGTATGTGAGTGTGTGAACCGCATGTACACACACACACGCAAAGAAGATAGTCATTTTCAAAATTGTTTCTTCATTATTACTGAACTGCCGCGAACACACACACACACACACACGGCAAAACAACAGTAAACAACATCAACAAAAGAGTGAGTGAATTGTGTTTCCTGTTTCTTCTTCTTCTTCTTCTTCTTCTTCTTCTTCTTCTTCTTATTATTATTATTATTATTATTATTATTATTATTATTATTATTATTATTATTATTATTATTATTATTATTATTATACCGTTATACAGACTGAGAGAGAGAGAGAGAGAGAGAGAGAGAGAGAGAGAGAGAGAGAAACTTCAAAGAAATCACGTATAATCGTTTCAAAAGTAGCTGTCACAAAGGCGTAACCCAACAGAGTAAGAGAGAGAGAGAGAAAGCAGCCGTATGGAGTAATACAAAAGGTCCAATTTACCTTGAAGTCTTAATTATCCAAGTCCGTTCACAGCGCAACTTTTTTCATATTTAATATTATTTTTTATATTTTATTTGCGTGATGGGAGTTATCATTATATATTGAAATAAAGAGGAATAACTGCTGAATAAAATTGGTATATAATAGAATATATAAAATCGACTGTAAATACGAGAAAAAAGGGGAAGTGATAAGAAAATACATATTTGTAATTGTAACAGACACATTTCGAGAAGTTATTGTGGTTATCAGAATTCCTTATATATCTGGCATAAAGTGACAAGTATATTCTATACATATGTATATATATGTATACTGTATTATGTATACATCATGAAGTATTATAGTAAAGTTACTTCATAAAGTGTCGAGCTTGAAATTTTAACTCTGAAACTTAACAAGTCCCAGTTCACCTCACTTGTCAGGAGTGAGTGTGTTCTGGGGGTCCTGGCTACCGGACGTCGCTCAGCCAATGAGAATATAGCGCCTCATGGAGCTGCATTCTGATTGGCTGATAGTTTGAAGTGCTTAGAGTAACCGTATATAAACAAACATACCGGATGTGTTCTATCCGTCTGGGGGAGAGGTTACGGGACGTCGCTCAGCCAGTGGGAACGTAGTGGTGTCTAGCTCTGCATTCTGATTGGCTGATGCAGACGCCTAACCAGAGTGACAGGATACAAACAATCTTGATTCTGTCGGTTGCCATTACTTGTTGATTTCTTGTAAACATTCCATCTGTCGTAAGTGATATTTTAGGCTTTGGTTCTATATGAGTTTTGCAACATTCACTGTGATCAGAATGAGATTAATGATGATGATAATGAAAGGAAAAGAAAAATAATGGTGATGATGATAATGAGTTTCCTTTGCTGATCTTGTAATGGATAAAATTATTCAACTGTTGGCTTTCGAGACTTCTATTTTTTTAATCATAAAATTTAGGCCAGAGACCAGGCACTGGGACCTCTGATGAGGTCATCATTCAGGGCTGAAAGGGAAATTGAGAGGAAGGGAAAGGTTTGAAAGTCGTAACAGTAGGGAGAGAAAGGTTAGGAAGGCGTAACAGGAGGAATAGAAAGGTTTGAAATGTAGAGCAACAGGAGGAGGAGGAGAACCTTTTTCAATTGAAGCTCTATGAAACAGTTGTCAGGAGAAGGTTGAGGAAAGTAAGATGGAAGAGAGAGAATATGAACGGAGGTAAAATAAAAGGAATGAAAGAGGTTATAACAGCTAGAGGCCCTGGAATGAACACTGCAAAGAACTTAATGCCTACATTGCTCCCAAATAGGCATATTTAAAACAGTCACTAATTGTGTTATGGTTACTTAATGAACTAAATAAAACTTAAGGTATTTTAATCACTGCTACATTATTGTTACATTACATTTAATAAAATGAAATATAGGCCATGATTTTATAACATAACCTAACCTAACTCCTGAGAACATTTACAAACTCTCAGACATTTAGGTTAGGAATGGTAATAAGTTTTTGTCTGGGCTAATTGGCCTTATTCGAAAAACCAATATTTTGGGAAGCTTCACAAAGCAAAAAAACCTTAAAGTTAAACCACACAGCTGTTTCCATGACTGGACATTGGGAATAGAACGAAGTTGTCTTGCAAGCTGCTATCAGCCATTTACATTCAAATGGACCATGTGTGGGCTTCTTGTTCCCTATGAATATGGTCCATATTCTGAATAATAATAACAAAAATAATAGTAGACATAATAACCAGAACTGAAATGATGTACCTCTGAATATATAGAGCCCAACTTCCTTTATATATTTACAAAACCATTTCCATGTTATGGAAGAGGTAATTAACAGTGTATTATCTGGATATTTCATTCTTCATACGCTTATTGTACAGTTTATTTGAACGTTCTTAACGAGAAGAAACGTTCATGTGCCGTGAGATTTCCTGTCTTTAGTAACCAGGGAGCTTTGATCAACAAATGTGTTGCAGCCATGAACTGCTGAGGAGTCTTGCTTCGCTGTCAATCTGTTCATGCGAGGAAGAGCAGCGCAAGCAGACGTCGTCGTGCCTTTCGAGGGAGGAAACTTGCTCCATTTTCACTTAGAGGAGGAAGAGTTTCTCGTCGAGTCGCTATTTGCTGAAATGACTCTGAATATCGGATTTCCAAAGTCGTTGCAAACGTTGCATGATGGAAGGAAGGAAGGAAGGAGTGGTCCATCCGACCACCGCGATACGTTACTGTGTCGCTTGGCAATATTTATTTTTGTTTTTTTTAAGATTTTAGTTAATCTGAAGTAATCACGGCACTTTTAAATGTACAAGACAGTTCTTTATGGAATGAGTGACACTCATTAGCCTCCTGTCAGAGAATATGAAGTGAAAACAATGTCAACATAAAGTTTAATTTGAAAGCGAAGTTGCCAATGCGTGAATTAACCTCAGTTCTTGATTGGATGTTTCATTTCCAGAAGCGAATAAAGCGATCAGTGGCGTTTGTGCTGTTGGTAAGGAATAATATACTCGCATGTGGCAGCTCATCTATACAAACGCAGGCTTTATTGTCGCCCTGCTTCATTAATTATAGGTAAGTTACTTAATTATTTAATGTAATAATCATCAATTACTTAGCAAACAACGTTTCCTTATTTGTTAATGTCCTTTTTTTAGTCTGCAGGAAAAGGAATTCGATTTTAACATAAGATATCGTTGCTGCAATACCGTGATCATATGCAGATAATCTCCCCTATAAAATGTCTGTATATGAAGTTTATTTTTCATATATATAATAATAATAATAATGTGACGCTGATTTCTAGACCCGTTTTATTATTCTAAGAAAACCTGATAATGTCTTCGGTAAATCTGCTGCATCAATTAAGGCTCCCCAAGTTAAATCATCAATGTCATGTTCGTTTTTATCTCCATTATCAACAAATGAAGGCTATTTTCGTCAGAATTTTGACATTAAAATTCGTAATGAAACTGGGACTGTGAAGGTCTAGAGATGAACTCATCGGGTGCTTGCTACTGTGACTGGGCGAGGAGGAGGAGGGGGAGGCGTTCTCCTCCTCCTCCTCCTCCTCCTCCTCCTTCTGGCATTCGGCTACAAGGCCGAATTCCCTTTCAGTCTCTCGGGAGGAAATTCTTATCTGTGTGTGTGTGTGTGTGTGTATCAGTTGTTATCAGTCTTTTTTTAGTGATGGCACCCTAACCAATGTAGTCATTACTGTGGCACCCCTTCTGCACCATCCCACCATATCGCATGAATTAACTTCTTATTTAATATATATATATATATATATATATATATATATATATATATATATATATATATATATATACACATATATATACATATATATATATATATATATATATATATATATATATATATATATATATATATATATATATATATATATATATGTGTGTGTGTGTGTGTGTGTGTGTGTTAATATATTAGAGTTTGCACCCTGATAATATTTTTTTTACAAATGTTCAGGGAGAGGATCTAGCCAAGACAAATTCGTGACAGTTTTGCGGCACCCCTGGGCACTGTCTGTGGCACCCCAGGGTGCCACGGCACTCAGTTTGAGAATCACTGGTGTATATATATATATATATATATATATATATATATATATATATATATATATATATATATATATATGTGTGTGTGTGTGTGTGTGTGTGTGTGTATATATATATATATATATATATATATATATATATATATATATATATATATATATATATATATATATATATATATATATATATATATATATATATATATATATATATATATATGTATATATGTATATGAATTAATTTCTCGTATTTATCTTCTTAGTAATTCGTCTGCTTTGTTCGAGTTACCAAAAGAGTCAGGACAAAAAGCCTTAGAAATTATTTAATATTCAAATTAATATGGGAATATTGACTATAATATTAGTACAAAGTACTATATTTCCCATACTTTAATTTGATTAATAGAAACATAAGTATTTTACAGTTTTTTTTTTAATAAGAAAGACAAAAGTCCTCTTTTGAAAATTCCCAGCAGACGAGAGAGAGAGAGAGAGAGAGAGAGAGAGAGAGAGAGAGAGAGAGAGCAGACGAATTTGAGAAGTGAGAGAAAGAAAGAAAGAAGCAGAAAACAAAAACACAAGATTGAATGAGATGAAAATTTTAAAAACTACAAAATGTAATTTTTCACCTCCATAGAGAAACTTTTGTCTATTCCGCATTTAATGTGATTTAGATGAAAAGATTTTATCTTTGAATCATCATATATCAAAACCATTCAAGTTATCTAATTGTATGAGTTGCTATTCATTATATTGTATTTAATTTTCTAACTAATAATCATAATTTCCAATGCGTAATTTTACCCTTAAAGTATTCTAACATGTCCGTGATGCCTCTTCTCCTGCTAGTTGTGATTCTTGATTACGGGAAGTGACATGGGTGAAGTTAGTGATGGGCCACATTAGGTTAGGTTAGGTTAGGTTAGGTTAGGTGTGGGTAGTAAGCAGGATTACGTATTGCTTTTTTTTTTTATTTAGGTGGTTCATTTATACAGGAGCAGATACTTTGTTTCAAGTAAAAGAAACTAACGAAGCCTTACAGTCTCACAGCTTCAGTTCAGGCGTGACTTACTGGTTTATATGTCTGAAACTCACTGATATCACAGATTCATGTAATGGTGGGGATTCTGCGATTCGTTTGATGTTTAGGGCCACTGAATTTAGTGGCATTAATGTGACATTTTCGGGCATGGTTGTTCAAGGGACAGAAATATTTGCTTGATCAATTGTGGATTTGTGGTCTGGATCAAGGGTGGCAAAGTGTGTTCTGTTGAAAACCCTGCTTTTATTTTATTATTGTTTTTAGACAGAAATCAGTGGGAAATATTTACCAGGATTAAAAACAGCCTCTACTTAGCTTATAACTTCAATCCCTTAGATGGCGACATAGATTCAGTTCTGGTTACTTGAAGTACAGCATTATGTAAATGATTATGAATTTTGAACTTCTTGTGCAATACTCATTTTCATGCAATTTCACTCCTAACCCAGTTACAAGACCGTTTTCTGCACTCTTTCGGTGATGCTTATTGTATTGGGACCCTCTACCGCAAGGTACAGCACTGTAGCTATTGTGCAGGGCTAGTGTTAAGCCTGAACCTTTTTGTATCCTCATAAATACTTCTACTGTGTTCACTCCCTGCACCAGATTGCTGAGGATTTGTAGCAAAACACAGCAATGCTGTGCACAGCGCCCCTCCTTTATCCGTGCTTGGGTCAGGCTTAGGAGGCCCTTTAGGAGATCGTGCAGAATGTGTTGTACAGTGTTAATCAAAGGCTATTGTGACATTCTTCACCCACAGTTTATTTATTCTACAGTATGCTTTCTGCATTTGGTTTGTAACAATCTCTTCTTCTTGCAGGAGTCAAAACCTAATGTTGCGGTCTAAGCTAGAAAATATTTTTGCCTCAAAATTACCAGTTGCAACCAGAGGTACTACTCCGTCCACCCTGTAATTATCTCAGTTCAAAAGGAAACTCAGGTAAGCAATCATTGCTCAGTCACCAGAATCTACCTTGCAACTATGTATAGAGATAAGAGGTTTGAATCTACAGAACATCAATCTGTGCTGAAATTACAGCTGTATCCCTCTCTTCTTGGACTCTTCCTCATTGTGTTAGTGGCAATGGAATGAACTTTGGCAGACTGAATTTCACTCCTTGACTGAGACTGACTGAGTACTCAGACACTTGTGAATTGTTATTGTTTCCTAGAATTTGGAGATTATAGGCCTGTGTTGCTATGTGAGTCTCTTGTTTGCACTGGCTTTGTATATTATTTGTTGCTGGTCTGCAGGTGCAGAACTCCGCCTTCATGATGGACTTATAAGTTAATCCCTGTTTCCCTTGCAATGAAGCTGCAGTTTTATATGCTACAGCTTTCTTATGAGGACAAAATCTTTTGTGCCAACTTTTGAGAGATGAGAATTCCAGCTTGAAGGTTTGGTCAGACTCTCTCTTTCATTTGTGAAATAATGAAATGAATGATAGCAATGAAACCCATAGTAGGATTATGGTTGTAATCTTCAGGAAGAGATTTAAGTATAGGAGTGGTGTTAAATATGTACATTTTGAATCCAGTCCCTCTCTGGAGACAATGCTGTACAACATTAGCAATAACATACTAGACAAAGTCTAATTAACCTTACTCCTTTTCAAAGAACAAACCCTCATTGGCCAGCCCTATTTGGTGGTTTGGTTAAGGTATCTAATGTATCTAAACACCTCAGTGTTCTCAGGCTGGCCCTTTCTCATTGCAGGAATGTCTTTGTAATGCAGTTTATTTCTCTTTGAAAAGGTGGTTTCTTGACAGTGGATGGCCAGACGTTACCTCCAATATAGGAGCAGCTGATCTTTTGCTATTAACTTAGGCTTTGTAGACTCAGGGTGACCACTTGTGATCCTACTTTTTGGCTCAAAGGTCCAGTTAAACTACTTGATAAAGATATCAGTAATAGGGTAATGGCACTAGTTTCCGAACAGCTAATGAAAAAATGTTCTACTTCTTTTTAGATTTTACCTTGTAATTTTTTCCGGTTTCAATCAATCGAAATGATCAGGACCTACTTGGAAAGAAGAAGGTTTTAGCTTCTATTTGGTGGCTTCAGAATGTGAATTCAATGATTCAAAGCCAAGTTATTAAGTCCGAAAAAGTGGCCGGGAATTAAAAAACCCCAAAACCTATTTCCCGGACACTGTAACCTATTTCCGTCCAAGCCCTTTTATTTGGTCTTTTAAGGTCCACAGATAGCTCAAATTCTTTAGTAAAAGTTTGTCCTTTTATGCTTTGGTTATGAAATGGTATTCACAAAAATGGGAGAAGCTGATCAAGACTGTGATAATTAATACTAATTCTGTTTTTCTGCACAGATTGAAGCAAATTTATTTGTGACATAATAAATTAATATCATACATCTTCCCGAACAATGTACGAATGCAGCAACCATAGAAAAACACGAGTTTTATTAATGTAAATATGAGCTTTATTCATTAAATTCATACATACAGCTTAACAAGTGGTAAATATTTTAGAACTCAAGAGAGTTACTGTCAAACAAAATTAAAGTAGTTTCAGTTAATATTTTTGTCTACAAATACAGCAGCCATAGATACATAAAAGTTTTATTAACTAAAATTGCACTAAACTAGGACCTAGGCTACACCAAGTCTAACTTTTCCAAGCACACACTCCGTACACCTTCATGTAATTTTAACCCAAATACTCTTCCATCCTGAGTCCATTCTTAGCACTTCTCTGACAATGTAGTCATTTCATTCTTTGGCACAAATGCCACTTTGTTCTCTTCCTGTTTCATGAAAAAGTCTTTTTTCACTTCTTTGAAGAAGTCTACATCGGCCCCCTCTTCGTCTGAATTGATGACCCAGGAAGAGAAATGTCGGATTATATTTCAAGCAAAGCCTTTTTTGAACGGGACAGTGATTCCAGTGTTCCGATGAATTAGGCTTGTCACATCCCATTGGCGTAGGACGCATGATTCCCTTCTTCTTCTCCTCCTCAGCTAGTATGGCTGCCACAGTGTCTAAGACCTCCTCCTCTGTGACTGGCATAGCTCTCCTTTCAGAGATGTGAATAAAATTGACAAGGATTTTCTCCTCTTCTTCCGTAAGAAGTGCTGCTGGTTCCGACCTTAGCCTTTAGTAATGCCAACCACATGCTCACGTAAGGTGGATTTTGGGATCTCACACTTCAAAGATGTGTATGGAAAAAAAAGTGCAGTTAAGCTAGACTAGGACTGAATGGAGTGTCAGATAGACTACGTTCCAAAACTAATCATCCTGATGGTAGCCGACTATGAAGTGAGCGAATATGAAATTTAAGCATATAAGGCCAAGCACTGGAACCTATCAAGGTTAGCTTATTCAGCGCCACAATATATGAAATGTAATTGAGATGAAAAACTAATGACAAATCCTGCATGCAACAGAACTATATCAACACAAGACAATTTTACTCTTGGCCCTACCCCTAGCATTTCAATCTTCCACTGATAAGAAAGATTATTTTGGCCAAAGGCCTGATGTTAGGCCTAATACAGATGAATTTCAAGTAGCCTATGTTATGTTTTCAATGAAACAAATAGCTTACACTAGTCATGAACTAGCAAAACGCTGACCTTTTATTTCTTCCACACCTTGGGCTATTATGTGTTTCTGGTCCTTTTTTTGGACTTTAGACCCAGGTTTTGTTTTCAGTACCATTTTAATTACATCATATTAGGCTAGGCTACTATTCTGAAATACCTGTATTAAAAGAAAACTGTATAATGTTAGGAACTTTTGGTACACAAGAGCTGTTAATTGATGGAGGACGTAAACCTGTTCCACTTCCGTATTTGTGAACGAGAAACACATTCCTGACCAAAGGTTTAGCAGGTTGTAGGTTATCTGGACTGGCAGTTGGATGGATTGTAAATTTTCTGTACATTCTATTGAATGGGTTACAGGTTACCCAGACATATCTGTGGAGGGGTTTCAGGTTAAACCAGGCATATCTGTGGATGGGCTACAGGTTACCCGAACATATCTGTGGACGGGTTACAGGTTATCCAGACATGCCAGCGGATGGGCAACATTCCCATTCGTGGATGGTTTTAGGTTCCAAAAATGTGACTTTTGAGCCTCAATTGTGGCAACACCAATAAAGTTAGAGAGCTCTTGAGTACGCATACACGTGTGCCAGTGTCCTCTTTACACATATAACCAAGTCTTATCATGTTTGGAGGAAGTTGCCAAAAGTGGACAGATATTATTTCCATGGTGGTTTTAGGAGCTAATAATCTGTCCACCTCCTATTTTTTTCCTTCTTTCTTCTATTTTTGCAGGTTTTTCATATTCTTCACTGTCAGTCCTTTCAAATACAGCAGTCTGAAAGAAAATATATTAATTAGTAATGAAGATACAGCGAAGAGAAGCAAACAGAAAATTTCAGGATCGCTGTAAGAAATGACTGTAAAAATAACAAAATTCCCAATTTCACTGCACTGGAACTATTGCATTTATGATGAAGCCCATATAGGTACTATTGGCATAATGGTTGAACTTCTTCATATAAAATTTTTAGCTCTCTTTTAATGGCCAAAAATGGACGGAAAACCAGTGCCACTACCCTAATATGATTGTACTGTGGTTTAAAGGTGTTTCTTTACATGTGTCATTTTGTAATATAAGACCTCAGTCATGTTGTTTATTCCTAACAAAATGTGCGATGAAGTGAAGACTACAGGACTCCACAATCTGCATTTGACAGGAGGCTTGATGCTCTTGAATATGGTCCTTGGTGCTCTTAAATATGGTCAACATTTGTGGTTTGTTGTGGAGAGTAGTCACTGAACGCTGTCTTTATGTGGATTTCCCTAAACAAGCAGCAACTGTTTGTACAAAGTTGGACTTTTGATCATTTGGTTGGTGACATTTTTCGTTTTTTGTTGTCTCAACTATTTAGATTTTTGTGGTGAATTTCAGAACTCAGAAGATTCTTTGTATCTGGGGTTTATTTCGGTCTTTTTTGGTGAATTGCTTACTGGCAAAGGTTATGTAGACTGTAGTGGCTGTAAAATAGTTATTCCTGTATTGTAAAAGTTCTGTATTTTCCACCTTGTATCTTATTCCTCCTGCTGGGGTGAGGAAGGCTTCTGCAGTGACACCTTCCCCAAGGACTGGGTCAGTGCAGTTTGGTAGAGGTATGAGAAGAGGAGGACCCATGTCAGTTGGGAAGGGAAAGGCACCAAGTCAGAAATCACTGTCTCTTTGGACTGATTCAGAGTTTTCTGCCCTACAAGTGTAGGAAGATTGTCCCTCCTTCTAGCAGGTGAATATTTCTGAAGAACTTTGAGACTTTGCCTTCCTCTGTAGTAGCAATTCTGCTTGAGTGAAATGCAAGGTCTCATCTTTGTGCTTTAAAGATTAAGCAGAATTTTTATATTCCTGACATTGAGTGCCCCATCTTGCTCTAGAGCCCTCCTTCTTTCTAGCCTGAAACTTCCACCTCTGTTGCACAACAAGGACTGGTTTGAAGTTGATCAGTCCAGGGAAGGGTTTGTGTATATGGATCATGAAGACGATTGAATTGTATATTGATTATTGTTTAGGAATAGAAAGATTTCCAAAGTTGGGCCTTTCAAAATGGATAGTTGTGAAGTTTCTATTCTGTAGTGTGTATTGCCCCTTCTGTGTACCTCTTTTCATTGCTAAATTGCTTCTCCATCTCTTCACACCTTAGACAGATGTTTGCTTCTGATATTCATACTTTATAGAAATTCCCTTAATTTTAAATGAACATACCAAAAGAATTTTGGGAATTTCCTTAGGAATGGCTTGCAGTACTGTAATTATAAACAGCAACATTACATTAGATTTCAGCCTGAAATCCCTTGCACTTTATACCTTCAATTCTGTTGTCATTGGAGTGAATTGTGTGCACAATTTTTAATGAAATTATCAGCTTTTGACATATACTACTTATGAAGATGAATTGTCAACAATCTTTAGAATGAGTTCATTGAAATGTCAGTTATTATAAGATCAGATGAAAGCAAGCTGAATAATTTGTGTCCTTTACTGCAGGTGGCAGATATAATAGACTGGTTATTATGGTTGTTGTCAAAGGTGATCTTGTTTGTTTACTAATGGAAATGCTGTTTTTTATGAAGCATTCTTGATTCATACCCTACAATAGTATATTAACAGTATTTCATCTGAATTGCTAACTTTTCTTGCAACTATTAATTAAGTATTGTACGTTTTGTCTGTGTACAGGCAAAGTCTGGTTTTAAACTAACTATAATATTGAAGTCTAAAATAGCACATTGTTGACACAAACAAATGCTATACTGAAGTTGGAAGAGAAGCACACAAGTAGCAGGATGTCCCTTTTGACTGAGAATAGAGACGGTTTGTGAGGGTCAGGAGTGAAAAGAATATTAATGCTATGATGGAGTAGGTCTCTGCTTGTTAGTGTGAGCTGTCTTCAGGAAGGACTGTAGTGCTGAGAACTGATTATGACCTGTTCATATTTTATTGGCAATTACAAGCTAACAGAATTCAAGTAGATTGCTTTTGATAGTCAACCATGACTGAGGGGCCTGATCTGGAAAATCTTCTTTTCACATATTGTGGCTTGAAGGAACCCTCACCAGAATGCGACTTGAACATATTGGATTTTATAGTGAGGACAAGAGTGACACTACAGCAAATGGACTTCTGTGATGTCTGTGAAGAGGGTAAGGACCGTGGGACCAACACCCTCACTCCCCAAATCCTGAAAAATTATAGGTCTGAGGAGGAGCTGACAGACAAAGTAAGTATGTGCCTAAGTGTGGGTTTACAGCTGGCAGTAATTAGGAAAGTTTCTCAGAAGTTGTGGTTCAGTTTCCTGATGTTTATGGGGCCTTTTGTGGGTTTGTATTAATGGCTGACGTGCCCTGGGTTATAGTCGTCTGTGATCTTGTGCTTTATTATTATGCAGCAGTTGCTGCACATGAAAATGTTGACATAAATCTATCTGTCACTGCATATGTGACGTCAGTGACTGCACATATAATTTATATTTCAAAAGTTATTATTATAAACTTTAATACAAATTTTATTGCCACTGTTTAGCATGAGGCGTCTGGAGGTAAAGGGGTGACATCGCCAAAACCTGATTTTGAATAAAATGCGTTCAGAGTTGAACTGTCGATACCGGACATCTCTCTTGACTTACTACATCCATGTTTATATGTATATTACTCGTCTTGCCTAGCCATATACGAAAAAACGAAAAAACAATAATGTTGTGTTGGAAAAAAAAATCATAACACATCAAAATTTGCATACCCCAGTATGCAAAACAGTTATGAAAATAGAAACAAAAATTTTTTTTTCACATTTTTAAAAACTTCTTTGCTCACCATAAATACACTATGAGCCATTTCATTGTAAACCCAAAAACAAATTTTTTTATGAGTTTTTATAGATTGGCAATTTTAACATTCCACACTCACAGTATTTTTCCTTCGGTTCCCAATGTAAATGGTTCATAGATTATTGTCAAATAATTACTACACAATTATTAATGAAATAAAAAAGGCGACTCGCCACCTCACGTGAGCCACGCTTAGCTACTGTCTCATTCCAGCAGAACGTGTACCATGGCCATGTTCGCCCCTTACTTCCCAGAGGGAGAACATGAAACCAAGTAATCTGCGTGAAAACCTGTTGACTGCCACCCCTCTGCTCGATGGTTTTAAGGGTCGATATTGCTTGGCCAGTATGTGGAAATCATAGAAAACGGATTTCTCTATAATTTGCTAGGACTAACTCAAAATCATTGATTTGGCGATTTCACCCCTTTACTTCCGGACGCCTCATGTTAGCATATTTTATTTCTCCTTGGTATTTTATTATTGGGTGATGATATGTTGATCTAAAGGCTACTAAGGAGTCTTTTATCTCCATTTTATATTCTTTGAATTCAGTTACCTACTTCTGAAAGAGGCCTTCAGCTAGGTCAGCATAGGCATTGTTGGCCATTTGTGGGCTTCTGAATTTTGTCCAAATCAGTCTGTCGTCTGTCTTGCCTGTTATATGAAATATGGCTCTTTCCCTGGTGATATCAGAGGATTTCCAGATCATTTTGTCTCCCATTTTAAAAGCACAGTGATTTCATGCCTGTTTTAAGGGACACATTAAATGTATTGGGTATGAAATTGAAGTGGTTATTTCTACTGCTGTATTTTATTGAAGGAGTTGAGGAGTTCTGTAAGGTGAAGGGTCCCTGTTTCTGTTTGTGTAGGGTTGCTTGCTAATCCTCCCTCTGTGAGAAGGGATCTTTGAGGAGAGGGAGACATGCAGTCAGTTCAGGGTCTTTCTGTGATGATCCTGGAAGAGTTGTGGATCCTGGCTGCTTGGTCTTCCTTCTCCTCTTTGGGAACTCCAACAGAACTGCCACCTACTTTGGGCCATTCTTGGTTTCATAATGTATTCAGAGTTTTGTTACTTGCTTTTTGTGCTGGAAATGTTTTTGTGTTCCAGGAAAAGCAGAATATTTACTCTTGAAGGAGATACAGTTCTGGTAGACATTAGGATGCAAGTTTGGTTGCAGTGCAAAAGCCTACTATGAGCATTGCTCGTTATTTACAAGACACCAAAGCATTAGGGACAGTTCCTAACTGTGGGATCATATGAATAGTGATTTTGTTGCAGACATTCTTCTGCTCAATGGTAACCTTTGGGTGCTGTGCCCTTCAGTCGCTTAAAATATGTTTAGGATGGCTGTCTTGTATCCCCAGTTGAAGGTTAGGCTTTGAATGTCGGCCTACCACTGGTTTGGAAGTACAGTATCGGGTATCTCCCAGGTAGGGCATAAAGGACTGATTAGGATTGGGTATCTTGTGAGAAGACTTGCTGATCTGGTCAACTCATGATTTTGGAAGCTGTGTTGAAGAGAAACAATAAATCAAATGTGACTCAGTAAATATAATTCATTGAAGGCTCTGTCAAATATTATATGCAAAGTGGTAACACTTTTCAAGTGGTAATAATGTTGTGAACCCTCAACTTAGGCCTTACAGAAGAACTTAGAGGAATTATGGACATAGACACTTGGTTTATTTCCAAATTGTAATCACTGATGGATTGTCAGTGGTGCTGTTCTAAGTGATTTTGTTGTTTGCTTACTTAACTTCCTCTGTTGCGTAACCTACAGAATTTTCTTATTGCACAAGTGTCTTTGTAATGCTGTTTATGTTTCTTTAAAAAGTCTTTCTCCGCAGAGGATGACCAGATATTAGCTGTGATATCAAAGTTGATCCTTGAAATTGGTGAAGCTTTCACAGAATGCGTAAATCTTACATTCTTAATGTCCATTAATTTTGCTTGTTCACATCTTGGCTTTTGCAATGAAGATCATCAAATATCTTTTTTTTTTATTAACAAAACTTGAGTTGAAGACCACAGGGTTCCACAGTCTGCATTTGACAGGATGCTTGATGCTCTTAAATATGGTCAACATTTGTGATTCACTGTGGAGGGTAGTCACTGAATGCTGCCTTTGTGTGGATTTCCCTAAATAGGAAGCGATTGTTTGTACAAAGTTGAACTTTTGCTCACTTGTTTAGTAAAATTTTTTATTTTCATTCTGTCTCATTTATTTGGTGTTTTTGCAACCCATATCAAAATACAGAAGACTCTTTGCATTAGAATTCAGAAGATTTGTTGTATATGGAGTTTGTTTTGGTCTATTTAGGTTAATTGTTTACAGGTAAACATTATCCAGACTGCTGTAACTGTATGGTTGTTGTTCCATATTGCATAAAGTCTGTATTTTCCACCTTGTATTTTGCTCCTTTTGCTGGGATGAGGAGGGCTTCTGCAGTGACATCTGCCCTGAGGACTGACTGGGTCAGTGTGGTCTTGTAGAGGTATGAGAAGAGGGGACCCACATCACACTGGAAGGGAAAGGGACCAATTCTGGAAACCACACAAGTTTCTGGGCCTGTACGTCAGACCAGTCTAGTATATAGGATGAATACAACAGAAATACAGGAAGCTTAGCCTTCTTCCTTAGTATGGCTTCAGCTTCACTGAAATAATGAGGATTATATGCTATGGGGACAAGTGATGAGGTTGGAATTTTAATATTCCAAGGAGGAAACCACAAGTTTCACCCAGATCCTCTGGTTGTTGAACACCTTTGCTACACAGGAGGCAATGGTTTGGCAAGGAAGATTTCACCCAGCTATGACTGATGTGTTTGTTCTCTGTGAGTGATCAGTCCATGGGGGACAGGCTTTAGGAAATAGAAATAAAGGTTTGAATACAAAGTGTGAGAAGGACTTTGAATCGTGTCCTTATCACATAAGATATCAGATGCTGGTTTTCTTAACTTGAGATGGAGTCTTGCTCCTGACACGTGATTATAGTTCATTCAAAATAAATATCTTTTTTATATATTTTTACCATTCAGTTTAAAATGCCAAGGTTCATAAAGAATTGATGTAACATGACTATTAGAAACTTGAATATGTCTGGTAGTTCTTTAATTATGCTCCTACAGAATATCTAAAGTCATGTTAGCTATTGTCAGGATGTTATGTCAAAAACTTTGTGACCTGCCTCAAAGGCTGTGTAGTCATGAGATATGAAAATAACAATCAGATGTTGAATCTGGATGCTTGTGAAGGTCAAGTCGTGACTCGAGATACATAACTCAAAATGCTCTTTGCAGAGATGATTTCAGCTTGAGGGGAACCAGCCGCCTGACACAGTTGATCTCAATGAACAAGAAAGAAGCCCCATTTTCATGGTAAGGCCCTCTTGGCCTTGGAAGTTTTAGGGAAGAAGAATGATGATTATGAGACAGAGTTTCAGGTAAGGTTTTGCTGTGAGTAACGATTATGACAAAGCTTTCATGACTGAAAATTTGAAGACATAATGGTAAATGTTGAAGGTCACATTGTGACTAAGACTAATGCTGATATTCAGAGCATTTCTGTTAGACTGTTAGTTTGGTGGAAGTTAGATGTTTGGGAAATATTTGAAAGGATTGTATGCCTCTGAAATGAAGTGGGTTTAGTTTATTACATTCTTAATCATGAAATATTCTCCTCATCAGTTTTATTTTGTTTTGTTGAAAAGCATTAAGAACTAAAGGGAATTTGATTACTAATGCTGGTGGTCAAAAATATCAGTTTAATATGAAAGTTAAAAGGCAAAGGTTTGTGACTAATTTAACTTACAAATCTTCATAGTACTTTGTGAAACTGTGAAAGATGCCTCTGATCTTGCTTATCATTTCTAAAAGGCCAAATTTTATTTCAGACTGAGGCCTGAACACTGATATGACAAAAAGGCCACTGATGTACCCTTTGGCTGCTCATCTGAAATTGAAGGTAAGGCTTCCTGGGAGTTTGAAGCTTTTCTGCAATTGACAAAAATTGGTTTTTTGTATTTGAAGAGAGAATAGTGATGCTAACATGTTTTAAGGCTTTTCAGAAGTTTTGCGTTCCTTTTTTTTAGTTACAGTGAAGCTGATCAAAAATGCTTGATTTCTCAGCATGCATAAGTACAAAGCCTTGGAATGACTTGTCAGGAGCTGGTAACACAAGTCTGCTACAGATGCTCCAGTTTTATCAGTGGGATTAATTCAAACCCACATGACTTCATTGACTACTAAATTAGCTAAGACTTTCATGTTTTCCCACTCCAGTTTTCCCTTCTCCTGCCATGACTGACATTCAGTTGATAAACTCAGTGTTTCTTAGAAAATATAACTTCATAACTTTGAGCATGTACCCATAAGATGAAGTTGGGCTGTTTCCTGGACTTCAGTTTCTGGGAAGTTCCAGCTGGTGAAAATCCTTCCCCCCATTCCCCCCCAAAAAATGAGTCCTATCTACCATTCCAGAGAAAAAAACTATGAGTTGATGTTTTTTGTTTGGTAATCTTAGGGATTTCCGGAGCATTGCTCCACTGCAGCCTGCAGAATCTCTGAGTCTTCAATTACAGTAGTGTTTGTATCAAAACAAGGACAATTATATGGGATGAATTTACTTGTTATTAAAGTTAGCTTACATCTTTACACCATAGGTGTGATCAGCCTTCAAAGAAAGAAGAAGAATGTGTGAATAACCTGGGTGGACTGTCTAGTTCACCTGTTCTCCACCAGGTGTCTGTAGACTACAGTGTTTTTGTTCTAGCCAGAATTCTTGTTATCTTGAAGGCTGATATATCTGTGCATTCATGGACTATTTTGGCTGTTCTGCAGATTACTGTATTGTTACCTCACTTTCTTTTCTCTAGCATGTCCTCCACTCGAAGCAGGAAGAACAAAATGTGCTAGGTCATGTAGAAATGAATTTTTTGTTAACAGGATTTATTCAGCAGAACCTGATAATCATATTTTATTGCTGGTTGTAGGGGCAGGGAATGTGATTTCAACCTAGAGAGTGAGAAATGTTCTGAGTGGTCGGGTGAGGGAATGAAAGAGTGTATTAGGTATAGGAAGACGAGAGAAGCAGATAGATTGAGAAGGCAGTTGATTAGAGCAGGCTGTTCCCTTCTCTTCTGGTTTAGCGCCTGTGCTTTCTTCTTCTGCTGACCTTCCTCCTTTCCCAACTCCTCCTCCTATTCCTCATCAATTTCACTTCCTGACACTCCTTCCTCACCAGCTCTGACCTCTGTTCCCCTTACAGCCCAGGAAAAGAGATTTGGTAAACTTGAAAAGGTTGTTAGTTTAATTTCAATTCTAAGGAGTTGAGTTAGTTTTGGGTAGGGGCAGTGGTGACCCCTATGGTATGTGTTCATTTTTGCATTCCCCCTCAAGAGAGAGGACCTGACTTTTGGATTGCCATACAATAGTAGAAAGCCTACACTGCCAGGAAACCACTTTGTGTCTTGGGATGAGGGTCTTGCCTTCCAATACCTATTTCTCTCTTGTCGATTGCAATTGGTTGTACTTCTCATTTGTTGAAGGATTGGCTCAGCAAGAAGAAGCGTACTCCTAATGTATTGCCTTCACCATCTCCTTCTACCTCTACTGGTAGCAACTTACAAACTCAATCTCCTTTCCCTTCTTGCTCATAATTCTCATATTCCTATCATCACTGTTTATCAGAGTTCATGGCCCTCCCTCTTTTGCTGCCTCGATTGTGACTTGTTCGGCTCCTGCCTCCTCATCAGCCAAGACTTCCTTAGAAGCCAACATTAATTCCTTGTTGGAAGGCTTGCTGAAAGAGGAACTGTCAAATGTCTCCAAGTCAGTTGTATGTGGTGTAGTTTGTTGTATCTTTTCCCCTGACACACCCTCCCTCTCTGCCTCCCTCCCAGCCACATCGCTTCCTGCTGTCTACTCTTGCATAATAGCTGCATCAGCCACCTCCTGTCACCTCAGGTGTTGCACAACAGTTTATGGTTCAGCCTGCTACCTCCTTATCTGCTGCTTCACAAGAGGAACAGCTTCTTCCACCCAGGCTCCTCCACTTGCTCTGGCAGACTCTGACTACTATGTAAATGTGCTTGATCTATTGGGATTTAATTGCCAGGCTTACTCTTGCTGACTTGTTTTTTCCCTAAAAGTGATTTCTTGTGGTGAAACTATTCATATGAAGTGGATGTCTCTGACCCAAGGAACAATTTATTCTACTTTGCTCCTGCGTTCAGCTGTGATGCTCTCTCTCTCTCTCTCTCTCTCTCTCTCTCTCTCTCTCTCTCTCTCTCTCTCTCTCTCTTGTTTATTTCCTATTCATGTCCTCTGTTTTTTTCCGCTTTGCTGTTCAACTTCTCTGAAATTTCTTGCTCCTGTGTGGGACCGATTCCTTTGGTTCTTACCTTTGTGAGTCAACGTTTCAATTTCCATAATGGTAAGGAGTAGAAGGATTATGGGGTGGAAAGGTAATAGATATTTCTTGATATCCAGTTAACAAGGCTGAGGTAAGTTCTTGGCTAAAGGCCAGACTGGTTGAGTTCACCACCAAATATCCCTCTGTGCCACAGCTGAAGGAGATCATGTATTTGTTAAATATCAGTGGACATGACATTGTAAGTGGGACTTGAAGAATATGTGCTGTAATCTTGAGACACATGAAAAATAAATTCCATATTTTCCATTTTTTTCATATTTTATCTTCTGCAGTTCTTATATTACAAATCTGTTGCCTCAATATTCTGTTTACTTCCAGATTGAAGATCTTGGCTTTGTCTTCACTGGGCTGAAGGTTTTCCTATTATTGACCTTATGAAATCCAGGAATGACTTGGTGAGCAAGTTTAGGAGGACATCTTGAGAAGAGAATTTTAAATCCTGAAATTCTGGTGCATGACTGGAAATACCCTCAAAAGTGGGGTGAAGAGTAGGTATGATTTATTTACTGCACTGTGTATCTGTGAAACTGATCAGTAAAACCTCTTTTAAGTCATAGCCTCCATATACTGTCTATATAAAGGTGATTCCATGCAATGCACAAATCTTATTTGACTCAGGATAAATTTTTATGTGCAAAAAGTTATGGCTGGCTCAGTACACCACTAGACAGGCTCTCTCTGAAAGGAATAAGGTTTTGTACTCAGTTGCCTGGTTAGACCCCTAAGGAATAATGAAAATGAGTCATATTTCACTCATGAGTCATTCACTTAGGGTAACATCCTCCCTCAGCTGAAGGAGAGTGACCCTTGTAACACACTGTCTCAAAGAAATGTGTCCCTTCTGAACTTGCTGAGTGGGTTGGTGGCATTTTATTTCTTGTGTGTCTCTGTCCCTGTGCTCATGCAAGAGTCCAGTACAATGAAGACTTGGCTTTAACTGTAGAATCAGGAGCATTCACAAGAGCTTTATGTTTTCAACTGTTGTTTGGAAACAAAGTCAAAGTCTGTGTGTCTGTCTGTCATGAATTTGTTTTAATGATTCGCATAGTCAGTGTTCCAGATCATTTTCAGAGATCCAGAGACGCCCTCCTGTCATTGGTGGCTGCTGAGTCACAACATTGCTGATGTCTCCGAGTCCTCCTCTTTGACATGATTAGTATAAACCTTGCAACGATCACTTCAGAGTTGAAAGGTTTATATTGGTGGAGCTTTTCATATTTTGCAACTGTCATTGATTATAAAATCATACTGAAAGTATCATCCTTGTCCTCATTTGTGTCAATATAGATTTTAAATTGGTTATTCTGAACTGTCCAGCTCCTAGGAGGAAATTCACATTATGGGTGCTTAAGAGTTTCAGGTTCCCATCCCTTAAGTGTTTGAGAGGTGGCTATATGCTGATACAAATTCAGTTTTGTTTTTCCTTATATTAGTTACTCATGTCCCAACATGTGGCAGGGAGTACCGACTTGAATATGGTACTGAGTGACTGGTAGGAATGAGTGGAAGAAGTGACAGTTTGACTGAGAGTAGGTGAAAGCTGTCGCCTTGAAGGACCCCTGTTCCACCTGATGAGAGATCTCTCTTCTTCATTCAGTTCATTTTTTGGATAATTGCGTTCTTCACCAACTCCTGTTTTCTTCAGAGTCATTACTTGGTTTCTTGTCTGTTTCTGCTTTTTGGCCTCAGTGTGACCCTTTGCATTGGCCCACCAGAGATTGTTGTCGTTCTCAGTGATGAAGGTTGGTGGGTAAGTTTGCATTTCCTTTCAGAGGACTCTGTGGGCACAGGGCATGATTGAGTTTTCCTTAAATGTGCTGTTCTGAGTTGATGATTGTTAAGCCCAAGTTAGGCAAAGGTTTCATGTGGTTTAACTTCCCTTGCAAAGGCTTTTTCCATTATCCTGTCATTTTGTTTTTGCCGTGATTCAAGATCAATAAAACTGGATATGAGAATGTGCAGTAAGTGATATACACCACTTGGTCTTGGACAAACATCTCAAAAAAGTTGAATAGATATGATATTCTGTAATCTGCTGAAGGCTAATTTATGTGTTCCAAAGTAAAGGTTCATTGTCCTGGGATTTGGAAAGTGAGTCAGGTATCAAGGACCAATGACCATGTTCTTATGAAAACAAACTAAGGCCTTATACATTATGAAGATTTGGTTCAGTGTACAATTATTTGTGTCTGAAACTTTCTGGTATTGTGAAAAGTTCATATTTGGCTTTGAGCAGGACTATATACTTACTTCAGTGACACTTACTTGTGAAATTGTGTGGCCAGGGCACATAAGGGTGAGTAATGACTGCTGACTGTGATCAGGAACTAGAGATGGTGAATGGCAGGGTATGTTATGATAGATGCCTTTTAGTGATGATTTCTTATAGGAAAGTTTCGTGGAGAATCCTTTGAATAAGAGGCCTGTCTCTCTGTCATGCGTAAGCAAGTGTATCTTGTCCTCAAAGGGCCTCTTGCCTTCAGTGTAATCTAATGTATTTGGCTGTTGCGTCAGTGTCTCTGTCATCAGTCAGTTGTTGGGTTGACTTGCTGTGGTTCTCTGCTCTGTAAATCATTCATGACCTCTCATTTTAACATACATCTTCAGTCCTGTCAAGGTTCTGAATGGACTGCCTTGGTTGAGTTGTGTCTGGAAGTCAGAAGGATCTCATATCTGAGGTCATTGAAGGAAGACATCCTTCTCTTGAACAGCTTTTCCTCTCTCCTCTGTCAGGATGATAGGGGAGAGAGAGAGAGAGAGAGAGAGAGAGAGAGAGAGAGAGAGAGAGAGAGAGAGAGAGAGAGAGCGAGCAGTGCCTCCAGGGATTATCCAGAGGTCCCACTGGTCTCCCAAAGCAAGAGCAGAGGTGAGCCTTCTGAGCTGGGGGTCTCTTGGGTGTCGCCCTTTGAAGGAAGCTGTGTGGAAGAGCCTCACTGGCCAGGGGGGTGGGGGGGAATGTTGAGGAAGAATTCCCCTCCATTTCTTGTTCTGTCGCCAAGGTGTTCTAAGTATGAAGTGTAGGTTGATAATGAAAGTCCACTTGAGTTGCAAGTCAATTTATAAATGATTTCTCTTTATATTTTCACCTTTCCTTTGCATAGATCGTCTTGATTCCTTCATGAGGAAGTTCTGCTTCGTTCCCTGTTGCTTGGAAAAGCAAATCTCTTCATTTTGCCTCATTTTGCTTTCTTGCGACTTGAAGACCTGAAATCCTTTGGACCAGTGATTCTGTTATTTACATGTCACTTTTTGGTGTGCATTCGTCATTTCTCTCTCTCTCTCTCTCTCTCTCTCTCTCTCTCTCTCTCTCTCTCTCTCTCTCTCTCTCTCTCTCTCTTGCATATAGGCTTTAGAATGGAGTTAGACATTGGGAGACTGAATAATGATAATAACGATAATTATAATAAAAAATAATTAATAATGATAATAATAATCAATATTAATAATAAATAAATAACAATAAATAAGTAATAGGAATAGTAAATGACTAAATATTCATAAATGAATAATAATAATAATAATAATAATAATAATAATAATAATAATAATAATAATAATAATAATAATAATAATTTTACGAATTGTAAAATTTAATATTTTCCATTTTGATGTAAAAACTCACTCAGCAGATGGCACGAGAGTCAACAGTGTAGAATCAGCCAAACTCCAGAGTCCATGGAACTAGAATTTCCCAAGATGGCAGATCAACAAAGGCTTTGAGAAGGGCTACCACGGAAAATATTTAACTTTTAATTATATTTGCAAGTTAAATTATCAACAGTGTATGTTAATTTCCTTATGAAGTGTTGATGAAAGTAATTTTAAGGTGAGTGAAGGTTAATTATTAAAGTGAATGTTATTGACTAACTGAATTTGGGCCTTAAGTATGGTTAGTTACTGGTCCAACATTCATATTATTAACCAAAACTAATAACTAAATTAATTTAGGCTTTAAATAACAGTGTGGTTATTAATTGATTAATATTAATGTTATTAAACAAAGTTAATGTTAGCTAAATGAATTTAGGCCTTAAATATCAGTTAGGTTATTTATTGGTCCAATATTCACATTAAAGTTATTGTTATTAACTGAATACATTTAGGCCATAGATAAACGTTTGGTTAATGATTGATCCAATATTAATGTTATTTACCAAAGTTAATGTTAATAAGTGAATTAATTTAGGCCTTAAATATCAGTCAGGTTATTAATTGATCCAGTATTCTTGATATTAACCAAAGTTAGTTATAAACAGATTGAAGTTAGGCCTTAAAAATCAGTTAGGTTATTTATTGGTCCAATATTAATGTTATTAACGAAATTAAATTAGGCCTTAATTGTGGTTTTTAGGTATTTCACTTATGGACATTAATTGCTTTCAACATAAAATATAGGTTTTTCTGTTGTATTATGATGTGATTTGAATGATTTTGAGGTTTATTTCCATCGCAAATGAATACTTATCCTTCCCCGGCAAATGATATATACAAAATTAATAAAATTACGACTTGTCAGAATACTGCACCCCCCTCTCCATAGCTAATACGGCAAAACTGTGTTTACTGAATACAGTTTTGCCGTATTAGCTATGGAGAGGGGGGTGCAGTATTCTGACAAGTCGTAATTTTATTAATTTTGTATATATCATTTGCCGGGGAAGGATAAGTATTCATTTGCGATGGAAATAAACCTCAAAATCATTCAAATCACATCATAATACAACAGAAAAACCTATATTTTATGTTGAAAGCAATTAATGTCCATAAGTAAAATAATACCGGTTTTTAAATTGTTCTTGGATTAATGTTATTAACTACGTGAATTTAGCCATAAATATGGTTAATTATTGGTGAAAATTCATGATATTAACTAAATCAACTCCTAGTAGTCTGTGTCAAATTAGAGACAGGTTAATAAGAATGTGTTAGACTAGAATAAAGCCAGTTGTCATTAGTGTCAAGTTAATTACACTATTAAATGTAGGAAAAAAGCCTTTCATAGTCTAACATAGTCTAACTTTGACTAGTCTAACCTGACGTTACTAACACATCCTTAGTCTTGTGTAGCCTAGCTTAAGGTGTTAATAATAAGTCCTTAGTTTTAATTAGCCTAACTTGAGGTGTTAATAATGCACCCTACGAGTTAAATTCATCCTATATTAACTTAGCCTAACCTAGCCTCTCCTAACCCAACCCCAGGTGTCTGATATAGCCAAACCTATCCTTACTACCCCTAGGTGCTTAACTCACCTTAACTTCAGCTAACTCAACAATCAGGTGACTAATTTAACAAAACATTTACTTAGCCTAACCCCAGGTGTCCTCGGTAGCCTGACCTGACTTATCTGAGCCTTACCTAGCCTGACCCCAGGTGAATAATATAGCCTAACCTAACGTGTGTTACCTTAGGTACTTCATTCAACTTGAATTCACCTAACTCAACAGTCGGGTGACTCGTCTAACACAGAATTGAATCAGCCTAATCATGGGTAACTCTGCTATTAAATATATTTTTCCAAATGATTACCCTTTCATTCTGAGTAAATTTTTTCCCAGTGAAAACAATTGCATATTAAATATTACATAATTGAAAAATTACATTTTTAATAAATTTTCCATAGTTATTATTTCTTACATTTAAATCATTTCTTTCTCATTATAATCAATTTTTCCTCATTTAAACAATTATATTCTAAATCAATTTTCCCTAATTACAACCTTTCCCCTAATCTAAAACAATTGCATCTTCAATACGTTTTCTATAGGTATAACCCTCACCTTTTAATATATTTTATGTAATTATAACTCTTACATTCTAAAATATTTTTCCAAATCATAACCCTTTCATTTTGAATAAATTTTCCCCAAATAAAACAATTATATTTTAATGCATTTTTTTTATCATTATAAGCCTTACATTTAAAATACGTTTTTCCCAGTTATGACCATTGCATTTAAAGTACATTTTTCCTAAATATAAGCCTTTAATTTTAAGTATATTTTCCCTGGTTCAAAACAATTGCATTTCAAACATATTTTGACTAATTATAACATTTTAATTTTAAACATATTTTCCTGATTCAAACAATTGCATTTAAGAATAAATTTTCTATAATTATAACCCACCCCAAGGAGATATATTTAAAAATATTCGAAAGTTATTTTTATTGATATTTTTATATATTTCGGTTAGCAAAATGATGTTGAAATGATCAGCAGTGATCTCATTCAGTTGTTTTGTTTTTCAGGCAAATTTATTTGGGAAAAACGTCACAGCACGAAGGCCAGAGGAACACCAGAATTTATGCGAATGCAGGAGGAGGATTTATGAATACATCAGCTAATACACCAGAACTAGTAAGTGCCTCCTTTATTGCAACGTATCTACCAATATCTACAATCTAACACTTCGATTTTATTCCATTCATAATCATCTTGGGGAGTAGGCATCTCTCTCTCTCTCTCTCTCTCTCTCTCTCTCTCTCTCTCTCTCTCTCTCTCTCTCTCTCTCTCATGCTGCTTGGGAATGACATAAATAGTGTAGAACAAGAAGAGGACCTTGGAGTCATTATTACCAAGGACTTAAAATCGACAAAGCAGTGCATAAAAGCTGAAAAGAAGAAAGCACAGAGAGTAGTGGGATACACAAAGAGGCAGTTCAAATACAGAAACAAGGAAACGGTGCTGCAGCTCTACACATCCATAGTTAGACCTCATCTTGAATATGCTGTACAGTTTTGGTCACCAGCACTAAGAAAGGACATACTGTAAATAGATTAGAAGCAAGAGCCACAAAGTTAATTCCATCCATATATGCCCTTTGGTAAATGTAGGTTACCAAAGACGACTAGAGAGCCTGAACACGTATGGCTTAGAAACACGACAATTGCGAGGACAGCTCATAGAAACGTTCACTGAAAGGCATAACAAAAGTAGACAGTAGCCTCTTCACATTAAACGAAAACCAGACAAGAAATAATGGATGGAAACTAGAACTGAAGAGATACAACACATCTCATTGTGGGAACTTCTTCACATACAAGATATATGACACATGGAGGAAACTGCCACCAGAGGCTGTAAACTGTAGCAGTGCGGAGGAAGAGTTTAAAAGAAAGCTGGACAAAATCATTGGAAGGACACTGTGAATGAACAGTAAAACTTGCTCCTAGAGATAAGTGACCACATGATGTCTCCTCGGATGGACTAATAAGTCTTTGAGACATCCTAATCCTTGTAACTCCTTGTAACTCACTCACTCTTTCTCGTACACATTTTGCTAAATGTTCATTCTCTCTCTCTCTCTCTCTCTCTCTCTCTCTCTCTCTCTCTCTCTCTCTCTCTCTCTCTCTCTCTCTCTCTCTCTCTCTCTCTCTCTCTTTTCCCTGGTAGTATTTTGAGATTTCGACCAAATGACCCCAAAATCAGCAAGCTAATCTTATTAGGCTTTGTTCCACCGACAATTTTTTCATCATAATACAGTATGAATATTGTACCAAAAAAAGAAAGTTAAGTATATCTTAGTTTAACCAGACCACTGAGCTGATGAAAAGCTCTCCTACAGAGGGCTGGCCCGAAGGATTAGATTTATTTTACGTGGCTAAGAACCAACTGGTTACCTAGCAACGGGACCTACAGCTTATTGTGGAATCCGAACCACATTACGACGAGAATTTTATTTCTATCATCAGAAATAAATTCCTCTAATTCTTCATTGGCCGGTCGGAGAGTCGAACGCTGGGCCAACAGCGTGCTAGCCGAGAGCTCTACCCACCCCTCCAAAGTACCACAGCATATAAAAATTGTACCATAGTTTATGAATAGTGTACTGTTCATATATTATAAATGAAATACTTTTAAGGTGTGTACTGCGCCACGGTTTTGCAATAATCTGATAAAGATCTCTTTCACTGCTCAAACTGCAACACCAATATCAAATCTGAATCTTGTAGTAGGCTGTTAGTCATATTTTGTCAGTTCAGAAAAGGCTGTTAGTCATATTTTGTCAGTTCAGAAAAGGCTGTTAGTCATATTTTGTCAGTTCAGAAAAGGCTGTTAGTCATATTTTGTCAGTTCAGAAAAGGCTGTTCGTCATATTTTGTCAGTTCAGAAAAGGCTGTTAGTCATATTTTGTCAGTTCAGAAAAGGCTGTTAGTCATATTTTGTCAGTTCAGAAAAGGCTGTTAGTCATACTTTGTCAGTTCAGAAAAGGCTGTGTCATATTTCCTATACTCAAAAAGACACGTCTGATATTACATTTTTCTATACAGTATACAAAAAGGTCTGTACGTTATATTCAAAAAGGCTTGTCTGTTACACTATTTTCTTTACTCAAAAAGGTCTGTCTTGCTGTATTTTCTATGTTAAAAAGGCCTGTCTGTCATTATATTTTTAAGCCTCCTAGTGCTCCTACTCTTTCAGACCACCACCTACTTAGTCCTACTTTTTTTAGGAAACTCCTACTAAAAGTGTGAAAGTATTAAACAAAAAAAGTTTTTATAACTGAATAGACATAAGAATAGAGAAGTGCGTTGAATGAGTGTGGCAACATGTTTGGGTATTGGTGTTACTGTCTTTAGCATACCCAGTTATATCTGAGTTTTGAAACAATACTAAAAATACATTCTACCAAGGTGAACGAGTTACTTCCCGCTCTGCTGGGTAGAAATAAACAATCACAACAACTGCTGCCTCAGATTCAAGCACATGAATGTGACTTGTTTGTCATGGATTTCATCATGTTGTATGTCTAAGAGATTAATTCCCCAAAATTGTGGTAAGATATGTTAGTTTACTTGTAATATGTCTTTTTGTACCTGTTTGATATGTTTTTACTTGTGCCTTTGATATAACCAATGGCCTCCTACCAGTTTTGTATTACATGTGGATATACTAGCTTCGAAGGCATTAGCCTAAAAGTGTTTTTCTTTTGTTTCAGTTATACTCAATTAATGGCTCATGGTTTATATAATAAAGTAACTACAAAAAGGACCATGGAATGTTATTGATACCCAATTTGAGAATTAACACTGAACGGGGCTAAAATCAACAATTAAATACAGAGCCACGTACTGTCCACCACAAGGACAATTGGATGGTTGACTGACCACATTATCAGTGACGATGTTTGGGGTTTACTGTATATAGGCTGCCATCTAATGTTATTTCAATGTTTGTGTAAACAATCACCAAAGCAAGTACTACTATTTAGAGCTGAAAGGCATCTGGCCCCCTGACCAAAACGATCTTTCATTTGACTGGGAGATTGTAATGCCAATTTCACTTTGCTTCAAAGCTGAAGCAAAGTGAAATGAACATTTTCAGACAAGATGCTCGAAGGTTCATGACAATAGTGGTCGGTCAAGTACTTGATTGACAAGGTGCCACTGATTAATAGCAACCTCCTTCGCCATTGCAGCGCCTGCATCCATTGATGAGAAGAGAGAAGTCTTCTGAAAAGTCTATTAAAGAAGTGGCTTGTGAAATGTCGTGAATTGTGCCCCTGTCAGAGCATGACAACCCTATGCAAGAGTGGCAGTGGTATGCAAATGAAGTAGTTAGTTACAAAGGAGTCATACAGATGAGGAGTATGACGGCCCAAATGGACACTGCATCAGATGGAAGCGAGTTGATTTCTTTTGGAAACTTATTCTAAGCAATGTCACCAGTCTAGGAGTCTTGTCAAGGCAGCATCGACACTGAGGAATCGACAGGCTCATGTTGAGGCGGGTTCTCTCATAACAAGATTTTGGTCACAGCCAGTAGGAGTTGCCTGAATGAGAGATCCATAAATGGTCTAAGCACATTGCAGGGCGAAGTTAAATACGGAGGAGGAGCGAGTCAAGTGCCAATCACTGTCAAGATCATCCGTGCTTTCCGAAGAGCACACAGCAATTACAAAGCCATGAAAGATGCAGAAAAGAGAGCTGAAGAAGAAAAACGGAAGAATGAAGAAAAACAAAACGGAGAGGAAAAGCAGCTAAAACTCAAGAGGAAACAAGAAGAGAAAGAGGCAGACCTACGAATAAACAAAAATTGTAGCAAGATGAGATTGACGCATCAAGAAAACTTGTGAATGACGAAGCCAAGTAGAGACTGAACAAAGCTTGCACAGTCAAGAAAATCGATCCTGCAAAAGCAGCTGCTGCCCAGGCTCTTTTAGAGTCCGGGAGTGCAAAGTTGGAGAAATCATCTGCTGAACTGAAGATTTCAGATGAAATTGCCTCTGTCGACAAGATAAAAAAAAAAAAAAACTTGGGTGATATTTCATCTCGGTGACTGACAAATTATTGTAGTATAATTTAGTTTCAGATGTTAGTGTATAGTGAAGCTCATTATATGCAGGCTCGATTTTTGTGACGATTGATATTTAATCTGATTGATTACACCTTCTTGTTTGCATATCACTTCAGTATTACTGAATGCTAGTCGAAGGCTTGTTTCTCTGGAATTTTGAAGTGGATGATGTTGCGTCATTGAATCAAAGAAATAAATAAAAAAGTGGTGAGACCAGATGCAAAGCCCAGTAAATTTGTCTCATAATTAGCTGTAAAATAGAACAAGCCAGAAAAATGGTGCCTCTTGTTACTAGGTAGGTCAAGGGTGGGCTTTCCCCCCTTCAGGGAAACAGTCCACAATATAATGGAGCAAGTAACACCTGCCTACTTGTACTGATTGATTATTCTTTGATAATGAATTTTAAACATTACTACAGGTATGCAATTAAATGCTTAAAATGTCCCATTGGAAATATCACATTATATCCTTGTGGCACTCCTACTTCTCTAAGATTATAACTCCTACTTTTTTCAGGGGCTGCCCGAAGGCCTGTATTTTATATACAGTATTCTGAAAGGTCCGTTTGTTTTGATATTTTCTGTATAAAAATTTTATAAGGCCTGTTATATTTTGTATATTCATAAAGGCCTCTCTAGTATTTTCTGTATTCAGAAAAATGCCTTTTAAAAATGCAAGATATAAACAGCAATTTTTGGAATGCTTTTACTAAGGACCATTATAATGTCTTCTTTCATGTTCTATATGAAAAAAAGTCCTTTCTGTCTTTTTTATAAAAAGGCCTCTCATAATTTTGGTCAGAAAGGCATTAAATGTTAAAGATAAAAAAAAAGTTAATTGTGGAATACTTTACACAATAATTGTGTAACCTTAGAGTGTCTTCTGTTTGTAAATTTGCTGAGAAACACTGTTTGTATACTTTTAGTGAGAGACATTACTCTCACTGTTTGCATACTTTTAGTGAGAAACATTACTCTGTCTTGTTGTTTGTCCAACGATTACTTTGTTTTTCAGGTCAGAAGAGAAGCTCAAGACATCAAAGCAAGGGGATCAGATATGAATGGCAATGAATGATGCCTCAAGAACTCTCTTCTCAATCAGGCCTCCTGGGCAGGAAGTGATGCCCTCTCTACCCACCACAATACCATTTTCTGGATAGTGCCCACATCTTTCCACTGGCATGTCTACTTTTAGGACATGCAGACCACTTCCTGTCTACTTTTGTCTACTTTTAAGACATGTGGACTGTGTCCTAAACCTGGCCTGTCTGGCTGCTACAGAAACTTCAGATTATAATTCACTCATCCAAGGATAACTAACTTCTTGGAGCCAGCCAGGATGCAAATGTAGCCCAGGTAAATATTTTATGATACAGGTTTTTTGGCCATTGGGGCTTTCATTCTCATTTGGTTTTGGCTGATGAAATTGTTTATAATTGCTTGTATTAAATTGAAACATAAAATTTGTTTATAATTGCTTGTATATATATTTGCATAAAATTTGTTTATAATTGCTTGTAAAGCATAAAAAATTTTTATAATTGTTTGTATATATATTCGCATAAAATTTGTTTATAATTGCTTGTATATACTCGTATATTCATTTACAAGTGAAGCATAAAATTTCAAATGAAAAAATTTCAAATGAAATGCTATTTTAACAAAGTTGCTTGAATTTATACTACACTTGAAGCATAAAATTTCAAATGAAAAAATTTCAAATGAAATGCTATTTTAACAAAGTTGCTTGAATACAAAAAATTCAATCATGCTTTTTGCTTTTCTGGAGTAATGTTTGTGTTTGAAGAATTCAAAATATTTTTTCCTTCTCTTTCAGTTTCTCGTTGCCGAAGAAGTGGCAGAGGAGATGAAGGCACTGGTAAAGCCCGACGTATATTAGGCTGTCCACCGACCCTGGTGGACAGCCTAACAAAACCAATGTCACAACTATTGTTCTTGAAGGGGCAAGAAGTCTGGCCAACAGCTACTTTGCCGCTTTGATATTCAGTGCAGTTTACAAGTGATTCCATGCCCTTTTTACCTAGTAGATGTTTTTCTAAGCTTCAGGATTTATAGAGACATTATACAAGCTATGTGGTAACAGGAGTCTTGTACATAGTACGAACTGCTTAGCAGTAAGAAACTTAGGTACCTCTAAGCTTTCAGGTTACTACTGTATAGATGGATTTATTACTAAAAAGATGTTTGAATATATATGATTTTATTTACTTGTAAAATTCATGTGATTACACAAACTTGTAGATGCAGCCTCTATAGCACCTTGCCGAGTGCAGACACACACGTATAATTCCCATTATACCATTCCAGCGGTGTAGACCTTGCTACAGGGGTAAATACTGCTGTGTATAATTCCCAGGGATGTGTTACTGTTGTGTACACCTTCTTCAGGTGTAAATACTGCTGTGTATGAATTTTTCTCATCTTGGCAACCTCTTTCCACACCTCCGGGGTCCTTTCTCAATGGTGGGGTTTCTGGGGTCCTTTCTCAATGGGGGGTGGGCCTTTAAATCTGGATTCCTTTCTCAATGGTGGGGCCTTTAAACTCACAAGTCTTGCTGGTGGTGTTGTGTGTTATTCTGAAAGAGAAAAGATGTGTATCACGTCTTGTATACAGAATGGTAGTGAAGTTCGGATATGCTAATTACTTGCTTTCCCATTACGGCTATACTATCCATCTACTGAATCATTCTCATCAGTTCTACAAGAAGCAGAACAAAACCCAAATCCTTTACTCCAAGAACTATATGAAAATTGATTACCGATATTTAAAATAATTCAAAATTTCATAGCTTATTTGTCCACTCGTGTTTAGCTGGCGCAAAGAGCATCCATGATCTTAACTCTGCTTGCAAGAAATCTAAAGCAGCAAATAATATACAGTTATCTGGAACTCTAAACTGTTTAAACTAGCTCCCTTTCCTTATATAAAATCCTGCTAAACAAGTCTAAACTCACCTGCGTAAGAAACAGTCACCAACTGTATAGCTGTATTTGTTTAAAATATTATGCAGCTTTCAAGAATGTCTTCCAACAGTTATTCAACAGTTGAATAAGTTAATTATTCTTGAAAGTATTCTAGGCTCCACAACTCGCAAAATTAGCCTCCTTAACCTTTCAAAACAGCTGTGAACAAGTTTCTGAAAGCAATAAATAACATCCCTTCACATGCTAATCTGCTGAAAAATGTTTTGATTAGTAACTCTAAGTCAGTCCTGAACGATGGAATTCTTAACACTTTTGAGTTCACTTGGAGCTTTGGATAAAATTGTGCATTTTTGTATAATCATCACTAACACCCATTTAGCTCTTTTGAAAGGTTTCTTTTAAATTTAAATTCAATTTAAAGGAAAATATTCCCTTAGACTTACTTACTTGGTCACATGTAGTATTCTGTAGCATACAGTTCTGTACATTTGAGAGGAAAATCGTTTCTTGCACAAGTAGTATTTGCATACACTGTTGCTAGTGTTACAGCCTACTTTCAGTCTTATTGCTTGGCACTTTGCATCATCTGTCTATCATATTTGTATAGTCATCTGTCTATCATATTTGTATAGTCATCTGTCTATCATATTTGTATAGTCACCTTTCTATCATATTTTAGCACAGTCTAAGACTATAGTTGACTTTACAGTCAAGGAAACAACTAATGGTGTTATAGGCCAGTGACTTCTTGTTTATACATATATAGTTTATACGCCAATTTCACTTAACGTTTGTACATAGGTTATGGACCAATTTCACTTGAAGCCTACACAGTTTATCTTGCCATAACGTAACTTAAATTGGGACAACCAAGATTGATCAGTTTCTTCTGGCCCAAAGCACCCACCACCCCTGATTAATACATCCTTTCCTTCTTAGTCAACTCTCCAAGGATCTACTATCCAGTCCAGGCTTGGTTCAAGAAGGATTTGCCATGCTCTGGATCCTTAACAATACATCCTTGGGTCCTTTCTCATAGCAAAATCTATCCTAAGCTGAATAAGGTGCTTTATCTTCAAGCCACATTTGGGTCATTCATCCTAGGCTGAACTGACCTTACCTTGGGATATTGCATAGTAATACTTAGCAAAAGTTTCCCTTACCTTAATTAAACTAGTGAGGTTAAAGATTGATAGCCCTCCAGGGCTCATCTTCTACCTGTGAAAGGTTCGAGTTAGGTTGAGACTGGGCAGTTCTGATGAATAGTGCTAAGGTTGGTCCTAACTGAGGATTTTGAATGAAGATTCGCTTGGCCCTATTCCCAAAACTTGCTGTGTGTGTTCCATGCAGTCACTTCAACACTGTCAATCCATATTCCAGCTGAAGTATCAGGATTCAGAATCCTCAGATTGGAGAATAGTTCTGAAAAATGATTCAACTTTGAATATCTGATTTCCTAATTGGTCCAGAAATAACAGTTTACCAGTGACGCACTTGATGTGATCAATTAGATGAAGCTACAGTTCTCAAGATATATCAGTAGGTGCTCAAA
>JANJGK010000017.1:20027532-20108219 GCA_039081455.1 Macrobrachium rosenbergii | reverse complement strand
ATATGTTTGTATGCTACTTCCATATAGTCTTCCGGATCAAACGTACACACAAGAACATTCAACATACGCTTAAACATACACATGAATATATATATATACAGTATATATATATATATATATATATATATATATATATATATATATATATATATATATATATATATATATATGTGTGTGTGTGTGTGTGTGTGTGTGTGTGTGTGTGTGTGTGTGTATATATATATATATATATATATATATATATATATATATATATATATATATATATATATATATGGTGTATTTTGTATATATGTATGCATACATGTATTTTTGGGTGTGCATATAGTTGGGAGTAATGTTTTCCCGTATGTTTACGCTGTTTGGGAAAATAAAGATGCACACTCATACCTTATTTATTCACATCGTTATTAAGAAAAAAAACAGAGCTCTTGGTTTAGAATGATTTCATCTAAAGAACGATTTTTATTTGATATACTAGTGTTTTGGTCTTATGACACAGTCTTTATGTTGCTGACTGGAAGGATATTTATATTTAATGTCATTCTGAAAACTTTGGGCAGTTATTAGGAAACCCTACCCTGGACCCTAGGATTTAGAGAGAGAGAGAGAGAGAGAGGAGAGAGAGAGAGAGAGAGAGGAGAGAGAGAGAAGAGAGAGAGAGAGAGAGAGAGAGAATATCTTATTTGCTTCAATGATCCTAGAGAGAGAAAGCTCCCACACTTTGAAGCAGTTAATGATTTTTATGTGAAATTCAGAAACAGGAAAAAAGAATTTGTGAACATTGTGGGTACGGACGCTGGGTAGGGAATATCTCACACCTTACTTCCCAGAGGAAAAGCAGAAAGACAGCTTTTGTAAAGGGTGGATCCATTCGGATTAGAAAAAGAAATAGAATCCTTTAAACGTCAACGGCCTAAATTATTTGTCTTAAACTTGGTTAAGAATTCCTGCTGGACAGCTTCCACTTCAACAAGAACCCTTAAATTTGTTTAAGTGCCCTCGTAACCTGGGGTATTTTCCACTTTTTTTTTTTTATCTCTCGCTTACTTGGCATTTCTCATGATAGCTGCCATATCCGTTGTTTTACACCTTTTATTCGTTTATAAGATGACGAGGGAATGGAGAACCAGACAGACCAGTCAGAGTGAAAGGATGATCTTTGCTGTGTGATGAGAATATGACCCTCATACTTTATGACCAATTCTCTGTGCCAGGAGCTTTTAGTGAAAAATCATTTTAACTCTCCTCTCTCTCTCTCTCTCTCCTCTCTCTCTCTCTCTATCCTCCTCTCTCCTCTCTCTCTCTCTCTCTCTCTCAAAACCCTTTTAGTGAAATCTATGGGTGGTATTCATAACAAGAAAGATGAATCATTATGATTAACCACAATCCTCTGTAAACTAGCCATAATCTTCTAACCCCTATAATGACTTATTAAAACCCTTTTAGTGCTGAAATGTCCCTCTTTATAAGTTATTACTATAATGAGATTATGCAACAAAGAAACCGGCTTAAATGGAGAAGAGCGTTGGGAAGATGTCAGAAAAGGAAGTGATGATAAATTACCATGATATTTCCTTTCTTAGACCAGAAAGTTGGATTTTCCCTTTTCTATTTTGGTCCATTTAGAAAAACTAGTTTTTCCTTTATTTCGAATCTCCTTCTTGGGAAGTTTTCAATTTGTTGAAACACACTGCTTGACAATGTAAAACTCCAAATGTGAATGACATCGAATGGGCTTTTTTCAGTAATCGTTCCCATTACTTTTCTTCACCCTCCATAAATCAGATATACAGAAGTGCCTTACGCTAGAATCTCTCTCCTCTCTCTCTCTCTTCTTCTCCAGCTCTCCTCTCTCTCTCTCTCTCTCTTCTCTCTCTCCCTCTCTCTCTCTCTCTCCTCTCTCTCTCTCTCTCTCTCTCTCCTGTGCCAGTTTTATTCATGAAGTTTCTAGAAATATTCATTATTTTTATCACTTATAATACCGAAGCTCTTCAATCGAAAACACGACTGCTTTGTTGAAAGGAGACGTTATTGTTATGAAGTTTGTTTCAAAGATTTTTAGCGTAATGACTCTTCTCAAAAAATAAATTAATAAATAAAATAATAATTGTTCCTATTTCTGTCTAACATTTCATGAATGACTCCACTGCAGTGATTTTTTCTCTGCACGAGTGATTAAAATTCGGTAAAGAATGCAAATTACTAAATTCATTACTGACATTAAGCTCATTTTATGAAGGAATAATGTGATGTGTCCACCGTTACGAGAGGCGTCATTTTGGAATGAATTAGTCGGTCATCATTATGGGATAATCCCGAGTGTTGGTTTACATCCATTCATTTTGTCATCCGCTTACTACTCATGATTCTGATACAGAAATGATGGGTAATTCTGCGGCGTGTCTGTTCCCTTGTCTGTAATTATTAAAAATATCAGTCTTTTCAAAGGGGGCAATTGTTGTCCTAACGAACCTATTATACTTTCTCCGGATATAAAAACTAGTTTTTCTAAATGGACCAAAATAGAAAAGGGAAAATCCAACCTTTCTGGTCTAAGAAAGGAAATATCATAGGAAATGGTCCATAAATAATGGCGATTTTTAACTGTAAGTTGCCGCACCGTTCGGGTCTGAGAACAAATTCTAGAGGTGCGAGTCGTAAAACATCTATCTGATCGATTCATGATCGAAGTTTCGAGAATTAGTCATAGAAAAAGGTCAATATTAATCTTAAATTTCCTGGAGGAGGTTTTTGACATACTGCAATATTTGAAGGAAATTAAGCACATTATTCAGTACACGAAGGAGTGATTTGGTTATAGGAATTGAATGATATCAGTAGAAGCATTTACTAAGGATAGTTGATAATTGGTTACATTCATGGGTTTTGCAAAAATGCAGTTTTTCGGAATTAGTTCGAATCTAATCTTTCCATTTAAACAAAAATAATCGAAATATTGATCTAAGTAACAAGGAAAAAAAGGTGGGGATCGAACCTCGACCCTTGCAAATACGGTCAAAATGCTCTGCCACTTACACGTTATGCATATATATATATATATATATATATATATATATATATATATATATATATATATATATATATATATATCTTCTTCTTCGTTTAACGTGCTCTTTCCCATTTTTCGTATGGGGTAAGCACGATGCCTTCTTTTGAAGGACTTTGATTTGGCGTTGGGGTATATATATATATATATATATATATATATATATATATATATATATATATATATATATATATATATATATATATATATATATATATATATATATATATATATATATATATATATATATATATATATATATATGTGTGTGTGTGTGTGTGTGTGTGTGTGTATATATATATATATATCTATATATATATATATATATATATATATATATATATATATATATATATATATATATATATATATATATATATATATATATATATATATACATATATATATATATATATTTCAGAAAATATGGCCGCCACAATGTTATAAGGTACATAGTGTGATGAAAGAATTTTCGGTGCGAGATGGTACTGATGGAAGCCGTCAGTTGCAAAATCTTTGTATTCAGCAAATAGTTTGATTCCTCAGCTCTTTGCACGAGAAGCTCAGCAATATTGGAGATCAGGTAATCTCCGAAGCGCTATGTATATTCGTGAGTACGTGCGTTACTTTGATCTAGATTATGCCAAAATCTGCCCTAAAAGTGAGTTTGATCGTTCATTAACGTGATAGAACTGCAGTTGTCCAGTCATAACTTTGAAGTGGTTCCAGGCTTTGAAAATCGGCAGATAAGGTAGAGTCTCAAATCTCTGTTTTTATGGGAGAAAATTGAACTTGTGATTTTTACCATGACTTTCTAATCATTATGAACTTATGAACTGGTGTGGGAAATTTAATATGAATATTCATACCTCTTTTATATTATTATTTTGTTATGTTACGTTTGCCATATCTTGGCTATGCATTTTACACTTTCCATTATTGTGTTTTGTATTTCATATATTTTTGGGAGTTTTCTATCATGTTTAATTCTTTTGACAGATGTCTGTGGACTTGTGGGAATAACATGGTGTACTTGTGAAAATAGCTGGGGGTTTGATAAAGAGGACATGCAAGTCATTTGCAATGTCAGTCTCTTTATGTGGTAGACTGTTTTTTTGACATGACGTTTAGTTATTGATTTGGGAGTATGTGAGATTTTGTGTATTTCCAGGCTATTAGCCATAATGAGACTTCTTTAGTCAGAAGTGCTTTGCAGTTTAGAGTTTAGTTATCTGACTCGATAATTCATTTAATATGCATTTTAATCTTTGCTTTGTTTTATTCATTTCTTGTTGGGTTATTTGAATAATAAACCTATTTTTGTAGGAAAGATTGTGTTTCTTTAAATAGTCCATTTAATTGCTTTGAGAGAATGAGAGAGGTCGGGTGGATGAGCTTCGGTAAACGATGAGAGAGAGAGGGATTCGGGCTGAGAGAGAGAGAGAGAGAGAGAGAGAGAGAGAGAGAGAGAGAGAGAGAGAGAGAGAGGGGGGGGGGAAGTGCTAGTGAGATCAGGGTCGAACATTTTTACGTCTTTTTCCTGAAGTTAGATCGCTAAGATCACGCTACGTACACTTCCAAAAAAAAGTGTTGATCTGTTCCCTGTAACAGATGTTAATGGTGGCAAGCGGTAAAAAGTTAAATAGTCTTAATTAGGGTAGCGAAAGAGGGAGATTACTAATAGACTAATTGGTAACGTTGATGCCCAAGGCATAGGCGACCTAAGGCGACTGGGCCGTGAGCGTGATGAGTGATCACCAGTCTTGAAAGAGCGAGTTTCATAAGTGTCGAGTTACGTGTGTAATACGGGGAATCTTTTTTTTTCCGTCTCTATTCGAGTATTGGGAGTGGGGAGTTGTGAAATAGATCTGGGTGATCTCTAGAGCAATTTTGGGGTTAAAAAAATACCCAAATAAGTGTGATTAGTGGCGATTGTGAGTTAATTAAGTTAAATGGTGATCGTGCGATATTTATGCTTCACCAAGCAATAGTGGGAAGTTAACACCTTCCATCTTCTTTCAAGTGGGCGACGTCACAAGTTGCACAGAGCTCCGTTTTCTGTTTCAAATTGGTGAGTACCCCATTCTTGTAAGTTGCGCAGAACTCCATTTTCTGTTTCACGAGTGATAGGCGCTCAGTTTTCTGTTCTTCTTTTAGAGGGGGTAACTTTTGCCTTTCTCTAGTGTTCTTTTTGGTTTCTTTTTTATGTTGTTACGCTCAGGGCGTGTAATCACTTACGAAATGCAGAACGATGCAGCAAGCGCACCGCAATCAATTGTGGTACATAGGGTGACGAATGTCAATGCGGGAATTACTAATTTTAAAGGGTTAGTTGACGGGAAGCCAACCCAAAATATAGAAACTTTCATTGAGTCAGTGAACAATTATCTGAATTCCAAGAAAATTACGAATGGCGCTGAAGCTTTAACAGAGGCTAAAGCATTTCTAGATCTGGATAAAGGAGATATTGGAAAACGGGCACGCAGTTTCGGGTTCAGAAGGTGCAAAACTTGGAATGAACTGCAGAAATTTCTACGAGCTACTTATGGCGGAGTTCAACGTGAGTGTGCAGTTCGGAATTTGCGAGCGTTTCTCAAAATAAAGAAGGGCAACGATCCACTGGTCACATACAGTGCTAGTTTATTTGATGCAGTAGGTGAGTTAAAGAAATCTATAACAGGCTCTCCATGGGTAACTGGAAATAATATCTCCTTAGATAATTTTGAAAGATTGTTACACTTTGCTTGCCTTTTAACGTCGGTCCCAGATGTAATTGTAGATAGTTTTGACAAAAGAATTGATCTGGATACAGACGAATCCTCTTTGTTTGCACAGGTTAACAAAAATCTATCAAAATGCCCGACGCAAGACAGTAGTTTTGTACAGGGAGGTGCAAAGATGTCTGCTGCAGTTTCGAAACCACAGAACAATGCTAGTCCCTCGCATTCGGGAAATGATGCAACAGCGAAGACATGTGCACGAGTAGAATTGAAGAAAATTCCAGAGAGATCAGTCACAATGATACGTTGTTTTAATTGTGATAAACTAGGACATAGTAAATCAAATTGCAGAGTGAGATATTGTTCAGTTTGCAAATCTTCAGATCATGGATGGAGATTTTGCCCAGCCACAAAGAGTAGAGAATATTCAGGGAAGTCACGGGGTGGTTTTTCTAGATATGACAGGAGAATTCCACACGATGCAAGTTCTAGATACACAAAGGAACAGCAGAATTTTTTACAAGATAAGTTCGAAGATGGACACAGGATAATGAGCAATCAGGTCTTAGAGTCACTAGAACCTAGGCCGATTGTACGTGGAATTTCTAATGGCAGTGAAATTTCTATTTTCATTGATTCTGGCAGCTCAGTTAACTTAGTAAATGCTGACCTTTTTCACTCGAAGTTTCCAGAGTGCAATTAGCCCCTACTAGTGAGACAGTGTGTGATGTACAAGCGAGGAAACTGAGTATTTTAGGTTCGTCATTTCTTACGCTTTGTATCGGCGGAAAGACAATAGTAGAATCATTTTTGGTCATAGAAGGATTAGCCTTAGGTGAAATGGTTTTTCTAGGACACCCTTCTTGCATGCGACATAACATCAACATTCTTACGGGAATTCAGGGGATTACAATAGGTGAGTCAGGTTGTTTTGTTCCATATATACACAGGAAAAAAACGTGTGAGAAACCTAAGACACAGTCTGAGACATGTGTAACACAGTCATTAGAGAGTGAAGATATTCCGCAAAAATCTTTCAAAGGATTTTTGTTGGAAGATATTGAATTGCAACCGCGAGTTCCTACATTGGTTAAAGTGTCGATGAAAGAGAAAAAGTTTCCTTCTCAAGTATGCGTTGTTGAGGGAACCGAGAAATTCAAAGATGTTGTGAGTACGGTGTCAGTAAATGAAGTTTCAGTCGCAGGCGTGACTACAGTAGAATTAGTTAGCTATCAAGACTCAGTGAAAAAAATATCACAAGGGTACTTATGTAATTGATTTTGAAGAGTTTAATGAAGAACATAAATTAGTGAGTTTTTGTGGAGACGGGACTATGTTTCCTAACGAGGAGCAACAGTTCCGAAGTCAGGTTCTGCATGAACATTTGGCTAAAGTTGATTATCCTGAGTATTCAGATAAAGTAGAGAAAGTGTTGAAAGAATATCTAGATATAATTGCTTTGAAGGGAGATAAATTAGGAGTTACAGATGTTTTAGAACATTCAATCCGCCTAGAAAAGGGTACCAATCCCATATATATTCCAGCATATCGAATTCCCTTTAAGATCAGAGAAGAAGTAGAAAAGGAAGTTCAGAGGTGGGAGTCGGAAGGCATTATTAGGCCATCCAATTCTCCGTTTAATTTTCCTTTGCTTGCAGTTCCTAAGAAAGACGGTAGCATCAGAGTTTGTGTAGATTTTCGTAAATTGAATAAAAAAACATGCCCAGATAGATATCCTGTAGCTTGTTTGCCTGATTTGTTTGTTGAGATCGGTGGCAAGAATATATATTCATCTATAGATCTTATGCAAGGGTTTCTACAGGTTCCGCTTTGTGAGAGTAGCCGTAAATATACAGCATTTTCGGTACTAAAGGGACATTACGAGTTTAATAGGATGCCTTTTGGATTACAAGGGTCCCCAATAACATTTACTAGACTGGTTAACACAGTACTTCATGGCTTGTTAGGAAAGTCGGTGTTTGTGTACATGGATGACATTCTCATATGCACAGATACGATTGAAGAACATCTAAAGGTGTTAAAAGAAGTCCTCAAGCGATTACGGTTCGCTGGATTAAAGGTCAAATTGGCCAAATGTGAGTTTCTGAAGAGAAAAATTGTCTATTTAGGTCATGTTATCTCTAAAGAGGGAGTCAGAGTGAATGATGACAAAGTCAAAGCCATTGTGAGTTTTCCAGTTCCCAAAACCAGGAAACAGATTCGTTCGTTCCTAGGTATGTCGGGTTTCTTTCGCCGTTTTGTGCGGAATTTTTCTACAATAGCGTCTCCATTGACAGATTTGTTACGAGAAGACGTTAAGTTTGTTTGGGGTGATAGTCAGCAATTAGCTTTTGAGAAGCTTAAGAACGCTTTAGTGAACCCACCAGTTTTGAAGTTTCCAGATTTTAGTCAACCATTCACCTTAGTGACTGACGCGAGTCAGGAAGGTATAGGTGCGTGTTTGATGCAGAAATTTGAGGGGAAATTACACCCAATTGCTTTTTATAGCAGAAAGTTCAAAACGCGTGGTAGTAACGAAAGGCTGATGTCAGTTGTGGACAAGGAGGCTTTCGCAGTCGTCTCTAGCCTTGTTCATTTTAAGATGTTGTTGTTGGGAAATAAAGTTGAGATTTTTACAGATCATCAACCGTTGTTAGAGCTTTTTAATAAGACAAATTTGTCGCCCAAGAGAGCACGTTGGTTCCTGACATTGAGAGATTTTGATGCAAACCTCAAATACATTGAAGGTAAACATAATGTAGTTGCAGATGCATTGAGCAGATATTTTCCGGTCGAGGATGAGGGAGTACACACCGAATCCTGTGTGGGAGAAGAGAGTAAATATTTGGTGTCTAATGTCTCTGATAATAGTAGTTCTGAGATATCGCATGTAGAGGACATACACGTTTCTACAGTGCATACTTCGGGGAGAAATAGTGAGTCGGCAGTCTCGGGAGAGATTGTTATCCGTGATAGTGAGAGTAACGCCGTGTGTTATATTACGGGTGAAAATGTCACTTGGGACATAGGCTTGCTCGAACAAAAGCAAGATGAAGATAAATTGTTGTCAGATGCTAAGGCATTTCTTAGGGGAGTTTCACCGAAGAAAGGGTATAAGTTGCCTTTTTCTGGTCTAGAGTTGGAGAATAATTTATTGGTGAGGAAAGTTAAGTATAACTTGCGAAGTACTCGAAGCATGGGTGAAATTACACAAATCATCGTGCCAGAGAGTCTAGTACCACAAGTTCTAGACATTGTACATTGTAAATTTGGTTCGCCTCATTTAGGTGTGGACAAGACGTATGAAAACATCAGGTCAAAGTTCTTTTGGAAAAATATGTTTTCAGCAGTAGAAGCCTTTGTGAAGAAGTGCGCTATTTGCAATGCAAATAAGCCAGCGACGACAGTGTCGTGTCTTTTCGGTTCATATCCCGTACCACATAGGCCGTTTCAGAGAGTGCATATGGATATTCTGGGTAACTTCTCAGAGTCCGCTTATGGTTATAGACATTTATTAGTGGTCGTTGATGAGTTGACTCGCTTTGTCGAGATTTTCCCACTGAAGTACAAATCAGGTGAGGAAGTAGCTATAGTGTTCTTTAAGGGGATAATTTGTAGATATGGTGTTCCTGATTGTCTGCTCACAGACAATGGTAGGGAATTTGTTAATAAGACTTTAGACGGTCTTGCTAATTTACTGGGAATAAAGAAAGTATCTATAATCCCGTATAGACCTGAAGCAAATGGGTTATGTGAGAGGGCGAATCGGAAAGTAATCGAAGCTTTGCGCATGACGGTGGGTGGTTCCGATACACATTGGGACAGATCTTTGGATGAAGTGGGATATAGTATCAATACTATGACGAATGACACAATTAAGATATCTCCAGCAGAAGCTTTGTATGGGTACAAGTTGAAAGGACCTTTTGATTTGTTACCAGAGCAAGTTAAGGGTGATGTTACGGTCACTTCGTTGATAAATACAGCGAGAGAAAGATTTGCACGTATCAGTAAAGAACTTGAACTTAGTTCGCGCGCAATGGTAGAGAAAAGTAACGCGAAATCGAGGGGAGTAGCTTTTTCGATGGGTGATAGAGTGTTTGTTAAAGTGAATGTTCGGAATGATCTGAATTATAAATTAAGTCCGAAGTTCCACGGACCTTTTGAGATTGTAGAGATCAAAAGAGGGAATAGATTTGTAGTTAAAGATGTAATTATCGGTGTGACGAAATTGACCCATATTTGAAAGTTAAAGAAAGTTGGGATGTAATGGAATGTTTGTATATAGTCATGTAAGGGGATATTTGTATATAGTTAGAGGGATAAATGGGTTGATATTTGTATAGCCTATATATGATATTTATTTTTTTTTTTTGTCTCTTGTTCATTCTAGATGTTGAAGTTCTTAATCATTTGTTTTCGAATGATTTTGGGAATTGAGACATGGGCTAGTTTCATACGAGATTTGACCCGTGTGTTAGTGTGTTAGTGTGTTATTGTGTTATGGTGTTATGATGAGTTTTGTCATCTGACGCAATATGTGTGTTGTTTAGGATTTTTTTTTGGGGGGAGGTACTTAGTATATCGGACCGTACGCGTCTGATCTTTTTCGGGTTGGGAGATCGTATTCGAGTATTTGGATTTTTTTTTTCTCAGGTTTTTTTTTAAATTAAGGGAGCTGTGCCGTGAGTAGTTGTAGTTGTTAAGATCATGGGAGCGATTGCCATTACGTCAATTGTTATTTGGTTGAGAATTAGCCAGGTGTTGCGAAATATTTGCTAACCGGAGTAGAACTTTCATGTCTTTTACGAGATATGATACCTTTTAGTGTTTGGATAGGATTCTCGAGTATTTTTTTTCTGTTGGATAGAATTTTTTTTATGAGTGAGTTCCGTAGAGTTATTGTGCTTAATAGTGAGTTGACTGTGATTATTCTGAGATACACACTTGGAATTAGTTCACATTAAGAGTGTTTGACTTTTGCATTAGTAGTCTTATTTGGTTCAGTAACATGAAACCTTTTTGTTATTAGACCTTTTTCGAGTGTTTTGGAGACTCAGTAGTGACATGGGATGGATTAGAGACCATGTTCATTTTGGGAGATCAATATCAGGGTTCGGGAGTTGATTATAAGACAAGTTGTACTTTAGTTAGAGAGGAGTATGTGTGTGACAGTAGTATTTTCCAGTTGCGAGTTGTATCTGTGGGTGGTTGTGAATTATCATTAGTTCATGAACAGACTCCGACAGAATGTGACTTTAGACAGTTCCTGCGAGATTACCACATTGTGTCCACCAGCACCCTTACTGTCGTGTTTTGCAAGGAGTGTGCAGTTACAATGATGTGCCAGAATAACAAGTCGACATCATTCGTTCTTCAAGGATCCAAGCTGTTTGATGCTGCATGCCGTGTGATGTCAACGAACTTCTTGGTTATCAGCCGTGCTGTATTCAACAGTTCCGAGAAGATAATTATGCATCATACGCATAACGAGCATTTGGTAGTGGCGGTACCTGCAACCAAGGTGCCAATGACTGTTCCACCGTTGGAAGACATCGACGATCCCGTGATGTTCGAGTATCAGGAATATATTATGCCGACAATTTTAATCGTCTTAATAGCTATTTTACTGATAATTCTTGTTGTGGGGGTAGTAAAGCTTATTCGTGTTTGTAAGATTACATGTAAAGGCTCTAAGAACACAACCCCAGTGACTTTGGAAGTGCGTCATGAGAGCAGTCCTTAAAGCTGCAGTGCAGTAGACATTGCTAATTGAGCATAGCTCTATTTTGTTATGGTTTATACATTTGTTTTTTTTATTTTTAGTTCGCCATTAAGAGAGCGAGACGCTCTTATGGGGTGGCCGAGCACTATTTCAGAAAATATGGCCGCCACAATGTTATAAGGTACATAGTGTGATGAAAGAATTTTCGGTGCGAGATGGTACTGATGGAAGCCGTCAGTTGCAAAATCTTTGTATTCAGCAAATAGTTTGATTCCTCAGCTCTTTGCACAAGAAGCTCAGCAATATTGGGGATCAGGTGATCTCCGAAGCGCTATGTATATTCGTGAGTATGTGCGTTACTTTGATCTAGATTATGCCAAAATCTGCCCTAAAAGTGAGTTTGATCGTTCATTAACGTGATAGAACTGCAGTTATCCAGTCATAACTTTGAAGTGGTTCCAGACTTTGAAAATCGGCAGATAAGGTAGAGTCTCAAATCTCTGTTTTTATGGGAGAAAATTGAACTTGTGATTTTTACCATGACTTTCTAATCATTATGAACTTATAAACTGGTGTGGGAAATTTAATATGAATATTCATACCTCTTTTATATTATTATTTTGTTATGTTACGTGTGCCATATCTTGGCTATGCATTTTACACTTTCCATTATTGTGTTTTGTATTTCATATATTTTTGGGAGTTTTCTATCATGTTTAATTCTTTCGACAGATGTCTGTGGACTTGTGGGAATAACATGGTGGTCTTGTGAAAATAGCTGGGGGTTTGATAAAGAGGACGTGCAAGTCATTTGCAATGTCAGTCTCTTTATGTGGTAGACTGTTTTTTTGACTTGACGTTTAGTTATAGATTTGGGAGTATGTGAGATTTTGTGTATTTCCAGGCTATTAGCCATAATGAGACTTCTTTAGTCAGAAGTGCTTTGCAGTTTAGAGTTTAGTTATCTGACTCGATAATTCATTTAATATGCATTTTAATCTTTGCTTTGTTTTATTCATTTCTTGTTGGGTTATTTGAATAATAAACCTATTTTTGTAGGAAAGATTGTGTTTCTTTAAATAGTCCATTTAATTGCTCTGAGAGAATGAGAGAGGTCGGGTGGATGAGCTTCGGTAAACGATGAGAGAGAGAGGGATTTGGGCTGAGAGAGAGAGAGAGGGAGAGAGAGAGAGAGGGGGAAAAAGTGCTAGTGAGATCAGGGTCGAACCTTTTTACGTCTTTTTCCTGAAGTTAGATCGCTAAGATCACGCTACGTACACTTCCAAAAAAAAGTGTTGATCTGTACCCTGTAACACACACACACACACACACTCACACACACACACACACACATATATATATATATATATATATATATATATATATATATATATATATATATATATATATATATATATATATATATATATATATATATATATATATATATATATATATATATATATATATATATATATATATATATATATATATATATATATATATATATATATATATATATATATATATATATATATATATATATATATATATATATATATATATATATATATATATATATATATATATATATATATATATATATATATATACATATATATCCAGTACAGCACGAAGGAACGCGCGCTTGAGAATATCACTAAGTGCACTTCAGAAGGTGAGTGAAAAACCAGTACTCTGAACAAGTACTTTCGTAGTTTATTCTGCATTTTCGAGTTCACACTGAATACAAAAGAAGTTGACAGAGGTTTATATACAAAAACAGAAGGTGGGGACGGGGTTACAGTTTGTTAATCTGGGCAGCATGTTCTTTAAACAAAAGAGACAGGGACAAAGAATCAAGGGATAATCCAGGGTGGAGATTAACATTCCTGGTGGAAGTAGCTTCGATGAAGACAGTCCCTAGCACATTTCTTTTTCGACGGTCGTTGACCTTGTAGATGACTGTTGACTTATCCCAGTTCATTCCATGGCCTGTCTTAAGCCAATGATCTACAATGCCATTATTTGACAAGTCTCTTGAAATGGCATATTAGTGTTGGGAGTTTCTTACTTTTAGTCCTTTTGATGTTTGACCAATATAAATCTTATTACATTCTTTACAAGAAATACTGTATACAATATTGTTTGCATTGGGTGGGCTATTCTTAATTAGTTTATTTCTCAAAATATTATTATATTTAAGTACTAAGTTAATATCAATAGTTTTAAAATGGGCACTGCAGGAATGAAATTAGGATGAAATGGTAAACAGAATATTCTTAAGTTCGTTGTTAACACTGATTGGGTTATAAAAGACTTTTTTGCTTTGTTTTACAAAGTTCTAAAAAATATGGTGGGTAACATAATGAATCTCCTATTTTCTCAATATATATATATATATATATATATATATATATATATATATATATATATATATATATATATATATACTCTCATAATATTTTCTTTAAAATGTATATCTTTCTGTGATTTTGATATATTTACTGTCCTAGTTATCATGTGTTCTGTGTAATAATGATAATTGTTGAGTTCTCGTATGTAATGTATTGTCAGATCTCACAAGAATTAGTGATTTAGATAACAACTTAATTTAGAATTAATAATATACTTTCAATAATAACATAGTATATAGCCACACATTTGGTCTCGCAGCCACATGTGACAGTGAATGCTTTGTTTTGCTTCGAGTGTCATCATGGGAGATAAATGAGGACTTGGGTTCTATGTCTTGTTTTAAGAAACATGCCAATCATTATTAGCCAGCTGCAGTCTGTATCGATCGTGTTGAGATTTCCCATAAGATTTTCTGGTAAAGACGTGTATCTTTTTGAGAAATACGAACGAGTTATTGTACCAAAGCACATGGTAATTATGTCATGTATAAGACTATATTGCTCTGATCATGCATTGATCTAACACATTAATTTTGGCTCCCAAGTCATTTTACTCAGGAAGGGACGTCATCTTCCTTTTCTAGAATTTTCTCTGGTATCTTGTTCCCAAAATGTAATGTAATTCTATGGTGGATTTACTTCTAACTGGAATCCTAAAATATGCTCATTCTGATTTCAGAGACCTTTCATGTGGTTCCCTCTCTCTCTTTTTCTCTCTCTCTTTCTTCAAAAGAGAGAAGTTATTAACATAAAATATTTGTGTAGTCATTGATATTAATTTTAGCTTTTGAGATTTACTAACAGTAGTAAATCATGTATATATTAGTAACAGCATCTAACAAAAAAGTGTGTTTTGTAAACCTTGAGCAGCTGCATTACAGGTGATTTGGTGAAAATTTTCATAAGCTTGTATAAGGTAAAGTGATTTTACTTGTTATTACCATGGTATAATAAGGTATATTAAGGGAATTTTGCCTTAGTGAAATTGTTTTTGAGAAATCTTTCATATATTTCTATATGTTCTTGTATTTGCAGTCTCTTAGTTTTTCACATTTTGTTTAGTGGTGATTTAAAATTTATTTAGTTAGCATTTTAAGTATTTCTTAATAATTTAACACTGCATACTTCACTGAATTTTCATTTAGATTTTCTTTTCAAATCTTAACTATTTCTGAATAGTTTAAATTTTGCTTGAATTAATTTCTTCATAAACTAACCTTTGTAATTTAACTCAAGAATTAATTACATTTTTTGTTGATTTCAAGTAATAGTAAATTTTTTGAGATTGTAAATTCTGATTATAAATTTTGAATTTAAAAATAAATTTTTGTATTTAAAATTTTTACAACAGCGTTTCATTTCCTGACTGCCAGTGATAGGATTAGTAGTGTGCAGAAGCCATAGTGATAAACATGTTTTGTTCCTTTAGTTTTGCTGAAGCGAATTAAGACTAGGGAAACAGTTAAAGTTATTTGTTGGAGTTATTCCCTTTTACTTTAGTATACTTCTCATATGATTGGTAAGTTTTTAAGGAATCACTGTTGTCTTTAGAGTACTCAGTCGTAATTTTATTGTTATGAGAGTTCAGGTATCTGGGTGAAGTGAGGTAAATTTTTGAATTCTATGATTATTTGTGTAATAACTAGGCACTTGGAACACTTCGTGACAATACATATACACACTCTCTCTCACACACACACACATATAGATAGATAGATAGATAGATAGATAGATAGATAGATAGATAGATAGATAGATAGATAGATAGATAGATGGATAGATAGATAGACAGATAAGGGCAAATGCCATGAAGGAAAAAATGTAACATATCCTCATGAATCAGTTATACATGGATATAGATATAGATATAGATATAGATATAGATATAGATATAGATATAGATATAGATACATAACATGTTAGTGGCAGAGCATTAGGATCGTATTTGTAAAGGTCAAGGATCGATCCCGGCCTGTTGTCCACCGGTGACCATGCTGCAAATGGACACCAGCATAAATGGTACCCACCCCCGCCCCCCCCCCCAAAAAAAAAAAACCACGCCCTGGTGATCTCCTGTTTCTCTCCCTTATTTTATATAAAATGTGATTGATAGTTTTCTCTTTTTTTACCTTTATCTAGCAAGTATTCTGTCTATACATCGTCAGTGTAAACAAAAACATACAAACGTACTTAATTCAGATGCCATCGTAGCTGAAACCAATAATTTGGATAACTGTTTAACGTCAAATCTATCTGTTGTTTTGCAACTTTTGTTACCGAACGTTGCTTATTGAATTTTTTTTTAGTTTTGGCTGTGTGTGTACGTTTACCTTATTTTCCTCAAGCATGCGCATTTGCATATAAAAAAAACCTAATTAATTTTGACTATTTTTTCAATCAGGAATTCACGAAAAAAATTTAAAGACCTGGCTTATGAACTGTAAATCATTCTATAAGAGAAGTGCGTGTCAAAACAAAATTTCAGTCCTTAGTTTATGTAAATATTGCGTACTGCTTCGTATGTCTATTTGAAAGAGAAAGGGAGAATTTATTCATGATGAAGGGTTACTTTTAATACACGAGTTTCTCAGAAATACCACGGTGAAAACTCCGAATTTCATTAATCGGAAAGCTTACTTTCTCGCATGGATAATTTAATCTTCCCCTAGAACCCCGACCTATCTCGCTAAAAATATAACCACCGTTACACCAAATCTATAAAATGTTATTTGGTTTGGAGTCCCAGTTATAATCGATAAGGTTCATCTCTTAGATACCTAAAGTGCAGTAAGATGCAAAAAACTTCATTGCTCTGGTGTCGTGCTCCAATGAACTGATATCAGTAAAACGGACAAGAATGATTGTTCACTACATAAAGTCCATATTTCTTGGTAGTGGAAATTTCAGTAAGCTTGAGTGGCTCTGGGACCTTTCCTGTCCCGTTTTCTAATCTGGTGGGACCATTCTGAAATCAAGAAACCCTCTGTGAAAGTGGTCACAATAACGAACAAGAAAGAGGAAGGATTCCTAAATATTCCTTATCAAATTTAGGGGAACATAAATTAGCAGCTATTCTCTGAGCACATCAAATGATTACATTTTTGCCAGGTTGGAGTATACTGTATAATGGTGAATGAAAACTTCGCAGAAAATATTCAGTAAGAGAAGCAATATGTTTTACGGTCTAACGTTTGTGTCTGCAATAAATTTCCTTCATCATAGTTCAATGTATAAATTCAGTAAAAAAAAAAAAAAAAAAACTTTTAGACCATCGTCAACGGTGCGCATACACAAATATACACAAGTAATCACACACCCACACACACACATATATATATATATATATATATATATGCGTGCGTGCGTGTATGTGTGTGTGTATGTGTATGTGTGCGCGCTTATAATATCCCGCAAAGACGATTTTATTTATGAGACATATATATATATATATATATATATATATATATATATATAAACATATAAACGTTTGATATTTTAAATCATTCGTAAGAGCGATTACAATATATATATATATATATATATATATATATATATATATATATATATATATATATATATATATATATATATATATATATATATATATATAACGTTCTAGTAGATTACAAACTGAAACTTGTATATAATTGTAAAACTGCCCACGCAGTGTAGAAGTACATGTCATAACACATCCTTCACATTATTTTCTTTCTTTTTAAGGAGAAGGGAGCCCTGCGCAGCCTACTGCCCATTGCTGCACCTCAGTTTAGCCGCAAAGCGTGATGTATTCTTTTGTGCCGTGTGGGGTGACGAAGGCTGGAAGTTTTCAGGTTTTGCAAGTGAAAGGAAAGCACCAATATTCTTTGAGAAAGTTGCATTTGGTCATGAATTTTATATTACATATGGTGTTTAACACAATTACTGATCACTGATACTTAGTGTGGGATGGTGATCAGAAGTAGTGTTCGTGTTTATGTAATGGTAGTCCTTGCAAAGTCATATTTTTCTCAATACTTTACCAAGTACCTACAAGCGGGCTCCGATATCGAGCACTTTCTATGATGATTGTCTTTTTCAACATATGATTTATTTAACTGTGGTAAAGTTCTTTGGCGACACACGTATTTCACGACTAAACAACATGCTTGGAGTTTTTAATAAAATAGGTGCGAATTTCGCCATTGCTAAAGTTCAGCTCTGACCACTTGCCGGTTGCTGCATGTGGGCAGTGACTGTGGCACTGGCTCTGTAGTGTAGTATTGCCCTTGACCATATTAATATGGCATATCTGCTTCGCTTTGCAATGATTAAGGGTCTCCAGTATCAGGTCTAAGTTGTTAATTTTTTTTAGAACGTTGTAGGATCACACCTGGGTCAAACATGAGGTTTGCGCCTGCTTTATAGCCTTTAAGAAACATCAAACACCAGAATTTACGGAAAGTTAACACATCCTTTCTTTTATGTAAATTTGCTGATACAAAATTCGTGACTAACGCGTTGCCATACAGACATTGTTTCATACTGTGAAAATAAGTAGATCTCGTGGTTTCCAACAGATTCTTCTCTAACCTGGGAAAGCTGAGGAGGTCCCTTCAAGATAGCGAGTGAAACAGATCTGATGAATGGTTTCATCCCTTTGGAGATGGGATTAACTTAAATGAGGATCTTTGAATCTTATTATGACCTTCAGTTAAGATTATTCACGTCTGCTTTCTCTCTCTCTCTCTCTCTCTCTCTCTCTCTCTCTCTCTCTCTCTCTCTCTCTCTCTCTCTCACGATGTACTTCAGCTGGCTGACCACTCGGTACATTATTTACTACCTAGGTCCAGAAAACCACAATTTGTTCTTCATGTAACAGGCCCACTTCTCTCTGGACTCACAAGGGATTGAACCCGGGACCCCTTAGCTAGTTAGGCGAGTGTGATACCGGTTTACCCCGAGAAAAAGAGACGAAATGCAAGTGAACAGACACACTTGATATAAATGAGAAAAAAATTACGGGAGATGAGAGAAGAAAAAATATATTAATAGATAATGTACATGAACCACAAAAGAATATTGGTCAATGGAATTGGATGGAAACAAAAATGTGAATTAAACTGAATGGCTCACTGCCAAATGTAAGGCTTTCCGATTGGTCAAAGTCTGGTAGAATTATAAAAGCTTTCTCCAATTCTTTTTTATTTTTTACAGGGGTGGAAAATCTAATGGATTCCTTTTTTATATCAAATAAAAGAAGAGGAGTTCAGTGATATGCAATAATAATTTTTTCCTATTCTCTTCGGAATTATTACAGTCATATGGTATATATATATATGTATGTATGTATGTATGTATGTATGTATGTATGTATGTATGTATGTATGTATGTATGTATGTATGTATGTATGTATATATGTATATATATATATATATATATATATATATATATATATATACACACACACATATATATATATATATATATATATATATATATATATATATATATATATATATATATATATATATATATATATATATATATATATATATATATATATATATATATCCTTAAAAATTTAGCCATCTTGGAAAAGCAAGAATATAATTTCAAGAAAAATTGGAGCAATATGGATCTTTAAATCAGCTTTTTCACTGAAGTGTCATATAATAAATAGAAATGCACTGCATAAGCCAATCATATTCATCAAATAAGCAAGGTTTTGAGGAAAAATTGTAAAATTTGAATGAATAACTACACCACATAAAACACATTTCACTCTTTCATTTAACCAGTTATATGTTTAGCTGTCTGAACTTTTTATCTGTACCTGCATAAAAATAAAATCACGAATGAAAGAACAAATTATAGTCTCAAATTCACTTATAGTTTTAGTCAAAACTCCTATTGAAGTTAAAATGAATGTTTATGCCTTCCGTTTCCTTGAACTTACATGCAGGTACCCCAAGAGGATTATTATAACGAACGACTTATGCTGCTGAATATACCTCTCATGTCAGAGCTCCATCATGACTGTGAATAATGAAGACGATTTAATTAAGAGTTGATCATCACCTCCTGCTTATGCGAAGAACTGGGTCTCACCTTCCACCCCTCGCGTTAATATGTCATAATTGTGTCCAGCGGTTTATGGTCCCCTCCTTCCGCTCATAACACAAAGTCTTTCCTTGTCACACAACAGAAGACAATGAATAAAGATTATGACTAAGAAAAGGTGGATGAGAAGAAATAATGAAGAACCCATGGGCAATACAATTAAAAGGGCGGAAGTGGTTGGTACTGATTCTCATTACACGACGCTGAAATGGAAGAAAAAGCTCATATTTTGTTTCGTTTCCCGTAATAATGAGCACCTTTTATTCCTTTTTGGGAATTAATATCAGGCAACATTATGCATCGGAAAATAGAGACAATAGATTAAATAAGAGCTTCTAATGTGGACAGTAAGCAAGTTGTTACTCACCTTGGCATTACAATGGGTACAAACCGCCTTCTGGAACTCAGAACTCCTGTGGGCGATATTCATTATTTCTCCTTCGATGACTTTATTTCATTATAATGCAACGAGGGGGTGAGTAAGAGGCAGCGTCTACAGACTTACTAATTTATTCAAAACAACAACAGCGAAAGCGAACAAAACAGAGAAGAATATACAGTCAATTGTATTTGTTCGAGAATGGAAAATGGTACATAATTTAATTTTATATACAAGTTGCTAACAGTTCCGATAAATATAGCTGGAAAGCTGACATTGTACTGACTCTACTAGGAATGATACATTTGACGTGACATGGTTATGAACGACGTATACATAAAAAGGATGTGTGATGTTGGCTTTGTTTCGTATATGCTTGTGCTTGGCGCGAATGTCAGGAGATGCTTGAGAGGGGCGAATGCCAATAGGGTATGAGTTCGGACGGCCAGGTAAGATAGACGATTGTATAGGTCCTTGTGGGACCCTACAATACTTCCAGCCTCAAAGTTGCCAGGATGTTCTACCCAACTGAGCAGTCTTGCCTGTGATATAACCAAATGTCTGACGTTCCTTTTCAGCTTTCTATGTATAAGTCATACTGTTATCTCTCTTAATATCGCTTCTGTATAGCTCTTCGAGACAGAACTATTTATATCCATCTTATTTCTTCTGCACTCAGCATCAGTAATCTTTTAATTTTCTCTCCTTATTCTAAAGATATTTGCAGTATTCATTTAACATTAATGATAAATGATGCCGGTCTCCAGCTAGTCTAGTATCCCTGTTCATCATTCTCAATGAAAAAATATTTTGTTCTTGACACCATTTGGATTGAGGTTTCGTGTTAACAAAAAAAAAAAAAAAAAATGGACGAACATTTTCTCAGGTCCAACATTTCCCTCCAAATCGTGTATTTACGTATGGTTACTTTGAGATTCATATGTAACTCTGTTATTAATTATCGCAAATTTATTTTGACATTAAAATGACAAGCGCCTAACTTACCCAATGGACAACACATCACCATTTTGCCCTTTTTTTGTTGTTCCTTATCACTTAGTTCCTTCCACTAAATTTAGGGAAATTTCCGCGTAACAAGCCATTTATTTATTTAACTTATTTTCCCTTGCTTCTAACGGCGGCAGTTTTGCCTCACCGAACCGCTTTTTCAAGTCTGTAACTTTTTACTCAGCACTCAAACCCTTTTTCTACTAACATAGTTTTATGATTGTCTTTCTCTTAGATTTTGCTTCCCTGTCCAGTTTTAAATCTCCATCACTTTTCCTGTCAAAAAATCCAAACATCATTGTTTTCGGTTTGTTCAACAGACCAAAGCTCACCTTTCCTATCTAATTTATCGTTCCTTACACAGACCACAAAAGATTTTCTTCCATATCTCTCGTTCCCTTATCTTTCAGTCTCTCGACAGTTGCTTCCACTGATTTATCCTGAACATACTAAACGCATTTAATCCCACAAGACCAACCGCTGTACACAATTCTGCCGCTTCGTCCAACTTTCGAGCCTGCTTTCTTCTGAAATGTTTTCCATGGTATCTTTTCTAACATGGGAAAATTTTTAACCACTTCAGCAATGCATAATCTGTTCACTGTTATCCGCTGCTCATCCTCAGCACTTTTCTCATTTTCCACTCTAAAACGAAAAGTTTTGTTCCCAATAGGCTTTTGAACTATTAACACTTAAGTTTCATTCATTCATTGCTTTACGAATATTAACAATTAAACCTCTCTTGTGTCATTTTCTCTTCTTTAAGAAAGCCTTATCCTTTTCTCGATGCTAGTTTACTTCATTTTTCAGACAGTCACAGTCTTTCTCTGAACTATATATAATGACATCTGTGTTGCTGTAATGTCCGTGATTCTATCGCCACTAAAAGAATCTCTGTTATCTGTTCAGAATTCCATTAACTAGTTCCATCTGATCAAACGAATTATTCTAACGCTAACTAAATTCGTCTGCTATTTTTATTTTGCAAAATAGCAAAGTTATTCTAATTCAATCCCATAAGTAATACACTACTCTCGGAATTCACTGCAAATAATTCTTATGGATGAATACTTAAAAATACAGACGTGTAATCAAAATCCTTTTCCAAGTGTTTGACCCTGGCCTAGGTTGACAGCAGTACCGTTAATTAGTTACTCTCTCACTTTACTGCATAATCCCAGGGTGGAATGAACATATGTTTTATGCACAAGATAACTTAAGTCCTTAAATATGACAGCGAGACTTTACAGAACCGTGTAACAACACAAGTTCTTAACAACAGATTATTTTCATAACATGCAGTAGAAAAATAAGCTTATCAATAGAAAAATTGTATACAAAAATTACGTACAAGTACCATAAGAAATGTATTATAGTTACAAAAAAAAATAAATACGAGAAAGTATATATATATATATATATATATATATATATATATATATATATATATATATATATATATATATATATATATATATATATATATATATATATATATATATATATATATACGTGAATTACAAGTCTGAGTCTTGTGCAGTTTAGGTATGATATTAGACCAAGAAATAAGGCTAATGAACGGCCTCCTTTCCTGGCCTTATGGGGTCCTAAATCTCTTACGAGTACTGTTGACATACAAAAATGCAGTTAATCATGAATAGGTTGTTATTAATCATTACGACCCACTTACATTCTCGAGTAACATCGTCGTTATTTCTGCTTTAAGTTTTAGACAATGTGATAATATTTCCGACCGTTTTTCTGTCTTTTAAATAACATTTTCCATAGCCACACACACACATATATAGTATGTGTATATGTATATATATATATATATATATATATATATATATATATATATATATATATATATATATATATATATATATATCACACATTACCACAGGTGAAAAATAAGAAACGGGGTGTAGGTCCTGACCGGTTTCGACTTTATTTCCAAGCCATTGACGAAGGACTGATACAGAGTATGAGAAGTCACAAATATATATACTACAAGAACAGTACTGACGAACATACACAACCGTTAGAGACTAAATATCCCCACTCAGGCCGGTGTCGAGGTAGGAGTGGCCTTTAAAACTCATTTGGCTAAAAATCACAATATACTCTCAGGGGACATTGCTGATAAACAAACCATACGCCACCTCAGATCCTCACCTGACAGGTGTCACGGAGGCGGAGTTAGGAAACTCATTAACATTACTACCCTCGTACTGTGTTTACAAATATGATAATCCTATTTTCATACATCTCTACTGCCTACCTTAAAGTTTAAACAATTTACAAATTTTTTTTTATATTAAAGGATCAAGTTTATACATCCCTTGACTGATATTCATATTATGGTTGTAACTTTCTTTTATAAAGCTAGATTCAATGATATTCCTTTCCAGTGCATTATTAGAATATACAATCCTTTTTGCCCCTTCCCAGTTGATAGCATGATTGTTCTCACTAACATGTACAAATATACCACTGTTCCCTTGTGCATATCTCACACATTTCTTATGCTGTTCAATTCTTTTTTCCAGTGCTTTCCCGGTTTGGCCAATATAAAAGTTGTCACAAGACTTACACGGAATTTTATATACACACCCTTTAATATTGTCTGGGGAGTTCTTGATAAGTACATTTTTCATTGTTGTATTGTTCTTAAATGCGACATTAACACCAAAATTCTTAAGAAGATGAGGGATATCTTTCATTTTATTATTATAAGGCAAAACAAGCAAATTTTTTGTGTTGTAAGGTTCTTTCTGATTTTGATACATAGTCTTTTTTGCCGCTTCAAATGCACTGTTTAATACACTATCAGGATATTTCAATTTCTTGCCTGCATTCCTAATCTTATCTATTTCATCATCAATATATTCAGGGCTACATACCCGTAATGCTCTTAAAAACATAGATGAAAACACTGGCTTGGAAATAAGGTCGAAACCGGTCAGGACCTACACCCCGTTTCTTATTTTTCACCTGTGGTAATGTGTGATAAATGAATCACGTACAAAAAGTGATAATAATCATATATATATATATATATATATATATATATATATATATATATATATATATATATATATATATATATATATATATATATATCTCTCTCTCTCTCTCTCTCTCTCTCTCTCTCTCTCTCTCTCTCTCTCTCTCTCTCTCTCTCTCTATATATATATATATATATATATATATATATATATATATAATGTGTGTCTGTATGTGTGTGTGTGCGCGCGCGCGCATGTACAGTATATTTTGCCATATTACAATGGTTTTTCAGTGTCCTTACATACCTAACTCATACAATAGGGACGCTGTTCCCGTATATCAAATACGATCATTTACAAACGAAATTTCCCCCATAAATATCCATCCAATCACAGCCGCCTGAAAAGCTCGTTCTACATTCCTGAAACCAATATAACTTCCGGAACAGGAACAAATCCTCATAATGTATACTTTTATTTAAAACCGAAATTACTGACGGTTTTCGTACGAACGCTCACTCATATCTGGATAATAACACTCCATTCCATTGTGTTGATAACTATTGCAAAAACAATCCCCGTTCTGGTGAAATGCAACAAAAACCAGCTGGATTTAAACGTTTGGCTTTTAGTTTTAATTTCTATTTTTGGATCGATTTCTAAAAAAAAAATACTTTATACTCACACACACACACACAAACGCACACACACACACACACACACACACACACACACACACACACACACACACACATATATATATATATATATATATATATATATATATATATATATATATATATATATATATATATATATATATATATATATATATATGTATGTATATATATATATATGTATGTATATATATATATATATATATATATATATATATATATATATATATATATATATATATATATATATATATATATATATACTGTATATATTGTTAAAAGCAATAAATGGGTACAATTATGAAGGCAATGCCCATATAAATAAAACAGGCGGAGAATTGAGGAGCGTTATATTTTGGACGTTATCTCTACCCTTTCACAAATGTATGGTGAGATTTGGTTTGCTTGACATTATTATAGATTAATGTGGTATGCCTGTTTAATCAATCAAACGAATAATGCAATACAAATTCCACAATTATGTAGTAAACTGTATTACTATGTAAAAGACGAAACCAAAGACCTTCGAACACCTGAACGGCGACACCTAGAGGGCAGTTTTCCTAAAAAGGGATTTTAAAATAATCGGTGGCGGGGAGAGAGGGTAACAACCCATCACTGGTGTTGTTAGGTGATTCAGAATTCAGCCAGCAGTTGCGCCAACCTCCTTGATTTTTCTGACTTGCGATGTTGCCATTGCTTGTGCTGCATAGGTGCATAGGTGACATATTCTTTAACATCCACAGGGACGTTGGTTATCTGTAGAGAGAGGGGGAAGAGGAAGCAGAGCATCAGGGTTCACACGGTCAAAGTCAGTTTTGAAATTAAAATGTTTTATGTAGTGTTTAGCAATAAACCAGTTGATGAAAAGGTTTTCATTTGCAAGTATCTTGTTATCTTCAAAAGATTTTCCCATGTTTATAGCGGCACCTTCCGCTAATCTTCTCACGTGAGAATAGTCACCTTTAAAAATAGTTTGTGCACCGTCCCAATTTATTCTGTGGTCTAAAGAAGATCATGCACAGGGTAAAGTGAGGATGCTAGGCCTAAGGATTTATCACATGTTCGAAAATCACATCAAAAATTGCATAGAACTTTTTATTGTTTGAAAATGGGAGGTAGCTGTGGTTAAGATTTTCAATCCCTCCAATTCTCCTTCAAATCAATACCAATTAGAAAGTCTTAACCTGGATCTTGGTTTTTGCTTGGGCACCAGTAAACAAGATATTCTCCAAGGTGTCAGCAATACAAATTGTCATAATTTCAAATACCTAGATTATAATTTTAACTCTCTAGAAGGTCTTATTCCTAGATGAAAGCACTTGGTATTTCTTTATCTTATCTTACCTGTGGCCCCTGCTGAATATGCATAAACGCATATATACATACATATTTTCATGATGTTGCCTTATAATGTGTATAGCATTCCATGTTTTGATATATTTACTCTTCTATTAATCATGTATTATGTGTAATAATAATAATTGTTGAAATATCATATGTGGTGTAATGTCAGATCTCAAAAGAGTTGGTGATTTAGATAACTTAACAGCGTAATTTAGAATTAAAAATACAATATTAATAGTAAAGTAGTATGTGATCGCACATTTTGTCCCCTAGCTACAATTGTTCCATACTCGTGATTTTGTGTCATGTTTTGGTTCAGTTGTTGTCGTGAGAAGTAACTAGTAAGCGAGCGAGGGAGTGGTAATCAAGTTGTGTTAAGATTTCTGTAAAAGCTTTGTCCCATATGAGAAGAAGATGAATGATTTTGCAATGCTTCATGTACTGTTCTGAAAACCAACTTTGGTTCTTTGTCTTGTTTTGAAAGAGTGCCATTTGTGGCTGCCAGCTGCTGTCTGTTTTGATCATGTTGAGATTTCATTAAGAGCGTCTTCCCATACGATTTTTTGTTCGTGTCGCATACACGTTTTTGAGAGTAAATGCACGTATGTCGATTGATTACATCATGTTCTGTAGGATTGCATTGCTCTAATCATATATTGTTCTGGTGTCGTCTGATTGTTTCATTTCCCACTGGTATCCTAAAGTTTGCACATTCTGATTTCAGAGACCGTTGGTGTTGGTTCCCTCTCTCTCCCTCTCTCTCTCTCTCTCTCTCTCTCTCTCTTTCTTCAAAAGAGAAGTTATTAACATAGAATATTTGTGTGGTCATCAGTATTAAACTTAGCTTTTGAGATCTGAATGTAGGAAAAGTGTATTTGGTAACGGCACCTGACAAAAAAGTTTGTTTTGTGGATTTTGCGAAGGTTTTCACAAGCTTGTGTAAAGTAAAGTGAATTTTACTTATTATTACCATGGCATATTAGGGAAATATTGCCTTAGTGAAATTATTATTGATAAATCTTTTGTGTATTTTTGTGTGTTCTTGTGTTTACAATCTCTTGATTTTTCACATTTTTATATTGGTAATTTAACATTTATTTACTTAGCATTTTAAATATTTCTTTATAATTTAAGATTGCATACTTGATTTAATTTTCATTTACGAGGATTTTCTTTTCAAATCTTGAGTAATTCTTGATAGTTTAAGTTTTGCTTAATTAACTTAATTTCTTGATAAATTAAAGTTTTGTGAATTAGTTTTGTTTAATAATTTAACTCAAGAATTAATAAATTGTCTGTTGTTTTCAAGTAATAGTAAATTTTTTCAGATGGTGAATTCTAATTATAAATTTTTTCTTTAAAAATAAATTTTGTATTTAATGTTTTTAAAAAACAGTGTTTCATTTGTTGACCACCAGTCAATAGGATTAATTGTGTGAATAAGGCAAAGTGATAAATATGTTTTGTTCCTTTAGTTTTGCTGAAGTGTATTAAGACCAGGGAAACAGTTAAAGTTGTCTGATGTAGTGATGCCCTTTTACTCTAGTATATTTCTTGTTTAATTGTTGATACCTCACACTTCTTTTGATAAACTTAGTTTGATTTTTCACGTGATTAGTAAAGCTTTTTAAGGTATCACTCTTACCTTTAGAGTATTCACTAGTAATTCTTATTGTTATGATAGTTAAGATACCTGGCTGAAGTGAGGTAAATTTTTGAATTCTGTGATTAGTTGTTTTTCTGAAATATGACAATTAACAGATTGGTTTTAAGATTGCACATCGATATATTACATTATTCGGTCATCCAGTTTCCATTTATTTGCTAATATAAAAAAAGCCTTGTAACTTTGGTGCTATTTACTGGACTCGCTTAAGATTTATTTTACCGATGCCGTCATAAGAGAAACACTTTTAGGATTTTACATTAGATATCATTATGACAGTTTTTCATGAGGAGTCAGCATGCTGAAAATATTTCCCAGGCGCACAAAATACTTATGACGATTAGTCTGTGTTGTTGCCTTTGTTTTGACCCTGCAACAAAAACACTTGCTTTTCCAAATTTTCCTGCAATTTTGTAAATACAACCTTCTTTTTCAATTGAAGATTTTTTTTAATCAATAATTACCACTCATTAGATACTTTTTGAAAAAAAATACTGAAATGTTATGCATTTAAAATTTCAGTCTTTTAAAATTTGAGTAATTTTACACCTCGAATTCGCTAGTCTTATGCCTGGACACAATTACGACAGGAGGGAGAGATAATTTATTGCGTTGACCATATAAAACACACCAAAAAGAAAAGTAAAAAATGCTCCGAATTTTCTTCGCTTCAATCGAGTTTTCTGCACAGCATATAATGCTGTATGAGCCGCGGCCAATGAAACTTTCAGCCACGGCCCGGTGGTGGCATGTCCCATAGCGTTGACAAACGCACGATCATGGCAAACTTTAACTTTAAATAAAATAAAAACTACTGAGGCGAGAGGGCTGCAATTTGGTATGTTTGATGATTGGCGGGTGGATGATTAACACACCAATTTGCAGCCCTCTAGCCTCAGTAGCTTTTAAGATCTGAGAGCGGAAAGAAAACGTGAGGACAGACAGGCACAGCCATCTCAATAGTTTTCTTTTACAGAAAACTAAAAATTTACTTAAGAAGTAAGGTCAATTCAGTTTCCTCTGGATTTCTAGTTTGCAAAATTTTAGATTTTCTATTTTTGCAGAATTCAGAACTAAGGCAAATATTATTGACAGAATTTTTTTCGGATTCAAATTGGAATGTGAATGAATCTCTATCTATTTGGGTCTTTTGCCCTTTAAATATCATTATACTACAGGCTGCTCACGGAGCGATACACCGTGCTGACATTGGGCCAGCTTGAACAACAAGTAGATATTATGGATGACGTGAAGATTTAAAGGAGGGCGCAGAGTCAAGGCTAAATAACAAGACTTATAAAAAGAAAAAAACAATTTATGAAACGTCATTAAAGTTTTTGAAAATAGATAAATGCATATATGAAGGGTCGTGTAAATGAGGAGTGCCTTTACATAAACCTGATGGTAAAAAAAAACTTTGGTCTTAACAGGAATTACTGTGCTATCTGAATCAGGGACCTTTTATGCTCTTTTGCTTTGATCAAGGCGGCCCTTAAAATTAAAGAATTTAAAATCTTTCTGGAAACCAGCAAAAATTTACGAAGGAACAGAAATTGATTTCAACACCAGACAAACAGTGCCTTTCTCTCTCTCTCTCTCTCTCTCTCTCTCTCTCTCTCTCTCTCTCTCTCTCTCTCTCTCTCTCTCTCTCTCGCTGAGGGCTCATTCAAAGGAAGCAATTAGGAGCTATTTACAGAACACCTGATTTCATTGATAAAAAACATAAAATGAAATTCTCGTACCGAGTTTTTCATCTTAGATTAAATGTCCATTTCAGTATGATTCTAGAGCAGAATGGTGAAAATGAGTGTTTTTACATCACTCATAAAAATCATTTATGAATCAAACCATAAATCTCTAACTGGACTTGGCTAACAGTAAGGAAGACTCCTTTCCTCCCATTTCTGCAAATATTCCATTTTTATTTTTATTGCATAGACAGCATTAATATTTACCTTACCCAAATGAAGCCATCTGTTTCTTTTAGAGTTCTCGCCTCCTGCGCCTTACGTAATTTTTATTTGAGACAGTCTGGGCCCTCGCTTGTTGTGTGTATGTGTCTGCCTCATTCCTTCGTCTCGTCTCAAATGGCTGCATCCACTCAGTTGCGAGTAGGCCTCTGAATGCAAATCTAAAAGTCCGTTTTCCCTAAATCTTTGCAGCTTTACTATAGTCCTAATTTTGCACAACTCCCCATATTCAAATCTGTGTTAATCCTAAATTAGACATTTCAACAGAGAGCAAAGCAGAGCATGAGCAGCATTGGTATTGATAGTACAAACGACTCCATTCCCTTGTCTCATCTGATGCTCCCGTTTAATGGAAAGAGCAACTGACAGACGAGGGGAGGCCGAGGTATATCTCGTGAAGTCATATCTATGCACCAATATGTCAGTGGTACCAACATATCCATCCCCTTTAGCGCCCCGGACACCACATTCGATAAATGGAGAACTAGAGTTATATTATATTACAGGAAATTCAACCTGACACCAACTGTCTGTGTACCTGTCTCTCGTTGTGGTTCAGACTTCTCGCATCGCTTTCTAATTAACACACGCAAGACAAATCTGGGTTTTCGCTTTCTAGTTAGTTCATAATTTTCAGAGATGTTGGTTCCGCAGTCCATTCATAGTTTTGAGTCTGATCCTTTCCTGTTTTGCCTTATCTTTGTTCGTAATCTTGTGGCACATGTAAGCAAACAAGTATATGCTTCAGTAACCATGCGATCAGTTTCTATATGAATATACTTTCCATACTTGAAAACAGTGTTTGATAATTCACACACACACACACACACACACACACACACACACACACACACACACATATATATATATATATATATATATATATATATATATATATATATATATATATATATATATATATATATATATATATATATATATATATATATATATATATATATATACACACACACACACACACCCACACGCACACACACACACACACACACACACACACACATATATATATATATATATATATATATATATATATACATACATATACTGTATATATAAGTTGATTTTGACTCTGCTGTTAATATCCCTGTCAAGTCAAGTTCTGTATATTATGTCGTAACCAACTGACCTTTATTATAATAGATGAGTACTAGTTGAGTAACTTGAGTGCATATATGATAGTTTGTACCATTACACATGATTTATTTGGTTATATCATGGAGAAGCACACACAATCCCCACGTGGGACAGTACGTCACACGGGAGCTTATTGCACCATACAGGAACACGAAGAAGAATGTGACTGGTGACAATGGGTTCACCTCAGTGCCACTAGTGAATGACCTGTTGGACAACTATCAACTGACGTATGTTGGAACTCTCCGTGCCAACAAAAGGGAAATTCCTGTGGAAATGACTAATGTGAACTTGTTTATGCTAGGTCAAAGTGCTTTTCTCTTTGACCATGGTAGCTCACATCCCACACCCCCCCCCCCAAGAAAAAAACTAAAAAAAAGAAGAAGCATGTCCTATTGCTCTCATCAGTTCACACCCAAATTGACATTTGTCAGAATAGAAAACCGGAAATAATCCAATATTATAAGGACACTAAAAGTGTCGTAGGCACATTTGATCAAATGTGTACAATGTACTCAACTAGCAGGTAAACAAAGCGATGGCCCATCACTGTATTTTACGTCATCATTAACGTTGCCGTCATCAATGCCTTTGTGATATACACTAAGGTTTGTGAAAAACGTGGCAGGAAACGCATGGAAAGCCGTAATTTCATGAAGTCATTGGCTATAGAACTATTCAAACCATGCGCAGAGGAACGACTATCATTTCTGGGCCAGCAGCGTAGTATTCAGGAGAATATTAAATCTGTCTTCCCTGAGTTCAACATCCCCTGGAAAGTTCCAACTGGGTTGACAACAAAGAAGAGACGTACGCTGTGTACAGTGAAGGGACAGAAAAACCAAGTACCAGTGCATCTCCTGCAAGAAACCTGTGAGTCTGAAGTACTCGTGCTCCTTCTGCATGGACAGCAACTAAACCATGGTATGAGCATTTTTGGTGTCATGTAGACTGTCAGGATTATCATATTTGACAAAGACTGTCCTTATACTGAGGATTTTACAGTTTGTATAGCAACAACAAAAGTACTGCCCTTATCCCAGCAGAACTTCTGGTGGCTGTACATAAGCTATTTTGTAACACGATTTTTTTCCTCATTTGTTTTCCTCGTTTACAGAACTGGCTGGACCATTTGCAATGGCGTCTCCACACCGTGAAGATCCATCATACCATTAGCATCATTGTCTTATTCATTTTCATACGGGGCCCATATAAACAAAAATGTTATTTTCCTTTTTGCATTTTTTATAATTTGCCAAAAATGCAAAAAATAAGTTAATTTTCAGTTTATATTTAGTATTACACACTTAAAACAACCAAGAAGGAGGTACAATTGTCAAAGGTTCAATAAAATAAACACAAGTATTTTATTTTTATTTCATTCACGGGAATTTCAAAGGTGATATGCTACTCTATGGTTAAACTCAAAATAAGTCTAGAATTCATTTTACTGTGGTAATAACTAAACCCAAAATAGATATGTAAGTCCTTCTTAACTGAAATGATTGGAACCAATGTCTTCATAACTTTTTGGGGCGGACGTAGAGGTGACTGGAACAATAGCTACAAACAATAGTTACGCAATACACACATATACGAGTGTATATATATATATATATATATATATATATATATATATATATATATATATATATATATATATATATATATATATATATATATATATATCGATGGTTGAGTGGTTATGATCAGTCACCCTAATTCCACTCCAGGAAGGTAAAGTTTCAAATCTTGGTTAAAAAAGGAAGACATGATACTTTTTGGGTGTATATTAATTACAAGGTAGGGTGAATTGAGTGTTAAGAAGTAATAAGTTATTTGTAGCTTAATTAACGCTTGAAACCATAAAAAAATTCATGTGTAAAATTGACAGAATATCACACACATGCACACACAAATTTTTTTAAGGATACATGAAAGGCGTTAATGAGTTGTTAAGGATGAACTCACAGTTGGCAGAAATTGTCCAGCTTTTACAATATAGGTAGAAGCGTCATGTAGAGGCTTATCAAAGTGCTTCAACGCCTAGTGTTCTTACGAAGGGCTCCTAGAATTCGCCAATGGAGCCCACACCCCTCATCTATTTAGTCATATCTAACTGTAGGCACTGGAGACTTCGCCATCCCTGTCAGCCACTGCTATCTAATGAAATTTACTTATAATATTCCTTTTGGAAGTGTTAAGATCTTTCCAGTGTTGTATGAATTAATCAGCTAAATGTCTCTGAGATACCTATGACATCTGAGGTAAAAGAAAAAAAAAAGCACTGCTGATATGAATGATAGCAGAATAGATGCTGTTAATGCAAAATTTGGTAAAGCTGTGGAAGTGACTGCAAGGAATGTAAAGTTGATGAGGATAAAGAATGCAAGGCACCTTTAGTTAAGCGAGTTACAAGTGTAATGCTGCTGTATAGTGGTGAAAGTGTTATTGAGTGGCTGACTATAGCATATAGACTATTTCTTTGAAAGGGAAGGGTTCCAAATGGCGATTAACTGTTCCTCTGTATGAAGTTAAAGACAATAAAGGTAGATATAGTAAAAATTGTAGGGCATAACAATACATAGTATACAGGGTGAATCTGACTGAGAAAAAGACAGGTGACAACATTGGTATGTAAGAGCAATGTGGATTCAGACAAGGAAAAGAGTATACATGAAGTTTTTTCCATGTAAGAATTATGAAAGGGGATTGAGAGCAAATAGGAATAGCTGCACGTGTTGAACTGATAGAAATATAACGTTAGGGTATGACAGAACTTCTATATGGTAATTTAACGTCTCTATGACAAAAGCATAATATGTGCTGAAACATGCATTTAAAATGCTTTGTTTGGAATAAAAGGAGTTTCAAAGATTCGAGAAATCGGAGAAAGGACATTAGACATACGTGGGAAATTGGTAATTAAGGTAAAGTGGAATGGCTGATGTTTATAGATTATACATTTGGTTAATTTATACTAGTATTTAGGAGTGTTCATTTGAAACCGATAATAATTGGATAAGAGGTAAGTCTGAGAATAAGCAAAGCAAGGAGGGCAGCAGCATCTGTGCACAAGAGAAGGTATCTAAGGAAGCCAGTACTGGAATATACAACGGGCTTGCTGAGTCAACTCTCTGTTATGGATGTGAAGTGCGGATTTTGAGTGTGAATGAAAGTAGGAGGGCTGGAGCAGTTGAAATGGCGATAAAAATGAGGATATGAGGAAGTGGTACAAAGGTTGCCACAGGTGAAAAGTTGGATCAGAGTGTTTTGAGATGGTTTGATGATGAGGAGAGAATGAAGGACGGTAGGATGTAAAATAAGAGGGAGGAGAATATGGAGACCTACAATAATCTAGATCTCTACCGGGAAAATGTATTAGAACAGAGGGTCCTTATTATCCATGAAGACAAAGATTATGGGAAAGACGGAGGTCAGTGACATCACGTGTGTAAGGGGTTTTGACGTCCTGGTGATGAGCCTTTTATGTTGGTATGTAAAGTGATTAAGTTTGCAGAATTTTCGCACAGGGTTTCACACTCTATTTCGTAGTTGAAATGTGAGAATGGGCTTGACCATTCCCTTGTTTTACACACACACGCGTACACACACATATATATATCTATAAATGTGCGCGCGCGCGAGTGTTTGTACAGAAAACTCTTCTCATATTTCGTTCGTTAAAGCCTTCCGAACACCGCCCACAAAAGCTGTCGGAAGGGAAGAGCAACCGCGCAGCGGCAAACCAATTTCAAACTAGGTACGTTAATTACGGTTTGCTTTGAATAATTAATTTCAGCATAATTTTGTGTATGTTAAAATGATACCCCGAAACACTTTTAGGAATTCAAGTTCAGCAATTAAAATCTTTTTTCTGTTGTCACTGTCGTTTATCTAGGTTACTAGAAGCGAGTTTGAGTAATAGTAGTTGTAGCGGACGTGGAGGCAAAGGAAGGGGGAGAATATGAGCGCTTTAGAATGTCTAACGTGGAACTGTTTAATAGTTTAAAGACTGTGAAATGCGCGGTTAAATTGAAGAAATGGTCCATTTTCATCAAGAATTCTCGAGTAGACCAGACACGAAAGTAGAGAGTAAAATACCTTCATGCATTTGCTTTATAATCTTATGAAAATACCCTCGGAACTTTTGTTTACTGACATACGTATATTTTACCTTTTGATTGTTTTTTTCAGGGATGAATAAGAATAATCATCAATACGCCTTTATTGTTAATTTAATAATAACAGAGAGGAATGATTTCCGATACACAAGAATCTTAGACGAAGAAAAAATAACATTGTGAACGGGATTATTTTTTATACTTGAAATTTTTTAACAGTTAACTACGCTATATAAGAAATCTCCTCTATACTTTGAATGCGAGAATTCCTTTAATGTTCATGGTATCAGTCTACAAATATGTGAAAAAATCGTAAGCTGAATTTTTTAATTTAAAAGATACTATGCTCATTTTACATTTGATGAAAAGGTATTTAAATAAAGTATCATTCTTGATAGGAGCTAAAATAATGTGGAGTTTAATTGCAAGAGGGGTATTGGAGGAGAAAAGCAGATCAAACAAATTAAGGGAATTAGTTCCTGATGCGACGCGCGCCAAGTCTCATCTCAGATCTTACAGTTTTTATGGTTCATTAACTGATTTAATGAACAGCCAAACTTGAGTGATTCGGGATTTAGAATAACCTGAATCCTTATTTGCACAAGCGAAGTCCAGTAACACATGGTAGAAAAAGTTTTAATATGATGAAAAATCACCATTATTATATAAATAAAAATTATCACCATTAAGTTATTAAAAAAAGTTAATTGCCTCGTATAGAAATCTGTATCAAGAATCTGGTGGTTTTCTGCATCACCCTAATCACTCAGAATAATTTTCCTCAGAAAAGTCCCAGAACCCGTAGGTACCGGGTAAAAAAAAAAAAAAAAAAAAAAATCAATCAATCAATCAATAAAATAAAACTGTAAACAAACGCCGGAATGTTGATGCAACATTCAGCCTTGCCACGGAAGGAATCCAATTTGCTTGAGAAATCCGATCATCCAGTCAAGCTTACTCAAGGAAACCTCCGCTGTGGCAACTAGCCTAATGGCTAATCATTATCGCTGGCGAGTCTTGCAACTAGATTTTATTCGTCTTGAAATCTCTTTATTGCCTGTCGAGGATTCGGTCGCAATCTGGGAAAACAGATTGCTAAATATTGTAATGCGGCATGATTGCGTCTGCAAGACTTCGATGGAACCTTCAGCAATGCTCGAGATAATATTAAGATCTTTTGCTAATACATTGCAGCAGCTATAAACGAGTCAGCAGTCATAATTCTGTATGTATCACTTTTTCAATGACTTGCTTTGAATTTATGGCGTCAGCGGAAAGCTTAACTTGCAGTCCGATTCTGGAATGATAACGAAAAAGACATGAAATTTATGTTTAATATATATATATATATATATATATATATATATATATATATATATATATATATATATGTATGTATATATATATATATATATATATATATATATATATATATATATATATATATATATATATATATATATATATATATATATATATATATATACACACACACATTACTCGTCATCCGTTTTATAGTGTCTGTACGGAACCGTTCAAAATTAGCAGGGTTATTTCGCTCTTGAAGAATTTTAATTCACACTTTGGTAAATGGATTTGCATAACGTTTTCCTTTAACATCAAATTTCTACGGCTTTCAGTGTTCAGCAGTAGTCATTTCATAGCATCAATGTAATCTTGTTGGCTGAAATAAGATTAACACACCACTGCAAGATGGACATCAATAGTATTTGACCGGCGACACTCTCGTATAGACTTGTCGGTAATGTTTTTCTTCTGGTATTTAGACGTCCATAAACAGAAAATTTATAAGGCGCATTGCTTTACGTATCGCAGTTGTATAAAATCAACCAAGCTTTTTCAGGTATATTGACATGACAAAGTGTGGACAAGGTCTTGGAAACACTTAGCGCGCCCATAAAGGTGAATCAGCTGCTACACCAAATTAGCACGTCAGAGGAGCTAACAAGGACTAAAGAATACAAAAAGATTGACCCTTTCATCACTGGACAACGCCATTCCCAGTACCATCAACATCTTTATTCCGCACTGCATATTCCACATAAATACGCTTTTCAATCACCAACGGTCCACATTCACCAGTGATCACAACTGAAGTGCTGCCAATCAGAATTTATGGCTTTGTCGCGTAAAGTGTTGTCATGGGCCTGTTAAACTTCATGTGTTATTAAGTTCCCCAACAACCGTGACCAGGTTGTCACGCAAATCGAATGATCCAGTTGAGTTTCCATTCGAAAGTCTCTCCCGATGTTCACAGATGTCAGCAACTTGCATTATTTTATTTCGTTGGCTGAAAGTTTTAGTTTTGTTGTTTAGCTGGTTTTCAAGATGCGACAAAAAATCTTTGCTGTACTCCATTCTCCTTACAATTGATTCAAGTGCATCAGCCATAAATGATTCCAGATACGATTTTAGGTGTGCATTACAGTAGGCTTTTGGTCAAATATATGTTTAATAATAATGAAAATTGAAAGGCGTTAAGTTATATGTGGTAAACTTTCGTAAATGATGACAAAAATGACCTTGTAGGAGACATGGCCTTATAACTTTACAATATGTATTTGACAAAACTTTTTTCAGATAATGTCGGGTGTATTAAGAGAACATAAGTACCATCAGACAATATTTACAGTCAAACTCCATTCCGGAGGAGGTGAGGATACAGAATGTTTTGTTTTGAGCCCATCGTGATTACTTGTACGAGAACACCTAAAGGTAATTTAAATCTAAAGTTTTCTATAAGCTGTGTGATATTACAGATAGATATGAAATATATCTCTACGTTCACGATAGCAAATATGAAATTTAGTCTTGTAATGACATTCAAGTTTATCTCTGAAAACAATGCCATTCGCTAACTGACGTCTCAAACTTCCAAGAGATGTGTAAAAATTTACCTGAATCTTCTTCTCTCATGATGAAAGAGAACTGGGAATATGTTATATCATTAGCCGTAGAGATGTTCAAATACAACAAAGTCCATTCTCTGCTCTAGACTTGTGCATTACCCCATCCACTATTTTACATCAAATTTTGACAAAACTGAGAGAAGTAAATGAAAAGTTGAAATCATCTGCGACAAGTTTTAAACAAGGAAATACCAAAGTTAAGTTCTAAGCTTAATATCACCATGGAAGGAAATCAATATATCGTAAAAATCATATCAACAAATTAGGTTCATTTTAAGAATGATATTGTAACGCACTCCTCCTGGCACTGCATACTATTTTAGTGTACTCTGAACCGGGCATTAGTTTACATGTGTTTAGGAATAAAAAATTAGCAGGGTTGGCTTTTAACTAACAATCCTGGACATTCGAGACATTCGTATACGGTTACATTATTCTGTGCAGTATGTCGATAATCCGATCCAAGCTGACATGCCACTGGTATGAGAATAATGAATAGAGTGTGTAAATCTTTTCCAAACACAAAATTTTAGCAATGACAGACGATGGAAAATATCTCTCATTTTTTTTATGACCGGAATTATCCACAGACTTCTGAATTGCTTATCAAACAACGCAGGCAGTAATCCATAGAGTCAATAATAGACTGACGATCAGCCCACCAAGCATATGACCTCGGAAGTACATTTTGAAACACCTGGTCCAGCACAAAGCACTGTAGTGAATTGACGAAACACTGGGCCAGCTCATAGCTTTTTTCCCACTCTTTTAATTATTATTTTATCACAGGTAAATTCATGTATAGTGTATAATATACATGAATTTACCTGAGGTCTATTCTAGTTGAAGCAAAAAATTTTGTATTGTGTTCTATAAAAATCTCTAATACGAGAAAACGTCTTGTAAACAAACCGACGACAAAAAAGGCTGGAAAAGTCATTTCTATATGTTGTTCAAAGTCTTCGAATGACACTTAAAAGAACTGTTAAATAAGGACTACAGTAAGAAAGTACTTTCGACTTATTTGGAGAAACATTTTTCTTAAAAGAGGGGAAAGCCAATAAAAATACCTGACGATTTAGCAGGCATAGGTTTAACAGCTGTTTGGCCAAGATTCTTTTCCTCGTTGGTACCAGTCTTAAAGGCGATTTTTTCCCTGGCATGATGATTCGAAGCTTTTACCACAGCGAAATAATTATTTTAATGCGAAATTATGCTTTACTTAGAATAAATCTTAAATTGCTTTGGGGCACAGGCGTATCTTAAGTTAACAGACTTCATTTTCTTGCTATCACCAATCTATGAGACGCATCGCTTGGAGAAAAGAAATTGTACCAGGATTTGTTACTCACATGAAAAATACAACTATTTTTTACTTTGAATCTAATAAAAGACTTTTTTCTATGAGGAATTTCGTTGAGGAACCACGTGTGATAAAATACATTTTGTTAATCAATTCTATGCTTCCTTTACATTCTAAACCTGAAAAATTGGTAACATAGACACTATTAGCAACTGCAAAGGATTTTTAATGATTGACAAAGTACGGCAGGTGTCCTTTTGCATCACAGTAACATGTCTAAAAGACGAGACTTGTCGACACAACCAGTAACCTATAGGCCTACATGCTAATAAAGCATTTTAATGATGAGCATAATCCTTGTTACTTATGTGGCATATATAAGATTGATTATGATCTGTTTTCAAAGCTGAAATCGCCATTGTGTACCAACATGTATTATGCTGAAAATACAAGACCTGTATCTAACGCTAACAAGACATTTATCTTTGAAGCACAAAATTATGGATGAATGAAATTTAGTATGTTTGTTTACTTGTGAAATGTTATTCCATTTTCTCTTGAAGATTTCCTATGCCTATTTCTACAGTTATGGGCTATACAATGTACTATTATGAAATTGATGAAGAAAAAAAAATTGCGGGACACACTAAGCACCTTTACAATTTCCGTGGTTCCCCGGTGTTTGGAGATAGCCACAAGGCTCTCCCCTGGCGGTGGCAAACCTAACTACGTAAATTTATTACTATAATAGTATACAAATAACGTTTCCAGTCATTTTTCACACTCTGCACCAATCCACGTCTTACTACTTGAAGCTCTTTATGGTTAAACTCAGTCCGTCTACAGTATCCGAGGAACATTAATTTTGCTTCAGTCGTTCAAATGGTTTTTTCAGATTATCTCCTTCTCAAAAAAAAAGAAAAAAAAAAGTACTACATGAAGCCTGACGTACACTCTCCTAAGTACCAACGAACATAATGTACTTTAGGAGAAGTTCTGTTCAATATATCGCAATTCTCCTAAGGTAAATCATGTTCGCTGGTACTTAGGAATTTGTAGGTTAGGCTTCAAGTAATACTTTTTAATTTTCTTTTTGGAGATTTTGTGAGAATTTCTATGAGCTACCATGGCAACGTTCATGTTCCTCCTATACTCTAATGTTTGACTGAGCCTAACCAGAGGAAGCTTCAAGTAGAGAGTCTGAGATTACTGCATGTGGTGTTTGATAAGTAATAAAAAATAAAATCATTTGGATAATGCCGGTCACTAAAACGGTAAAGTGATGGATATTTTTGTCATCCGTCATTGCTCAAATTTTGTATTCGGAAAGACTTACACATTTCATAGATTTTTCTCATGCCATCGGCATGTCGAGTTGAAGTAGATAATGAAACACTGCACAGAATGATCTATCCGTATACTCATATGCTGAATGTCCAGACAGAAGCAACTTAGACCAGGTGCAGAGTACGTTGAAACAGCATACAGCGCCAGGGTATTGAATACTGTAAAATTATCCTAAGTAATCATGATGATGAAACTATCGTTTTATAAATGGAATCTGTAGCTATTTACACCATCTCAAAAGCTAGGTTTATTTGTACCGCGTTCACGACCAGAAATAGTCATGTTATTTTCTCTGTACGTTAAGACTAAGAGGGAAAAGCGGACAAGTCAGAGGGCATAATAAGGGTGATAGCCAGGTCTTACATGCAACTTCTCTTCCTTCGGACCGACCATATTGTGGGCCAGTTAGTACTATAATGTACATCTGCACTGTGTCTTACTAATTCAACCTCTTGCTCATTTTCCCGAAGAATTCTAACTTAGTATCATTCAGGAACACCGCGTACAAAATGATGGCGTTGGCTTTAATTATATACAGAAAAATAATAATAATGTTGGAAAGCGGAACTTTAATTCTGAAAAGGTACAAAAGGAGTCTGTTCTTCATATCAGATTCACCTGCTCTTCCTTCGAGAAAAAGGAAAAAGAAATGGTCACAATTATCTTTGTTTGCTGCAAAATAAGTCTTTAGAAAGGACACGCAGTAAATCTGTACCATAATCCCGTCATTAGTTTCGGTAACTGAAAATTGATTTTGAAAAGAACATTTACGAAAATGAATTCATTCGCTAAAAAAAAAAAAAAAAAAAAAAATCTTTACTGATATACTGCACAATGTGAGTTTAACGCCGTGGGTTGAAAAGGATTTTGGCCTCATGTCATTTCCTGATCGAGGCTGATAAGCACAAATGTCGCCCACGGAGGAACGTCTCGTTCAGTCATAAAATGCGAAGAAAAACAATAAATAAAAGCAGTCCTTAGTGATAAGTCAAAATATTGAAACAGTAGACTATTTAACATTTAGAATTTGTCAAGTTCTCTTAAATCATATCCAATTCTTTTTCAGAAGAAACTCATTAACAAGCAATTAGTCCATTTCAAGAAATAGAGCGCGAACACTGAGGAACAGTTAGCTGACAGGCTTAACTGACTAAAATGAGAGGTGCTGTTATGTTTCATCTTCAAAGCCCGTGGATTCGTACTCAGCGCTCACAAACGCACAAACACACAAATAAAGGCTTCTCCAAATGCGACTTACTTTCGTGTGGAAATAGGGCACCATCGTCGTTAGATGAAAAGACATGAATCGCTGTCAGCTGGTGTCAGATGCATCAAGGCAGCTTCATATACATTAATGATGTTTACTCAGGTCATGTTCCAGCAATGTCAGTCGTTGAGGCTGCTGCATGGTTCGAGTTAACGAAGGCAGAAGCAATTCTCATAAATTACTGAATAACGCGCTGCGGCGAGTGTGGAGCTCATTTGATAACTAGGAAATGTGATTACGATGTTCATTTGACTCATCCTCTGCTACAGTATCAACTGAGGTCGTGTTTTCCGCGGAATTCTAAACATTTCTGTAGGATGAAGAGTTAATTTGCTTCTTTACTGTTATCTAGCAAACGTGGAATTTCGTGAGCATCTTATCTCGATGTGTTAACTGTAGATAGCAGTATCGTTTTTCATCTTAGTATTCTAGCCATCTGGATTGTTAATAAAAGTGTGTGCGTGAGTGTGGGTGTGTTTGTGTTTGTGTGTGTGTGTGTGAGAGAGAGAGAGAGAGAGAGAGAGAGAGAGAGAGAGAGAGAGAGAGAGAGAATCTTAATACCATGTTTCTTTTCAAACACCAGTTAGTTATATCATATAAGAAATAAGTCGTTGGTCTGACGTATACTGGGATGCAAAAGCAAAGCCAAGCATCTTTCTTTTAATTACATAGTCAAAATTTACTCCGTTTGGCCATTTCTTTTCTATATAGGTCTCTTTTTGCGAGATTATAATATTGCCTCAAGCCAAACTTTTGTTCTTACTACTGTAACTCCGTTTTAAACTGAAACTACTCTGTTAAAGCAATCGCCTCAGTCGAGGACACCCGAGGAAAGATTAAAAACCCTTCCCTCGATTACTTTCAGCAAGATTCGAATTTTCCCTCTGATGGAAATTCTCCTTTCACTAAAGATCCTTTCCCCCTCGTTGATGATACTGAGCAAATCTGTTAATTTTACATAATATTCCTTTGGTTTCATCCAGTCTTACTGATCTATTTGCATCTTTTCTAAGTCGAATCGTAGTTTAGGAATTCATAAGTGTTATATAGTTATAATGATGGTGTTACTAAATGCATCTGCTATTTAATTTACTAACAGTGGTTCTTAATTTATAAGATGCTTGTTTATTAGCTTTTGCACTAATAAGTATTTTTCCCAGTTCTGCGGAAAATACTTTTTTCATAATTTATAATGCATCTTTCAGTCATTTTCGTAAAATTATCTGTTTATTCTAAACACATTCTTGCAATTTTTTTTACATATTTCAATCATTTTATATAATCTTACAGAAGTGATTTCTCAGTTCTCATTGTTGACAGACAACTAGAAGGCCTCTTACTGACTAAAAGAAAAGGAAGTAAAATTGTTCCATGAGACCTCATCCAAAAAATGATTGCCTAAGTAACCGTTTTTCTAACAGAAACTTAAAAAAGCGTCAGCTACAATTGAATGAGGTGTAATTGAAAATAAAAGAAAATTTAAAGTTATAAACTTTACTTTCACAAAACAACGCGAAGGCTATTTTTGCTGCCGTTAGAGGAACCTTTCTTACCTTCGCTTAATCTATCAGTCACTCAAAAAATGATAAATGAACGATAAAACATGGGCACACACAAATTTTTTAATACCCCTGTAGACCACGTTTACCTTTCCTTTTGCAATCCCGCCTTTTTAATTGAGCATAGAAACTCATTCTATAAAATTCAAGGCCTGTGCTCTCTCTCTCTTGCGAAGGCACACGTTCTGGAGAGCAAACATTTGCATACTTACATTACCACTTGTGTGGATCTTTTGCACTTAGTGTCCAAGGGTGAATCACTTCATATCTAATCATTAGGCCTTGCAGTAGGACTTATTTGTGATTATTATACAGAGAAATTCCAAGAGTTCATATTCTTACTGATAGATTTTCATACCTTTATGCCATTAATATTTTTGCAATTATATCAGCGTTATTTTATGATACAGAATTTATGTCACTGTTTTACTGGATCGAACTGATATTTGAATCGGTCCCTGTTATCAAGTTTTGAAGAAGAATATCTCATACTATTTGAGCATTACTTGGAGTGTAACATAATTTTTCTTATTACAATAAAAATTATGTTAAGAAAGAATAAAATGGCATATGTTTATTTCAGTTTTTTTTTTTTTTTACTTAATCATCATTTTACACAATTTCAGTGATAATTCTTTGAAATCTTGTAAAAATACGGTTCATAGCCGAGTTAAATTTTTGTAACGCATTTAGCATATTTGCATAATTTTTCGCACATCTTTTTGTATTTTTCATCAGTTTTGCTTAATAATTTAACATATATGTTGCAATCTTCTCGGCTAAATGCAATATAAGGATTCTATTGCCGATCAAAATGAAAACGATACCACTAAATGAAACGTGATGTAGGAAACGTTTGTATAAGATTCATTTAAAAGAGCGAAATCTGATAGGGACAAAGAGATGAGGAGAAAAGATATAAAAATAATTACGATACACAGTGTAACGAAACATCCCCGGAACAGACAAAATGGGAGAGAGCAAAAAAATTTGAAGAGAAAATTATCCTTTGGAGGAAGATATTAAAACAAATCTGATCCCTCAGTTCTCTCTAGGCGATTATGAGCTTCATGGCAAGAGCCTTAATTCGGCCATTCATTAACAACATAACTAGTAAGTGGAAAATCGTGCAGTTAATGAAGCCAAGAAACGCCTGAAATATCAACAGGATTTCTAAAAAGAATAATTTATGTCAGAGAAAAAGTTTTCGAACTGTAAGGAGCGCAAAGAACAGGAACCAAACGGGGAATAAAAAACCACGCTCTAAATAGAAAAAAAAAACATAGATGAAATAAAATATACTAACCCCTCCATTCCATTACAATAGTCAATATACATGATATTAAAGTAACTTCTGGCTTACCGCCGGTCAGGTAGGAAGCGGCCCCTTTAAGTATCACATGCACAGATTTTAGGAGAGGCTCTTGGGGTAGGCACAGACTGCAATGGGTGTAGGAGGTGGACCTACTCAGTCAGGTAAGACACGGTGCTTTAGGTTACGATAGGTTAGGACGTATCCCTGAAATCACCATTTCATGTTTGCGTTACCTTTTTCCACCTATAATAAACATTTTGCTTTGTTTTGCTACATTTTTATTTATACACATGCATATATATATATATATATATATATATATATATATATATATATATATATATATATATATATATATATATATATATATATATATATATATATATATATGTAAATATAATCAGTAAGCTACAAACGTCCTTTAATATCCAATTCGCTCCACCTCGGAAATAATATATTTTCATATATGTTACCGAAGGGGAATTTTTTTAGTTGATAATAAATTCGTCGTCTCGTGGGCTCGAACCAGCGAAGACAAGAACTCAGGACTACAGTGGACGCATTTTAACCCACGCAGCCAGCAAGAGAGGTATAAGTGGATATCGTCTTCCCGTATACAAATCGCCCGTCGAACTCAGGTGTTTGTGTTTGGAGACAATATTCACCCACCTCTGCCATGCTAACCACGTAGTGCATTTGTCGCACACAGCCATATTATGACTTTTTTTTATCACATCACCGTGATTCATATTCAATCAGTAAGCTACAAACGTCCACTGTAGTCCTGAGTTCTTGTCTTCGCTGGTTGGAGCCCACGAGACGACGAATTTATTATCAACTAAAAAAATTCCCCTTCGGTAACATATATGAATATATATTATTTCTGAGGTAGAGCGAATTGGATATTAAAGGACGTTTGTACCTTACTGATTGAATATGAATCACGGTGATGTGATAAAAAAAGTCATAATATGGCTGTGTGCGACAAATGCACTACGTGGTTAGCATGGCAGAGGTGGGTGAATATTGTCTCCAAATACAAACACCTGAGTTCGACGGGCGATTTGTATATGGGAAGACGATATCCACTTATACCTCTCTTGCTGGCCGCGTGGGTTAAAATGCGTCCACTGTAGTCCTGAGTTCTTGTCTTCGCTGGTTCGAGCCCACGAGACGATGAATTTATTATCAACTAAAAAAATTCCCCTTCGGTAACATATATGAAAATATATTATTTCCGAGGTAGAGCGAATTGGATATTAAAGGACGTTTGTAGCTTACTGATTGAATATGAATCACGGTGATGTGATAAAAAAAGTCACATATATATATATATATATATATATATATATATATATATATATATATATATATATATATATATATATATATATATATATATATATATATATATATATATATATATATATATATATATATATATATACATACACACACACACATATATATATACTGTATGTATGTATGTATGTTTGTAAATGCGTGTGTGTTTGTGTATGTATATAAACTGATCTATTATGCATCAACCAACGGTTCCTTTGCTTAATTATTAGAAAAAGCAGTATAAAGTTTCAGCACTAAAACATGGGATTATTTTGCTTACAAATATTAAGCTCCAATTAGCACTTGGTTCCGAATACACTTTATCTAGCGAATAACTTACACCCTTGTGGAAGTATAATTGATAAGTGCATCTAACCCTTGACAGCTGACTAGAAAAGTGGCCTGCCTATCACTGTATGTAAACCAAAAGTTACAGGTTCAAATCTTAGTAAGGTTAGATGCAACTATCAATTATAATTCCTCTTATGCGTGAATTATTCCTAAGTTGAGTGAATTTGATAACAATTGATGTTTGTGGATTAGTATTTGTTACACAAACACACACACACATACATACATACATACATACATACATATATATATATATATATATATATATATATATATATATATATATATATATATATATATATATATATATATATATACCTGAGTGTGTGTAAGTTAAGCAGATTTAGAACATGAACAACTCAATAAAAAGGAGGTCGTAACAATTATGATAAAACTGCCAATAACATCACTTCTCCCCAGCAGTTGGCACTGAAATGTTCAGATCCTCTCGAGTTCATGAGGGAGAAGGCAGGTCATTGTATCTCTCTTTTACTTCATTTTAGTAGGAGTAAGTGTATTGTGCGATTGCAATTCTTCACCTTTCCACGTTTTGATAATTTTAGGAGAAGATAATATACTGCATTTCTTCGTCGCTTCATCTTCAGCTCTATAAAACTCTCTCATTGCTCTGTATTTTCATAGTTTTATATTGTTGTTAATGGAGTGACAATAAAGTTGCTGAGAGACACGAAGATTGAAAGTTGACGTTCGGCCAGTTTTTGTATTTAAGTAATAAACGAAAACGGGAAAATGTTTTAATTTATAAAAATCAAGAAATTAATTCAAGCATAAAATTTATTCATGCATGCAAATGAAGCCCATAATCTCAACATAATGACCCAAAAAAGCAAATGTGGAAAGTAAAATAGAATGATACCGAAAAGTGGCCTTGATTTTATGAACGTCTCCTTATATTTTTAGCAATTCATCAAAACATGGCGGCGGTTCATCAACCAAGTTTCACAAGTTATTCACAGATAAAATCCAGTCATCTTCAGCAGAAAGTCGATCCGCCTCAATGTGCTTCTTATATCGGACATCAAGGTTCGCAATTTTAAACAAAATGTATATAAAACGTCAGACATCTCAAGGTAGTAGACAGTTAATGTATATTATAGTTGTCAACCCACATGCAGCAAACGCTACTCATCAAGAAAAGGAAAAGGGGTAAGAGAGCGGAAACTGTGACCCACAAGAGCTTTATTTTCCAGCTACAGAACGCTACACTACACACACTATCGTCAATTATTCGTCAGATTCGTTTCTAGATCTTAGTGCCCAAATATTCCCTGAATCTGATTTGCTCATCAGGCCATAATATGCAGCTTAAGAAGTATTTTAAAAATTCAACAACCTCGTGCTGTCAGAGCAAGAAGTCCGTTATGCTTGTCTTACTGCTAACTTCTGAGATCAAGAACTTGAAGAAAGCAGAAAACTGACAAAGTACACTATCCGATAAATCTTGCAGAGTCCTTCTTCTCCATATGGAACCGTTATCTTTGCATATTTATTGTGGCTTATGATTTCTTCCGAAAATGATTGCTTTATTCAAGGAATACACTGCAATAAATATCATATATTCTCGGAGTCGGAGTTCAAGAAAGTTACAATTATTTTGTTCTTAATTTCTATTTAATAATCAGATCTATTATAAAACCAGTAAAGTTCCTACAACATTTAGTCTATTCCGTTGATAGAGATTGTTTTTATACAATCTTAAACTTTTTGTATACTCGAAGAAGTGTTTTCCTTTAATTCAGCTCCAACGAACTGCATTTATAATTATATTCTGTGTTTGTCAAAACATTTTTTGTTCATTATGAAAAAAATCCTGATTACTCAGTAAAATCTCCTCACTTAACTTTGGTTGGATGTAAATGCAACTATTCCTAGTTCAATTTTATTTAAAAATTAAGTATTGAGGATCTCGAAATTCTGGTGTATATACGAATATTCTTAATGGGTTCGTGCTAATAAAAGAAAATAATCTGGTAAAATGACCGAGTACGCATCATATAATTTTGTATGACACAGAACAATTTGAAAACTTGAATATTTTTTATTTCCAAAACTTGTTATGGGAGCGAAACTTTTTGACTTATGTATATTAATTATAATTTTCTTTATTTTTGTCCGTGCAAAATAAAAGTTCATAAATCTTTGTCGCGTATATAAACAAAGGTGGATAAACTATTTTGGTAATTGCTGTTGCAAATTGTGGCATAAAAGTTAATATTGAGAAACTAGACAAGAACAGTTCTCAAGCAACCCTATAATTAATTATAAAGATAATTAAAAATAATGTTACTTCGTAATGAATCACAATGAGACATCTCTTCGGATCGCTTTTCCTTATGAAATATTGCATCACCGGCTTTTTCTTTTCCCCTGTTCTGTTATTTGTATCCATTGTTATATCAGATCCCTCGCCATGTGGCAGGAAATGATAGTTGTTCTCAAATACGAGATAATTTAATAAAGTTCTTTCAATTATGTTACCTTCATTATTCATGCCTTAGATTAATTATGTGCACCCGTAATGCAGCTGTCTTTCGTTTTCAGTACCCTCGACTGACATAGCTGTCGGTGTTTTCAGATGATTTTGAGAGAGAGAGAGAGAGAGAGAGAGAGAGAGAGAGAGAGAGAGAGAGAGAGAGAGAGAGAGAGAGAATTGTTTGTTTTACCAGATGCGATAAGGATCACCTTATCCAGACTCTCCCTTTATCAATACTATGATGCGATGGCACAAAAGCGCTTTTGACGAAGCCCTGATCTCTCACGACCTTCCTTTCTTACTTTCTTTTCACCTGCAGCTTCATCAGACAACAGTCGGCCAATAACTGTTGTCTAACAGTGGGTGCCCTGCCTACCTCCTCGGGGATCAAACGTAGGTTCCTGGTTTTGTGAAAGGCGAGTGCCAGCATAGGGAGAAAGAAAGAGAGAGACAGATACGTACTATCCTGCTGGCTTTTTAGTTTTAAAGGATAATAAACATTGACATCTTCTATTCTAATATTTTAATACAATTTTTATATCTTCACTTTCCTCAGCTTGCCTTAAAATTATTTGTAATTCCTTTATTATTGTCCTGCAACAGAAAAGAGCAACGTTTACGTTTCAGTTATTTCAAATTGTCTTCTAAACCAGAGCAACTAGAAATTTTTCTAATGAGTTCCTACAATTTATATATACACTGAAAGAAATAATTTAAACATTAATAAGTTATTTTCAGATATATGGCCGTGCCCATCGATGTGAACAACGCAACGCCTTGCTGTGTTAAAGGCTGAATCGTTGATAACCCCACAGTGACAGTTCCAGAAGAATTTTTTTTTTTCGGAATTCCATCCTCTACCACGTACACTTCGTAAACCCTCGGCCTTTTCTTTTTATTTTTCAACAGCTTAAATCACCAACTTTCTAATACGTTCTTTAATAGAAAAAGTACGTATGCCAGATATTATTCTTTATAAGTAACTTTCAGTTATGTGTAGTTATGTATATTTTTTTATTTATTGATATAAATGAAAATATATATCTCCCGTGAGTTTACATAGTATCATGCACCTTGTCTCGATCTGCATACATCTATGAATGGAAATCACGAGCAGCGAAGCTAAAATGTTGACAGAACTCTTTCGGCGCCCGGGAAACTGAATGTGAATTTTGTTTATGAACTTTTAAAGCCTGTGAGAAAAAGAAATGGATTTTGGCCTAATGCATTGCGTACCCATTTCCCTTGTCACTCAGACTAGGACGTATATGATGAAATTTTGTGTACTTGTATATACTTTTATATAATATGTCTACAATTGTTATCCTTATGAAGAACACCAAAATAATACGTTTCTGGAAAAAATACAAAACTCACCGCCAAGTGACTATATGTTTTACTTAGATACAGAACCTCACAGAAATTTCTAATAACGGAATTTTACGAGAAGCAAAAACATTATAGAATGTTATGTGACCGTGTTCAGCATTTTCCTACAGGAATAAATAGTAATATACTGTAGATAGGGAAAATTTGTTTGTAAACGCAGAGAAAAAGTAAACAAACAGTACTGTGCGTTCTCAGGAGGTATTACCTACAAGAAAATTACAGACTAACAACATATGGCAGAAAAACGCCGTAAGCCACGCCTTTTATATTCATTGATATTTCATTAGCTTCCAGAAATTCATGTTACTCTTCTGTCATTATCTCTTGCACTTTTCTATTTCGTCCCTCACAAGAGTTCTTATATAAGGGGCAAATATTTCGGAGGTTTTGATAGACTTCCTTACAGACTATTTTTCCCAAGACAGTTTTTCATGATATATCTGTCCTCCCAGACAGCCAACTTCCATGGGTTACAAGTGAGATCTGGCAGAGTAGTAAGCATCAGAGTAAGTATAGTTATCCACACTCAGCAACTTGTTACCTAAAAAAGAATGCTTTTTCTTTGCGATTCCTGCAGGTAATATCTCCTGAGAACACATGGCCACGCACTATATGTATAAAATATCATAAATGTACTGCATATTTGATGCTTACTCAGAACATGGGAAAGTTCGACGAAAGATTTCATAGTTCATGGGAAGAGCTGGTGAGAACGTTCTTCAGTATACTAAAATGTATGTACTATTTGGAACAGAATAGTTCATTGCTCTAAAACCGCAATATATTTTCAAGAATTTTTCTATATTGTCCCATCCTATTTTCTCAACTGTTTGTGAAAATGTACAAATTATCAGAAAAGAAACAGATGGAAACGTAGAGCAAACGAAATCAATGTAAGTTAGCAAAGCGGAAGCAAGGAAAATAATTTACATGAATCAATTCACTTTTATTATATTGTAACGGAAATGTGATTTCCTTCAAAGCATAGTCAAATTCAGGATAGCTCCCTCTGATTCACTGAAAAATAAAGTTATATTTCCCTCACGGCGTGAAAATTTTTTGATGTAGACAAGAGAAATCTTTTGCGGTGAAGATTCTGGCACATGCGACTTTGAAAAGTGTCTTTCTTTACAGAAAAGATATGATCTTATTCTCACATTTTTTTCAAGAGAGAAGCATTACTTATTGGGATATGCTACTATGGAAAATAGATACGAACGCTTGTAATTCTACTCTTTCCATGAACAGACCTGATAGGAGAATGGCCTATGCAAGTAATACAGCATTTAGAACACATTACACAGGATTCCGGGTCTAAGGTGAACAGCAAAAATGCATTTAATCGTCTTTATACATATTCTTTAATCTGTTTTTAAATCCTACTGAACCAAGAAACAGGAGAAATAGTGAATGTGAATAATTTCATAGCAGATGATCATTTAAACCAAATGAGAACAGCGTTAACGCATCAAGTATTATGCAAATATAAAAATAATTCTAACTCCGGAATCTCAGTTCTGAAGTTCTGGGGGATGGAGATCAACTTTCCAAAAACTCCAGATCGACAATCAGGAAAGAGCCTTCTGATATATGATGCAAGATCAAGTACACATTAATCTAGCCCGGTGGCAATTCGTTATACCTGAATCAAAACAATTTGAAATGTGGAGTAAGTGATTCGCGACACTGAAAAGTTTCCGTCTCCTCGAAAGGAAAGAGGTTTTGCTTATATCTGAGCGTTCGAGATGTGATTCTGGTTCCATTCAAGAGAGAAACATTATTCTCACTCCCCTGACTACAAGTAATGACACTTTGACCTCACTATTCTTTGAAGTCTCTCTTATATAAAGACCTTCAAGGAAAGACTGGTCACAATACAAGTATTAAAAGAATTTAACATAAAAGATTAGGAATGACGAACTGGCATAGAAACCAAAGCAAGTACATTACTTTTTATTTAGTCACTTGAAAACACTTGGTTCAAATGAAATTTGACCTGTTCCATTGTTTACACTGTATTTACTTGTATCTTAATAACAGTCACCCAATAAAATACGAAAATCATGTGGCAATTGCAAGGGAGCAACAAAACCAAACAATGACATAACAAATATCATTATCCACGTCTAGGAAATAACATCAGTGCACTATACTTTTCTACCATGTAATAACAACAAAATCTAATACCCCACGTTAAGCCTTATGCTAATTGTCGTTAGGGCTCGCAAGTTACAAGACCCAGGTGAAAAACTAGTTATATAAATGCAAGCAAGACATTTTAAGACACTTGAATATTGACGGGGTGTGGACGGGAGGGGATCTGAAAACACACTGACACAGACACGAAGATGCACACACAAACACACACACACACACACACACACACACACACACACACACACACACACACACACACATATATATATATATATATATATATATATATATATATATATATATATATATATATATATATATATATATATATATATATATATATATATATATATATATATATATATATACATACATAGCATATATATATATATATATATATATATATATATATATGTGTGTGTGTGTGTGTGTGTGTATATATATATATATATATATATATATATATATATATATATATATATATATATATATATATATATATATATATATATATATATATATATATATATATATATATATATATATATATGATTATTATTACTTTTGTATGTGATTCATTTATCACACATAACCACAGGTGAAAAATAAGAAGCGAGGTGTAGGTCCTGACCGGTTTCGACTTTATTTCCAAGCCATTGACGAAGGACTGATACAGAGTATGAGAAGTCACAAATATATACTACAAGAACAGTACTGACGAACATACACAACCGTTAGAGACTACATATCCCCCCCTCAGGCCGGTTGTGTGTGACCTCTCCATTGCTACCATACATGTATGGTACAATAAAAAATCACAAAACAAACTTTCCTGCCAGGCCAATTATCAGTTCAGTTGGTTCCACATCATACAAACTAGCGAAGTACTTAGTGGATATTCTCAACCCATTAGTAGGTACCATCTCAAATGCAAATATCAAGAATAATGTGGACCTGATAAATAAACTAAATAGTGTACAGATTAATAGTGAATCCAGGCTTGTAAGTTATGATGTAGTATCTCTATTCACAAAGGTGCCAATTGATGATCTGATGGCGTTTTTATCTGAATTGTTAGAGAACACACAGCTGGATATCCCATTTTCTAAAGGTACTTTAATTGAACTGATTAAATTATGTGTAAAAGATTGTAAATTTGAATTTAATGGTAAATTTTACACACAGAATTTTGGTATGGCAATGGGAAACCCTCTATCCCCAGTGTTAAGTAATTTATATATGGATTTTTTTGAAAAGAAGATATTAAACAACATAATCCCAAGTAATGTAACATGGTTTAGGTATGTTGACGACATAATTTGTGTATGGCCAGGGAACCAAGATGTAAATAACTTTTTTTGCCAAGTTAAATCAATTAGTACCATCTATTAAATTCACGATGGAAAGGGAAAATGATGGGTGCTTACCGTTTTTGGATGTCCTCATACGAAGAAATAGCAATGGGTTTAAATATAGTGTGTATAGAAAACCCACTAATATTTCTTCCTATGTGCATTTCTATTCTGGACAAAGCAATAAGGTTAAAAAGTCAGTGTTTTCATCTATGTTTTTAAGAGCATTACGGGTATGCAGCCCTGAATATATTGATGATGAACTAGATAAGATTAGGAATGCAGGCAAGAAATTGAAATATCCTGATAGTGTATTAAACAGTGCATTTGAAGCGGCAAAAAAGACTATGTATCAAAACCAGAAAGAACCTTACAACACAAAAAAATTGCTTGTTCTGCCTTATAATAATAATATGAAAGATATCCCTCATCTTCTTAAGAATTTTGGTGTTAATGTCGCATTTAAGAACAAAACAACAATGAAAAATGTACTTATCAAGAACTCCCCTGACAATACTAAAGGGTGTGTATATAAAATTCCGTGTAAGTCTTGTGACAACTTTTATATTGGCCAAACCGGGAAAGCACTGGAAAAAAGAATTGAACAGAATAAGAAATGTGTGAGATATGAACAGGGGAACAGTGGTATATTTGTACATGTTAGTGAGAACAATCATGCTATCAACTGGGAAGGGGCAAAAAGGATTGTATATTCTAATAATGCACTGGAAAGGAATAACATTGAATCTAGCTTTATAAAAGAAAGTTACAACTATAATATGAATATCAGTCAAGGGGTGTATAAACTTGATCCTTTAATACCAAAAGAAATTTGTAAATTGTTTAAACTTTAAGGTAGGCAGTAGAGATGTATGAAAATAGGATTATCATATTTGTAAACACAGTACGAGGGTAGTAGTGTTAATGAGTTTCCAAACTCCGCCTCCGTGACACCTGTCAAGTGTGGATCTGAGATGGCGTATGGTTTGTTTATCAGCATTGTCCCCTGAGAGTATATTGTGATTTTTAGCCAAATGAGTTTTAAAGGCCACTCCTACCTCGATACCGGCCTAAGGGGGGATATGTAGTCTCTAACGGTTGTCTATGTTCGTCAGTAATGTTCTTGTAGTATATATATTTGTGACTTCTCATACTCTGTATCAGTCCTTCGTCAATGGCTTGGAAATAAAGTTGTAACCGGGCAGGACCTACACCCCGCTTCTTATTTTTTTACCTGTGGTTATGTGATATATATATATATATATATATATATATATATATATATATATATATATATATATATATATATATATATATATATATATATATCTTATGTATACAAGTGAATTTTTCTAATAACTGATTTCTCCTCGCTACTGCCTTGGGCCAGTAACGTACCGATGTTCATCGTCTTAGAGAGCAAAAATTGCCGTTGATCAGGGTGTGGCTTTGTTCAGTAAGAAAACGAAATGTGTAAATCATGATCCGTAGAGTTTTACATAATTATCTGTAAGTCAAAATTTAATATTATGCTGTTATGTCAAAGTTTGTCTCAGTTCCGACTGAGTATGGTCACTGATCTCGCGAACGAACGAACGAATTGGGGATAGGAAAGATTGGGGATATATTTGGGTAGAAGACGGGGTTGAAGGGACAGGTTACAGTTGATAAGGGAGAAAAGTGAAGGAAGTTGGGAGAGAAATAGCGGGGGGGGGGGGGGGCAGACCCCTTGCTTCGTCAGGTGAAGTTGGCCATGAAGAGGAATGAGGGACAATCGGAGGTAGGGTCACGATGTGGTTATGAGTGATGATGATTTTTTTTATTTATTTATTTTTTTTTTTTTTTATGATAGTGGGAGGTGATGGAATGGTGCTGGTGGTTAGGAATGCCTGTTAGTTGTTTGGTGTCGTACAGTAATTGTTGCTATATCTCAAACTAGTTAATTGTTTGAGCTCATAGTTTATTGTGTTCTAGCTCCTGTGAATCGGTTCTGGCTGAAGCCCTTCTATCTTAGGAGCCATTCTTGGCCAATTCCTTGAGCCCCTTCTTCCCTCATTGGAAGTTTCTCTGCTCCTGTCTACAGTGTTTATATCTAATGCAGACAGCCTGTCCCAAGTCTTAATTGCCAGCCTGTGGATTCTACAATTGATGGTTTCTATGTTTGCCCTTTCATGTAGTTCCTTCATTGTGTTGTGGTAGGGAGGGGCTTCCTTGTACGCTCTTCTGATGTTTTTGTTCTGCAGGGCTTGCATCTTCAATACTGTGGTCCTACATGCTGGAGCTAGGATTGCTGTGGGGTACTCAAGCTGTGGTCTCACCAATGTTTTGTATAGCATCAGATAAGTTTTTGTGGAAACAGTCCTGAATCGCCTGATCCTTTTGGAAGTGGCCTCTGCTATTTTTAGGCAGTTCAGCATGTGCTGTTTTAGGCCCGTCTTGGAGAAAGTGACTCCCAGTACCTTGATACTATTTTTGAATGGGATCTGTTTATCATCCACAGTTGCATCTGCTGGTTTGATTGTTGCTATAGACAGGAGTTGGAACTTCTCTTGGCTGGTAGATATCTTCCATTTCTTCTCATACTCGTTGACCATTTTTATTTCTCTTGATGTTTTCAGGGCTAGCATCTGTTTACTTCTCTTGTTAGGATAAGTAATTATTTGGGTGTGGTCATCCGCGAAGATAACCTGGTAACAGCTAGCTGAGGGGGCAAGGACATCTCTAGTATAAAAGTTGAATAGGATGGGGGCAAGTACACTTCCTTGTGGTACTCCACTGAGGAGTGGAAATTCTGGCCTAGTGATTTTCCCCATTCTGAGTTGTGCTTTCCTGTTATCCAGGAAGCTGCACAGGATCCTCAGTATAAGATTGGGAATGGTGGTTTCCATCAGTTTGAATTTAAGGTCATTGTGCCACACTTTGTCAAAGGCCTTTGCAATGTCTCTAGAGACCACACTGCATCCATGTCCCTTGGTTTGTGACATAGCTATAGTTTCACATATCACTGATGTGGTCATCTGGGTTCCTCTTCCCCTGGTGAATCAATATTGGTTTTTGTTTGTTAATTCATTGTCGTCAAGGAACCTTACGAGTCTGTTTTTGATAACCGACTCTATGATTTTCCCTGGGAGTTCCAGGAGGGTTATTGGTCTATAGTTCTTCACCTCCTTGGAATTTTTTCCTGGTTTGCTTATTAGGCTTATCACTCCTGTCTTGTACAGGTCAGGATAGTATCCCATGCTTAGTCTCATTTGTCATTTCATTGAATATATCTAGCATGACATCTGGGAGGTGTTGCATGATTTCTTTATTAATATTTGATTTTCCAGGGGCTTTTCTTTTCTTCCCTTTTTGGAGGATGTTTTTAATTTCCCTTAGTTCCACTGGTTTTGTCATAGGATCGTCAGGGTCTAGCCTGCTGGTATCTACCCTGGGATATGGCATGTCATCTCTTCTTCACTGCAATGCCTCTTCTACTACTCTCTCCTGCTCTCTGTCATAGTTCCTATTCTCTTCTTCAGTTATCTGCTGCTGGGGTTCTACTCTTTACATAGTCGATAGTCAGCAGTGGTCGACTGCACTCTGGCTTTTGATTGGCCGAGGCGGAAAGCAGGCCGCCAATTGGCTGGCGAGAGATTTCTTCAAGCCAAGTTCTTGGGCTCGATGGTCGAGCTGGTACAGTCTCTGACCGGTGGGGCAGGTGCGTGACGTCACGGTGCGGTGTGCGACGTTGCGTGACGTCACGTCCTGGTATTATCCTGCGAATATTCTCATTGGTCGCAGCATGGCTCGCCTGATCTTGTATTGCTGGGCCGGGAGTGTTGCTTGCTCTGGTGTCGGTTGTAGGTCTCGATATTATTTGTCGTCTTATATTGGTGGGGAGGAAGAGAACTTCCTGGGTTGTATTCAGTAAGGGCTTTTCTTGTTGAATTAAGAGCACCTCCAGCAGTCTTAAGCACCGCGAGTCTGGGGCCCTTCCAATTATTGTGGTGTTCTTGATAATTACATCTCTGGTGATGTTTTTTTGGTGGAGTTTCCCATATGGAGTTTTATTGCACCTTCTTGTGCATGACAGGAAATCTTCTTAGACAGTTTCATAGTGGTCATACCTATGTATGAGCCGGGACATCCACAGACAGAGCATTTGAAGTGGTACACCACATTTGTCTACTTGAGAGGATCTCTTATCGGCGGTGTCGGGTTATTCTTCATAATCATGTCTCTCCACCACCAAAGCCGACACTCTGGAAAGACATATGGAGCAATCTGCTATCACACAACAAACGTACACCATGGTTCCAGGAAGTCAAGGCAGAAGAAATGGGGAGAATAAAACTAAGATTCACCAAGATCGTGACACACACAGTCAGACACCAGCTAAAGAAAATGCCCAACTGGAAAGCCCTAGGTCCCGATGAAGTCCATGGATACTGGCTCAAAAACTTCAAGGCCCTACACCCACGAATAGCAGAACAACTCCAGCTTTGTATCACAAACCACCATGCTCCCAGATGGATGACCTCTGGGAGAACACTCTTAGTACAGAAAGACAAGTACAAGGGAAACATAGCAAGTAACTAAGGCCTATCACCTGCCTACCAATAATGTGGAAGTTACTAACAGGTACCATCAGTGAAAGGCTATACAACTACCTAGAGGATACAAACGCCATCCCCCACCAACAGAAAGGCTGCAGATGGAAGTGTAGGGTCACAAAAGACTAGCTCCTGATAGACAAAATGGTAATGAAGAATAGTAAGAAGAACCAACCTATGCATGGCATGGATTGACCACAAGAAAGCCTTTGACATGATACCGCACACGTGGCTAATAGAATGTCTGAAAATATATGGGGCAGAGGAAAACACCACCAGCTTCCTAAAAAATCTAATGCTCAAGTGGAATACAGTACTTACAAGCTCTTGGATAAGACTAGGAGAAGGATCTTTCAAGGCGACTCACTGTCCCCACTACTCTTCTTAGTAGCCACGATTCCTGTGACAAAAGTACTGTAGAAGATGGATGCTGGGTACCAATGTAATCTAAGGTTCAAGCTCATATGATCCTTTGAATTTTTCCGATTCGTACTTTACTGAAATGTGTTGTTTAAATGTGTTAATAACCGCATCTTTTAATTTATAAGTATTTCATACTGAGGAAGACCTTCCAAAGGGTTTAAGATAAAAACTGTCTGCTTGAGCATTTAGTTTTTATTGAAAAGGTTCTAAGAAGAAGAAAACAAAAGCTCGAGATAAAGTTAGTGTTCAACACCGTATGTAAAATCAGCTAGCTTTTCAGTTCCTTGTTGGACGGGTCGGTATAGTTCTCGGATAGCACTCTGCTGGGCCAGCATTCGAGTCTCCTGCCGGCCAATGAAAAATTAGATGAATTTATTTCTGGTGATAGAAATTCATTTCTCGATATAATGTGGTTCGGATTCCACAATAAGCTGTAGGTCCCGTTGCTAGATAACCAACTGGTTCTTCGCCACGTAAAATAAGTCTAATCCTTCCGGCCAGCCCTAGGAGGGCTGCTAATCAGCTCAGTGGTCTGGTTAAACTAAGGTATACTTAATTTTGATTAAAGGATTTATAAAAATGATTAGAATAAGGGGATAGTCTGTATGCATTGTTCACTTGAGAACTAGTAAAGGGAGAGATTCATTTGGTTAACATTCATTGGACTCAGAAATCACAATTTATAACGTGGGTGGTGGGGGGAGGAGACTATTTTTATGCACTTTCCGACTTTCCTTTTTCAAAGTGACTACTGAAACTCACAATTATAGAAAGTTTTGCCTGTTTGTCAAAGACAACCTTCACCCTTCAAGCGATTAATCAAACAAAAAGACGATCTGGCGTGTCTATTTATTTAAATGCGATGAAGGTTTAATATGCAAAGAATCTGTTTTGCTCTCTTCCTGTCACATCTTTTGCCTCTGCTTCCCCATCCTCCTCCACTTTTGCTTGCTTTCTCTTTGTAGGTAAACTGAGAACAAAATTTTAAATAAAAATGAACTCCGTGGAAACGCGTTTTCCTTGCAGCAGATTCTAGTCCAGATGTCGCTCGACACTGTTGTCTTTACGAAAAATAAACTGGTGAATTCTGTTCCAATTCTGGGTTATTTTTCATGAACTTCATCCAGTTCGGGCACAATAATAAAGGAATATTATTAGCTTGCTGTAAAGATGATGAAGATTTGGGACATGGGCTTCTTATCGATAAAGTTTCTTTCTGTTTCAAAGGTCTACGATCTCTCTCTCTCTCTCTCTCTCTCTCTCTCTCTCTCTCTCTCTCTCTCTCTCTCTCTCTCTCTCTCTCTCTCTCTCTCGTAAGCATCAGTTCACAAACTAGGGACCATTGTTCACTTCTCGAGCCAGACGAAGAGGGACGAATAGGCTGTTCCTTAAAATCTAATATGCCTCTGTTGACCTAAGCAATGAGTTAAGTACCTAGTTGCAGTTGGCTGTTGTGGGTTAAAGCTAGGGTGGACAGAGAAAGGAATAACACTAGGCGTGAGTGTCATTGCTTCGTCAAAATGTCCCCCGTCATAACAGAAGGGCCTCATTAAGGTCATCTTTACTCTACTACAGTGAAACCCTTCACAAAATATTACTAAGAGATCTCTCGCTTGGTTCATTTGACGTCCTTCTTCTTTCAGCCGTTCAACACGGTCTGAGGCCTCTCACTTCCTACTTACTCAGTATTAACGTCATACAGAGCAATGAGCACCGAAATAGCTGCACTGTGAAGTAAACAGGAACCGCTAAACATTTCCTAAATAGATTACATGAAGGCGTCCTATTAATGACGTCCTATCATCCAGGAATATATCCTTTTGGAAAAGAAGATCGCAGGAATTTTAACTGTCTCGTGTTCATCGATGTGTCTCCGTTCCCTTGTTAATCCGCACTCCTGGAAACAAATGCTTAAAAGGTTTACAAGATCTCATAATACGAGTTCAGTTAGCATGAAATAATTAGGTATTATAATCTGTTAAGCAATATGATGTCTTCTCAAATGTTTTTTTTTTCTTATGTAAGCGCTGAAGAGCCCTCAGAGAGTTTATGACTAACATTAGATTCCCTTTTTGTGTTGCCCCGGATGTAAACGATCATTTCTTTTCCTATAAGTGCATTAGATCCAACAGGACAAGGATGAGAATCATCCTAAATTGCATTATTTTTAAAGAGGAGGCTTTGGAATATCCTCTATTCCACACGAGAGAGAGAGAGAGAGAGAGAGAGAGAGAGAGAGAGAGAGAGAGAGAGAGAGAGAGAGAGATGTTCTTAGTACTAAGGTAAAACTAAAATTTCCAGACGAAGTATGGCATATCATAACCGTGCGTAAACAATATCAGCACCTCACCGAAACGATTATTTTCGCTTTTTTTTGATGAATGAGAACGATGTTGCTCCTAAACCTGGTACCTTCCCTACATGAGGGAAAGATTTTAACGCCAAAAAACGATGACAACGTTTCAGTCACTGCACTGCTTACCTTCCACAAATCTTGACAATACATTCACAGAATGTGGGAAGAGTTTTCTAACAGCAAAATGCGATACATAGCAACAATAATAAGAAATGCGATTTAATGTTTGCTTTAATTTGGACACTTGAATCCTGTCTTCCCCTTTCTCACTCCTATGGTTGATGCAAGTGGTTTAGACATTATTCCTTTTCTTCCGAGTTCTTGTTTAACAGGAATCAATTTCTGAAAATTCCCCGTCCCTTAAGCAAATACAAACCATCCAATTGTGAATTCTCTTACGAAGAACTGAATTATAAAATGAAGCATATATGTATATGTATATATATATATATATATATATATATATATAGAGAGAGAGAGAGAGAGAGAGAGAGAGAGAGAGAGAGAGAGAGAGAGAGAGAGAGAGAGAGAGAGAGTGCCGAGTCAATAGTACAACTCATTTTCTTCATACAGATATGTTCTAACCCAGCTACTACAAAGGTTGTTTGTTGATGTCATCTCGTATCAGGCTGTATAAAGAATGAACCACATTTACACACAAACACGTTCTCAACCTCAATCATGAGGCAAAACACGTAACAGGAAACACATTTTTATAAACGGATGATTATTGACCCCTAACTTTTCCTTAGCAAGAGAAGTCTACTTTGCGCTTACATTATTCGATAAAAAAGTTTTTCTTCAAAAGTAAATTTCTTAAAGTGTTATCTGTAATGTTACAAAATATGCAAGGGCGTTTGGCTGGTCATAAAGATAGCAAAAATTATCCGTTACTAGCGCTGTAGCATCTGCTTCTAAAATAGTGAGTGATAATAAACAAACAAGAAAAAGCTCGCTACAAACATATTTTTCTTCTGAAACAGCGTCCAATTTTTATCGGAACAATTCACACGACTGCAGCAGGCTATCTTGAATTCAGAATGTGAACATGCTTTGAATTTATTTCTTCGATATTCAGTTTAGGATACAACTTTCCCTTTGAGTCATCAGCCAGAACGAAATTCAGAATATGTGAAAATTGGAGATGCCTGTGAACCTTCTATGGAAATTACATGAGGGGAAAACGATTCCTAGTCTTTCCGTTGGTTGGTGTGGCTCACCCATTCATGTGAAGGTATTATTTCCCTTTGGCTTTCTTCGTGACTTCTTTTCAGAGGGAAGCCTTTAGTAGTATGTTAATGTTAGCTAAGACTGAAAAATTATGTGTTGAAATATGTACGAGTGTAAAGTACATGTAGATGACATATGTGTGCATCAAATAAATTACTATATGAATGGCAACGCGCACATGAATAGATTAATAAAAACATTCATATCTATATGTACACACAGTCTTTTGAGAATGGCAACAGACAGGTATCGACATGCTAAACAGTACTAAAAAATCAGGAACATGGTTGTTTTCCGCCCTGAAGTTCATCTCCATATATATATATATATATATATATATATATATATATATATATATATATATATATATATATATATATATATATATATATATATATATATATATATATATATATATATATATATATATATATATATATATATATATATATATATATATACAGATATATATATATATATATATATATATATATATATATATATATATATATATATGTATATATGTATGTATATATATATATATATATATATATATATATATATATATATATATATATATATATATATATATATATATATATATATATATATGGAGATGAACTTCAGGGCGAAAAACAACCATGTTCCTAATTTTTTTGTACTGTTTAGCGTGTCGACACCAGTCTGGTGTCATTCTCAAAAGATTGAGTGGAGCAACGAGACAAAAACAAGAATTGTATAAAGTGATATAAGAAAATGAATAAAAAAATTAACTTATTGCCAAAAAAGCTAAGTACATATTTATATAAAATGATATAAGAAAATACATTAAAGATAAAAAATAGCAGGGAGCATACTGCAAACTTTGAAAATTTTTAGTTCTAGCTAATTCCCAGCTACAGTCACGCTGCAGATATCGCTCCTGGTAGTTTTAAAGTTAAAGCCTCAAAGTTGCATCTGGAACTAATAAACTGGTAAACAAGGGTTACAGTGAGGTTGAGAATGTTTGTGGAGTTGGCTGTTCAGGGTATAAAGTGACAAATTAGGAGGCTGAAGAATGGGCAGAGACAAGGAGTTGATGGGAACACAGATGAGATGCTGTGGTATGGTGGTGATAATGGGTTTGTAATGTATTTCTAGATGAGGGAAAGGTTTTGAAGAAGTGCTTAGGAGGAATAATTGTTCCACTGTTTAGAGGTAAAGGTAATTAAGGTGATTTGATAATTATAGTATTATATGCAACTTAAAATCTTAGGGAGTGTGTTTGATGGTGTGTTGATTGATAAAGTTTGACTGGTGACAGAAGGAATGATAGAAGAACATTGTAAGTTTAGAGAAGGAAGAAGGTGCATCGATTAAGAACTGAAAGAAAGATAACTTAGAGGGTCTTTAGAATATGTAAGAAGATAAGGTACATTAGGGCACTTAAAAGCTTTAGGATGGAATGACATTTTTGTTACAATATATAGACAGGAAAATGACAGATTTGTTGTAAAAGTAGTTCTGAGACAAGGTTGTGTTATATCCTCACGAGTGTTTAATATCTTTATGGATGTAGTGATGGGATTGTTGATATTAGCAGATGTTACAGTACTGATTGGGTATAAAAAAACTGCAGAAACTAATAAGAGAATTAAAAAATTCTTTAAAGATTAGAAAGATGTGAGCAAACGTGAACAGAGGTACGTTTATGAGATTAAGTTTAAACTTATAATATGGAGCAGCGCGTATTAATATGAATGGTGGAATAATAGAGTCAGCTAATTTGTGTAGGTATTCTGGGTTTTATGTAATGAAAATGATGGTAGAACTATAAAGGAGGTGGGTCTCATAACATGTGAAGCAAGAAAGGAACTGGAAGGAAATTGTGGAATGTATGAAAGGAATGTTGGGCTAATTTTCCTCTATGGAAGTGAAGTGTATTAGATGAATGAAAATGACAGAAAAAAGTTGAATATACTGGGATGAACTGTGTGCATTGCAAATGTAGCATAAAAGAACCGACAGGGTGAGAAACATAGTTATGCAGAACTGGTAAAAGATAAACATCAGTGTTCTGAGTTGGTTTTACTAATGGGGAAAGAATGGGGACAGCAGAGTGCGGAAAAGCATGTGCAATTCAAAAGTTTTAAAAGTGAGAAAGAGAGGAATATATACATAGAGGAAGCTAAATAGATGACTTTGGAGGTACAGGTACAGGAACCGTGAAATTTCCTGGAAAATAGAATGAATGTCATGGTGTGTGCGTAGTGCCCCGCTAGTAAACCCTATGCATAATGGTGTAATAATATAAAGAAGCTAAAGGTGTGGACTTTTTTTTTTTTTTTTTTTTTTTTGCACAGTGGGTTCATCCACGATTCAGAAGTTAAGGTATGGATTGGGGAGTGACTGTCTTTTTCCTGGCCGGGTAAATAGTTAAATGGTGGAAATGAAACAGCCAAGTTGTCTAAGTGGACAGTCAAACGGGAGGAGAATTATCTTTAACTTATTAAAAATTTACAATTCCAGACTTTAAATTCGTTAAAAAGCGACAAAAGAAATTCGCTAAGAATGGCAAAAGATATATCTCTAATGCTAAGTGGAGTGTGCATTCGCGGAGCTTTCAGTTTTGGATAGCAATACGAATTCAAGGAAAACAAAATGAAACTGCTTTTATCAGTAACAACTCTAAATGGAATGCAACAGCACTGATATATAAAAGACATGAAATGTTTGACACCAGTTGAGAAAGTCATAGATGAAACATCAAATGCTGGTAAAAACAAACAAATGATCACAGGTATTTCATAAAGTATATAAATCGCCGAGGATTCAGAAATTTAGTAAAATTAACTCAAAGCCATAATAGAATATCTGACCTTTGGGAGGCTGGTTAATAAAATCAACTCTCACAAAGAATTACCATCTAAATTTAAATTCTAAGAGCTAAGTCATAAGGGAGACGAAAAATCCAACTATAAAACTGAGAAGTAAAGTCATGTAATTTCAATTTACCATTGTTCTCTTCAATAAAAAAAAAAATTCTAATGTTAAGCAGGAAAAAAGTACCAGAGTAAGAACTAGAACTGGCAAAAATGTTGATTGTCAAAACATGTTTGATTAAAATGCGTAACAAAATATTTTTCTTTTTATATTCTCTATTTCACCATTGCAGAAAATTTACAGAGAAATACAATGTTTGTTTACCAAAATATGCATTTCAAAAGCCCAATTATTCATGAAGTGATTGCCCGCTACTTCATGGTGGAACACAAGTGTTATTGAAATAAATGACTTTACAAGCACACACAAAGTCACGTTTGCCTCTACGGCCATAGGTTATTTTTAGGACTGTCGGAATATTTTTTTTTATAATAATTTGTATTGTCTTAAATATGGATTTTTTCATACCAAGATATAGACCATACATATAAACAGATACGTGCGTATCGCGCTTACACGCACTCACTCACACACACGTGCGAATGAAAGACTTCCTAGGCAACATCACAACGAGGAACAGATATCCAGTTGTATAAAAAATAAATGTGAATCCGTATCTGTTGTGTGATGTTATACCAGTTGCACGAGGCAGTTAAATGACAGATTCATGAGTTTGGTATCATTTCAAATTAGGATACTTATGATTTACCCCGGTATATTCAGAAAAGCCCCCAAAATAATGATAAATAAAAATAAAAGATCAAAATAAATATTTACGGTTGACAAAAAAGTCTTTATTTTGACATAGAAAAATATTTGCCAAAAATAGAATATTAAAGATATTCAATTTGTTTTCGTACTGAAGAACTAAAGCAAATTGCCCTTTTGATGAATATATGGTATATTCTATTTATAAGAACTACTGGGCTTTAAAACATGGGAAAATTTTAAATTTTTGAAATCGTAAGAGATATGCATCTTTGACTGGTCTGATCCCGAGAGGAGGGATCTGTCAGCATCTACCCGTATGAACACATATTTTGCATTCTGCAGTTCGTTGGGGACGCACACTTTTCTGGCCATGTGGTAAGTTGTCTTGGCCGGCATTATTCGTTTTAATGCTTTGCGCGGGTCGGATGGTGATGGTGGGCTCGTTGGATGTTGAAAGACGTCTGCCAGTAATGTCAATGATTGGCCATAGAGGACTTCGGCTGGAGATGTGTTCAATGTCGCGTGTGGTGGCGTTCTCAGGCCTGGTAAGACCCAAGGTTCTCCAACTCCTGCCTTGACATCTGGCAGTGAGTAATTCTTTCAGTGACTGGTGTAGTCTTTTGATAATGCTGTTAGCTTCTGGGTTGTAGGGTGTCATGTGTATTATCTTTGTCCCAAAGATAATACACATGAAGTGAAGTTTGCTCCCCAGTTGCTCGTGATGATCTGTGGGATTCCATGTCTGCTGACCCATCCGATGAGAGCTTACATACAACTCTCCACCGTCTGTTGCTGTATCGGTATTGATTTGGGCCACCTGGTATATCTGTCGATGATGGTGAACAGGTATCTGCACACCTCGTAGGGGGGGTAGAGAACTCACTATGTCGACGTGAATGTGGGCGAGTTGTCGGTGTGCTGTGTGGAACTCTCTTATTCTGCTCTCTGCCTGCCTTGTTATTTTTAACATCCGACACAGAAGGCATTCTCTCATCCAATTTTTTTTGTCTATTTTCATTCCCCACCAGATGTACCTCTCTGCTAAAATTCGGGCAATTGCCTGGCCTGAAGGGTGCGATGGGTTGTAGGAGAGATCAAAAGCTTTTTCTGTAGCCTTTTGATGGGTAGGGGAGAGGGTGCCCAGTACTTGATTAGCAGACAATGGTTGTCTCTCCATTGTTGACTGACTGGTCACTCCACATAAGGGCGGGGCTGTCCCTCCTCAGTCACTGTAGGTCACGTCTTTTTTTGTGCTTCTGCTATTTGTTGAATTACTTTCTCGAAACTGCGTCCACCACGGTGTTTGCTGAACCCTTCAAATACTTTATGGTGCAGGAGTGTTCAGCTATTGCTGATAGGTGATGCTGTTGTCGTGCTAACCATGCGTCTACTGTCTTTGTGAAGGTGTGCACCAAGGGTTGATGGTTCGTTTGTATGATGACGAACCGCCTTCCTTCAAGCATGTAGTAAAAGTGACAGATGGCTTTGTGGACTGCTAGGAGCTCCCTGTCGAATGCGGAGTACTTTTGTTCCACTGACATTAACTTTTTGCGGAAGATTGCCAACAGATGACAACCATCATCTGTGTCCTGCTCTAGTACCCTGCCCAACGGCATGCTACTCGTGTCAGTGGTCAAAGTGAGGGACCTATGGGGTAAAGAAAAGATTAATGTGGATGCAGAGGTTATTGCTTGTTTTGCTGAAAAAATGCATTGAACATTGAACAGAAAAAGGTTAAAAGTGAAAAACACTCAAAATTACCAATGAATGAAAGGGTTGGAGGTAAACTGAAGGTGTCCACTAAATAGTATAATTCACTAATTCGATCAGAAGATAAAATATGTACAGACGCTATCAATGGAAATCCGAGGCACTGTCAAGAATTACGTTACACAAAAGAATCACAAAGTACTCAAGCAAAATGCCACAACCACAAAACTTACACACTAGGCCTTTTGTAGGTTAACAAGCAATAGATACTAGTGAGGATCCAAAGGATGCACAGTAGGGGGTAGGATGAGCAAGAATGTTCCACTGTTGATAGTATGGATATCTTAACCGAATAGGGCACCTGGATATGTAAGAAGGTGGCACTGTTGATCTACAGTTGATACCACACAACAGGGGCTTGATATCACGGATCTGCAAGAGCAGGAAAGTTGAACACGTACGACTGGAATCGAGTAAACTGACAGTGAATTCATGTAGGCAAAATATCAGGACACTGTCTTACATAATAATTACAATTAAACACAAGTAAGTGAATGAAACTAAAATGTGTCACTGTTGATCACAATTCCACCACAATCAAAACCATAGGAATCTCTGAGGGAGAGGAACAGGAATATGGTTACACGAATTAGGAGAACAATTATATAAGCACAGGTACGATATACTTAAGGGGCCGACAAACAACTTCCGATCATATTATCTTAGGTCCGTGGACAAGACGTGAGGTTCGTAGAGCCAGGTTTCTGCCACAGGGCATCAGTGGAAGTGTTGCCACTCAAGGGTCCCCACCAGAGGGATATTCAACGAAATGTACCGGCACTGGTAGACTAGTAGGCGAGTAACTGGATACGGCAATCTTCAGCATAGCAGCGTAGGAACTACTTCAAGTAGGGTTCAAGCGTAGTCTCTCAGTGACTTCTGGACGGGTACGTCGTCAGGTAATTCAGCAGGGTGATGTCTGTTGGAGTTGGCTAGTGGAGGGAGTTCAGTGTTGTGGAGTCAAGAGGGTAGACTAGCGGAGTAGCGTAAGGCTGACTAGTGGTGATGTGTGTATGTGTGTGTGCGTGTGTGGTGCCAGGAGGGTGATGTCATAGAGTGGCGTTGTAGCCATAACTAGCATGGAGTATACTAGCAGTGTGTCTTCTGGAGAGGGTTGAGCAGAGTGTCTACAAGCAGGGACACAACTGAAGGGGGACTAGCATAGGTTATGCTAGCAGTGTGACTTCTGAAGGGGCTAGCCAAGAATGGATTGTGGGGGCCAGTATATATATCACAGTCCATTGGCGACAGTTGTATTTTGACACTTCTGGCAGCCTCCATTGTCCTCCTCTCAGGGCATGTCATTAATCCGGTCAGGTACCTAGAAAGGTCATTGTATGGTGGCCAGATAAAGGTTCGAGGGAAGAGGTGCTAATGGGGTGACAATTAGATGAGAGAGTCGAGGGATTTATAGGCAGGGATGCAGGCATTAGTAGGCAGAGCTGCAGGTGCGGGTCAGGACAAGAAAGGTAATCCTTGAGGGCAGTGCATGTAGATGGGAAGGAGGGGAAATTAAGAAAAATGCGATGGGGCACAAGTGACTGGGGAATTGAGAACAATGGTAACAATACAGGGAACTTTCAAAGGTGGCGTGCTACTTGCAAGTGGCTGCTAAAATTGTCACCTTAGGGGCGCATTACTAGGGTCAGGTCAGATCAGTAATGACTCGCTGTAGGTTCCTGCACTTAGTTTCTCATTAGACAGCTGCACTGGCTTAACTAGGCCCGGGAAAACATGGGAACGCTTGGTGTGAAAACATCAAAACCACTAGTACTTCTTTTGAAATGTATGTTAACCCATGGATACATAACATTTTGGGCCTACATCTCTGGATGACTGGGGTCAGTTTGACCCCAATACTATATTTTCATTACGAAATTCATAAAGGGATAAAACAAATAACTCTACTCATTCCAAGTTTATTTTCAATCATTTAAGACGATAACTGAAGTAAATTTGAATAATAATTTTGACATAAAGGAAATGAAAAATCAATAAAAGAAAACTTTTTAGAGATATACTCATGTGAAGCTTGATTTTTACTTATTTGATGTAATGCAAACTTTTAAAGTTCATTAACTAAATGTAAAAAAAAAAATCCTCTTGGCAAATGACACTTTAGGGCTTATTCCTTATATGAATAACACATCACAAAATAATGATCAGGACATACAAACTCGCAACAATATTACATTTTGTACTAGATTTCCTGTCTCTACCCCTTGGACATGCTTTGCATCTGGAACACTTTTTTGATGGAACAGAGGGAGCAGGAGCAAGTCGGTCCTCTTCTGGGTTGCTTGAAGAAGTACTAGCTTTCCTAGACTCTCTGTACTTTTGACTCAAAGCCATTCCCAGCTCAGAAAAAAAAATTCGCCTATTGTGGCTTTTCCCATTTTGGTAATTTGGAAACACGCATGTATAAAGAATTAATGCATTGTAACATGTCAGATCAAGCAAGTTGCACCGAACTGGAACATACCACCTTTTACTGGTGTATTTGACACTGTATGTACCAACCCTTTCGTCCACGCAATTGACACCACCCTTTGTGGTGTCGATTTTACCCTCACTCAGTTTCTCATCCTTGTGCTGGCTTGACAGTAAGAATACATTTATAGGAGACAATTTGCATTCCCTCTTCACTATAGGCAAACACTTTCATACAACCCTCTTTTCTTTATGTCCCGCAGTTCTTTTGGCACTTCCCTTCTGTTGCTATGAATAGTACCAACTAATGGCAGTCTTTTGAATGAAAGCTCTCTAGCTAAGTTCAAACTGGTAAAAAAATGTTCACAGGTGACATTCCTTCCAGTTCCGTGCAAGTGAGCTGTGAGCTTAAGTACAATGTGCATTCCTAATTCAGGAGTTCTCTCTTCATCCTTTCCTGTATACATTTCAATGTTATATACATAATATGAGTTAGCATCTGCCACAATCCAGAATTTCAAACCGTATTTGGCAGGCTTTGAAGGCATATATTGGATGTAACTGCAACGTCCCCGAAATGGATATAGTTGCTCATCAACAGTAACACACTCACTATACTGGTAGCATCGTTGAGAATTTTCAACAAATCCATCTAACAACAAGCGAACAGCAGCTAACTTATCTCTAGCTTGCCTACTCTTTCTTGTAGTAGGATTACCGAAACGTAGTGCTCCACGAATCCGTTCAAATCTGTTGACTGACATGGTTTTCGAAAATATAGGAGACCCAAATGGAGAGTTCCATAATATTATTGCCTGACAACTTGATATTTGCTTTTGTAGACTCCTCTTAGAATGAACAAGCCTATGTAAGCTTCAAGTTCTTCAAGTACCAATGTCTTCCAATCTTTGTACATCAGTTTCCCTTGTCTGTTTGTTTCATGCAGAATGGTTGAAAGCATACTGTTGTCAAAGATAAGATCAAAAGCAAAAGATGGATCTTGCGCTGAATTTTAATTTACAAACACTGGGATTTTTATAAGGATAATTAAAATGTAAAAAAATTAAGTAATTTATTGTATTTGCTAAGTATCCTAATTCCTCCAGGTGCTGATGCGGCAGCTAATACACAAAGTTGACCATCGTGAAGCAAGGGGGAACCGCAGTAATTCAGCCTCTTCCAAATACCTTAAAATATTACCAAATGCCTAATTATATACTACACAACGATCGTATAAATATATATTTAAATCCAATTATTATGTGAAGCACGTATAACACTTGGCATGTTGCATACCTTGGAAAACTTAAGTAAAATAAATATATATCCACAGTCCAAACTGGAGTCCACGTAGTACAATTTATGATATCCCTGAAAGGGTACGAAAACTCGTTACAAATTTGAAAGGTATGAAAAAATAAAACTTAATAAACGATGATAATTGGAAGGCAATTTTATATGGGATGGCATTATCCCTCTAAATGATTTCGGATTGACATAAAAAACTCCCCCTGAGTTTTACAGACCCACCGATATCATCCTGGGAAGAAGGTGAAGTACGTGTAGAGATAGACTGCGATGAAGGAAAGCTTCTTCCTGGTTGGGGTTAAACCAAGTTTACATGGCGATAATACTCTTCGTCACTTCGAAGGACATGCAGAAAGTGTTCTTCGTCACGTTAAATGGGTAGCTGTGCAATGTGTATTCTTATATCAAGAACAGGCGCTCGAGTAACTGAGTTACTAGACCCCTTGCTTAAGTTTCCGTCAACCTCAGGAAGAAAGCAAAGCATTAGTGGCTGGTTAGGTTAAAACCACAAAACGGCCGCCGGAAGGCAGTGAGCTGTTAACAACCAAGGGGGTAGTTAAATACTTGAAACTAAGCTAACTGTCTTCCAGTGACCATGCTACTTAAAACAAATACAAATTCCATTTGGAATTTCAGTACACTGCGGGGGAACAAATTCAAAAAAAATCTTTTGGATTTTGCCAAATACATTATATACAATACATACAAATTTAAATTTATCAGTTTATAAATTCAACATTTCAGATGTTTTTCTCCGGCTTTCCACAGCAGCTTTTCTTTTAGGCCTCTCAGAAGCTGGTGATAATTTGTCAATGTTGTGCAAGTCATTGGGCTTTAAGTCCAAATCATCGTCTAAGGAAAGATAAGGTATTAGATTATTAACATGGAGTTTACAAACTTGTCTGGTACGGCCTTTGAAAACTATTGCATGTGTAGTTTCCCCAATATCATTTGTAAAAGTTTCCTTTATTTGACCTAGAGGATAATTGTTAATCTTCGTATTATCTTCCTTAATCAAAATAATGTCACCTACTTTTAGAGGATGATGAGTCACAGGGCGATATCTACCCTTTCTATCAACCGCCTGGCTTAAAAGAGTCTGCATAAACTCATGATGGTAAATATCTATAAGTTTACTCCTAATCCTAGACAACTGTTCAAATTTATTAGTAGTTCCACAAGGAACGAATTCTTCATCCTCGGGTAAAGGTTGTAAATCTGGAATGACATTGAGGGAAGAAAGCTCATACCATCTTATTAACATTTCGGGTGTTATTGGTTCAGGAAGGTCTTCCGCTGCACTATCCCTAAGAGCCTCTTTAAAAGATATTGGCCGTCTGTTTACTAAGTGGACAACTAGACATACAGTAAACTCAAAATCAAAGAAAGAAAGAATATTGTTCTTGATGGACCCATATAGAAGCCTCTTTGTTAACTTGACACAAACCTCAACAATGGAGCCTAACTGACTACACCTAAAGGTTTAACACCTCGCTCCTCAAAATACAATTGAGTGAGGGGATCATTCAAAAATGAAGTTATAACATTAGCTCCTGCAACTATTTGTGACCCTAGGTCACTAATGCATAACTGTGGAATGCCAAACTCGAAGCAATGAAGAGAAAATGCCCTAAGTAAATCTGGCACACCAAGTGTTCTACAAATTTTCAAATTAACTGCACGAGACCAAGTGCAAGTAAAACATAATAGCCATACCTTAACATTTTCTTTCTCCAGTTTAACTGTAAAAGGACCTATATAATCAACGAAAATATTGCCGAAAGGTACAGCTGGTGGGTCTTCCCTGAATTCCCTGTAACAATTTTGATTTAAATCGACAGGTCGTGCATTAAATCTCTTGCAGTGAACACATTGCCTCAGAACCTTTTTTACCAATGAAAAATTTCTAGGAATAAAATAGTGTCTTCTGAGTTCAGCAAGAACAGCATAGCACCCAGAATGAGCTAATTTATGATGAATATCAAGTATAATTAACTTAGTTAAATGGCTGTCTCTAGATAATAGAATAGGAAATTTTTTCTCATTCTTAAATTTGCTCTTCACTCTCAAAATGCCATTGTTATCAACAAACACATTCAACTGAGAAACTATACCTGGTATATCCTTTACTGCAGAAAACCCGTTGGAAAAATGTTCTAAAACATCAGCAAAGTGATTTTGTTGATCATTCAAATTCAAACGGACAAGAGCTAAAGAGAAAAAATTCTTTTCTTGTACATTAACTTGCCTTCTCACTTTAGCTTTCCATTTGTGTGTGCATATTATACACCGACGGTACAGCAAGACAAGTCTTCGGAAGTCTGAAAAATCAGAGATATTCACCAAGCATTCTCTCTTAACTAAAGGAACATTAGAAATATTCATGTAATTTCCTGAAAGATAACCCTCTTTAGGAATAGTGAACTGCATGTCAGGTGTCCGAATATTAGTCAGGTCCGGGCCTGAAAGAAAACAAGATTTCATCAACAATTTATATGACGTGCACCTGGTTACCATATCTGAAGGATTCTCCTTGCCATTAATAAACCCAAATTGAACAGGATATGTTTCACAAAGTTTTTGTATGCTGTAAATTCTGTTCATTACAAAAGTAGAACATTGGTTCATTTTCTTAAGTTGAAGAGAAGAACTTATTAACCATTGCAGGGCACAAGAAGAATCTCAAAATAGACAAATCTTTGTCACCTTTATAGGTTTTATGCAACTGGGACCAGCAAGATCAAAATAAAGATCAATAGATTGTTCAACTCCTAGATTAATGGCGTGGATCTCTAAAGATGGTATGGATTTACCTCTCAATTGGGTATTAACCAACCGATTTTTAGCATTCACAAAGGTAAGTTTGCCAGACTCAACATTCAGTAGATAAATGACACACCCATGTATGTCACAACTGGCATCAGTAAAAACAATTATATGATACTCACCATCCCTTCGACCCACAAAACGAGTTACTTTAAGAGGGGGCGATGAATTACGCTGTCTACAGATATTCCTCCAGTCTTTGAGCTGTTGACTGTTAAGAGTCTGATCCCAATTCAAACCCTTTTGACACTGCAAATTATGCATATAAAACCTACGTCGGTTAAATAAAGGCAAGTTGAAACCAAATATATCAAACTGGGAGGCAATGGACCTAAGAATTAATCTTTTAGTGTTAGCTCCTGGGTCAAGGTTAATTGGCCTAGTGAAAATATCATCCGAAAGTCTATTCCATTCAAGCCCAAACAATTTATTGACTTCAGGAGTAAGAACTGACTGATCTATGTCAGACTGCAGATCAATATCATTGGTTACCAGCTGCTGAGTTTCAAATTTAAAGGGTCTGAATATGTCATCTAACTGCTTGTAGGCACACCTCAGGTCATCAGAGCTGCTCATGGTAATAGCACCATTATCCATATATATTAAGGCATAAATAAGTTTCTTCAGTTCATCAATTCTTGAATCATTACTTGAAGTTAAAATTAACATATAATACAATGAAGCCATCAAAAGAAATGGGCTACACCAAAGTCCAAATGAAAGCCTGACATTTTTATAAGCAACGGGGGTGTAATCACCTGCGCTGACATTCCGAAACCAAAAGAACAATAGTCTAGACTGATCAATTTCACTTAAAGCCAACATATTGAAAGCTTTTTCAAATCAAAAATTAAAATTTTTTCATCAAACCTAATATTAAGAAATGCAGTTGAAAGCTTTTGATTTAGGTTAGGCCCAGCATACATACATTGATTATGTGACAGTGACAGTTTCTTAAAGGATTCCTGCAAATTAGAAAGAAATACTATGCGACACTTCGTAGTTTCCCTTTCTGGCTTAAAAACTGGCATATGAGGTAAGAATGAGTAGTTAGGGTATTTAGTCTTAAATACTTCCAAGTCAAAAATTGGTTCAATAATTCCCGTATTTAATTGCTCCTTTATGCAGTTATCCACCAACTGCAAGGAACCTTTCTTACGAAGTAATTTTTTCAAATTTGATTGAAAAATAGCCTTGGAAAGCGACTCATTTCTCTAAAGAAGGTGTGATACCTTCCCATTCCATAACAAGGGAACAACTATACGTCCATCACTTCTCGTGTGTAAATTTCTCAAAGTGTAGTCCACGAGAGAATTATTGAGCTGATTAGATTCATCACTGTAAACTTTCTGATCATAGTTCAAATAAAATTGGCTCTCCATATTCAGGATTTGATCAGTTGCTTCTTGCAGTTTCCTATCAATAATAGTTCCTTTATCTGAAAGTACAGTGAAAGAACAATTTGTCGTCATGTCACTGAGCTCGTTAAATTCATCATTCATAGATACACTAGTAGCTAGAAAATAAGAATGGCAAGGGATATTATAATATGTACCTTTTTCAGCATTAGAATTTTCGCCCCTTAGTGGTTTCGAGGCTAAACTGTCATTACCATTAAGAGAAGTAAGATTAATTATGAACCTATCAACATTCCCCAAAAGCATTATTCCTAAAGTAGTCTCAATATACACAGACGAATTAGGACTCCCTATCACTATATCTCTTCCCAAAAGACAATGTGAAAGCTCTACTCCTAACAAAAGCTGAACGTCATCAATGCCCTGAGAATTGGCTGATAAAAGCTTGTCAGCAAATACAAGATTTTTACTCTGTATTATACTAACTACCTGACCAAGACAAGGTAAACTTAATTGCAGGTTTATAGAGGGTGCAACTAGAGCAGAAATAGCAAATATTTCATTCCCCAGCTTTATAGGAACTTCAACAAGACTAGTAGAATATTCCTTTTGACCATTAAACCCTTTCACAGTAAGTTTTACGTTGTTAGTCAAAGACTTTAAATTATAAGAGGAAGCTAACTTGCTAGATATAAAAGTATTTTGTGATCCTGAATCCTTAAGACCCCTGTAAAGCCTATTTTGACCATTTATACAAAATGTGAAAGTAGGGAGAACTGTACCTGTGGTAACATTTGGCAATACTGCTATCCCACTGCTTGCTTCCTTGGAAGACTCTTTTTTACTATTACACCTGTCAGGACTAAGTTTCCAACAAAGATACTCCATGTGATACTGCGAACAATGTGAACAGGGTCTTCGAAATCTGAACTTACATGCTTCAGTGAAATGATTAAAATTATCACATTTTACACAACCTTTATGCAAATTTAATAAATAAATTTTAGCAGAAGGGGTGGCATACTTAGTACACTTGTAATTTAAATGATCACTGTCAGAAATACCGGCCTTAGAACCAAGTAAACATTTAGCCCTACCTTCTACTTGTTGCTTCAAAAGTAAGAGCAAGTCCCTGTCTGGATAATTAAAACTCTGGGTCGTGGTTTCAAATTCTCTAATGAATTTCAAAAAATCCTCACCTTCCTTACTTTGGAATTTTGGCAGAGGGCCAGTGGGTTGCCTCAAAAGACTCCTAGCAATATCAGCAGTTAATGAAAGTGGAGGGCTTCCAGCATTTACACTTACACCCAACAAAGGCAAAATACCTGAAATTTTATCATGGTAAGACTGACACGCTGAAAGCTCAGCTTCCAAATCCTCTTCTCTAAATTCCCCTGAAAATTTTTGAGTCTGTATTTTAAAATCCAAGTCACTTAATCGCTTCCTAAATTCCAGGAGAACACCTCGCTCAGATACTTTAGCAGTATTATCTAATGAAGGGTACTGCGAGGAACGGTTGGCACAATCTGTAACCTTTTTCCTAACAATCTTACGCTGACCAATTAACACTACCAATTCAGCCATTATGACTACAAATAAACAAACAAGCACCAATATATAAAAGTATAATTAATACAATACACAACGAAATTTTTCTAAACAAATTAGTAAACACCACTTAATACAAATAACGTTATTACGAAGCAAAAACCTCAAAGTAACGCGAGAAATGGGAGCACTCAAATACGTACTAAATTATTCGCAAAGGGATAAACAAACTATGAACCGCATAAATAGTCCACAAAGAACTTTAAATCAATTGCCAAGTAAACGATAAACTCACTTACGAATTCGTAAAAATGGTACACTGAACTCTTCTTAAACAGCAAAAAATGGATTAAAGAATTAAGCAAATTAAACCCCACCCCCCCCCCCAAGGTAGAAACCTCCAACACACCGCAATTCACGTCCTGTATCACGTACCTAACCTATAATGCTTTGTCCTGTCGCGGTCGCCATGCGCTGAATTTTAATTTACAAACACTGGGATTTTTATAAGGATAATTAAAATGTAAAAAAATTAAGTAATTTATTGTATTTGCTAAGTATCCTAATTCATCCAGGTGCTGATGCGGCAGCTAATACACAAAGTTGACCATCGTGAAGCAAGGGGGAACCGCAGTAATTCAGCCTCTTCCAAATACCTTAAAATATTACCAAATGCCTAATTATATACTACACAACGATCGTATAAATATATATTTAAATCCAATTATTATGTGAAGCACGTATAACACTTGGCATGTTGCATACCTTGGAAAACTTAAGTAAAATAAATATATATCCACAGTCCAAACTGGAGTCCACGTAGTACAATTTATGATATCCCTGAAAGGGTACGAAAACTCGTTACAAATTTGAAAGGTATGAAAAAATAAAACTTAATAAACGATGATAATTGGAAGGCAATTTTATATTGGATGGCATTGTCCTTCTAAATAATTTCGGATTGACATAAAAAAAACTCCCCCTGAGTTTTACAGACCCACCGATATCATCCTGAGAAGAAGGTGAAGTACGTGTAGAGATAGACTGCGATGAAGGAAGGCTTCTTCCTGGTTGGGGTTAAACCAAGTTTACATGGCGATAATACTTTTCGTCACTTCAAAGGACATGTAGAAAGTGTTCTTCGTCACGTTAAATGGGTAGTTGTGCAATGTGTATTCTTATATCAAGAACAGGAGCTCGAGTAACTGAGTTACTAGACCCCTTGCTTAAGTTTCCGTCAACCTCAGAAGAAAGCAAAGCATTAGTGGCTGGTTAGGTTAAAACCACAAAACGGCCGCCGGAAGGCAGTGAGCTGTTAACAACCAAGGGGGTAGTTAAATATTTGAAATTAAGCTAACTGTCTTCCAGTGACCATGCTACTTAAAACAAATGCAAATTCAATTTGGAATTTCAGTACAACTGTTGTCAAAGATAAGATCAAAAGCAAAAGATGGATCTTGTGTTATTCTACTTGCTGCATATGCAGTAATCCCTGATCGCATTGTCAAAACATTTACAGAAGACACACGAGCTGCCGAAAACCATTTATCGCCTGACGGAACAATAAACTCATCATCTCCTCTAGTTGGAACATCTTGAGAGTTGTCACTGGTAATATCATCATCATCATCATTATCATCATCGGCATCACTGCTGTTGGTTGAAATATCTGTAGGGGGAGGTATAAATTCTTCATCACTTATATCATCCATCTCCTCGTCGATGTCACTGTCTTCTAATAGATTCCAAATTTGTTCATCACACAAAGTTTCTCGACGATTCATGATAGAATTAGAGTAATGTGATGAGAGTATGCTAGAGGCTTCTGACTTACTGATCTAATCCCAACAATCAACTCAAAATATTTGCTCAAAATGTTTTTGACCCCAACAGCCAACCCAGCGCTTTTGCTCAAAACGTTTTTGACCCCAGCAGCCAACTCATTGCGGTTGCTCAAAACGTTTTGGACCCACACAGATTCAATACATGAACTGTTCTGAAAATGAAAAGCATATAGGATAAAAGTGTTGTTCAGAATAATGGCAATGTTAGTAATAACAAGCAACAAACAATAATTGGAACCCCAGACCATCATTGTTGTAAAAATATTCTCTGTGATTTTTATAACATAAAAAGTTAATCTTTTTACAAATTATGACTTATTTGTTATAGATATTGTCATGAAGATGTCGCATATTATCATTCACCCATCTAATTTTCTTTTGGAGCTAAATATTGAATAAAAAAAATATTAAATCTGCATATGAAAGAATTGGGGTCAGAATGACCCCAGTATGCAGCGATGCCAAACTGGTTCATAAAAAAAATAAGGCTTAATGAAAGACTCTTGAAAAGACACGAAATAAAAGAAAACATGTTTTTATGAAATGCCACAAAATGGGAATTTGCCAAAAAAAATCTCAAATATAAAATAGCAATGATTTTGTACCATCTGGGGTCAAATTGACCCCGCCATGCATCCACGGGTTAATTCATACTGGGAAATAAAATAATTTACTTTAACTTATATGCAAAAATCAAGATGGAAAGTCACAACAAACAGAAAAGACGTTTGTAATAATACACACACACACAATTTTATATATATATATATATATATATATATATATATATATATATATATATATATATATATACATATATACATATATATATATATATATATATATATATATATATATATATATATATATATATATATATATATATATATATATGTATGTATGTATATATGAATTTTTGTTACATCACTGTGACATTTTATATACAAATATTAAGCTATAAATGTCGTTTAATATCTAGTTCGCGCTATTTATGGAATATCACTGAAGGGGAATCATAAGCGATAAATGGTTTGGTATACCTAAATGACTCGAACGCTCTACAGTGCGAACAAATGACTTCCAGTCGACATTCAAGACAATTGGGATATATATACCGTATGTATGTATGTGTATGCATATATCCATCTATCTATAAACCTATATATATATATATATATATATATATAGT
>JANJGK010000017.1:20025304-20027432 GCA_039081455.1 Macrobrachium rosenbergii | reverse complement strand
TGCAAAGTACTTGGTTATTACACAACTAACCACAGATTTCAAAAATTTGCCTCACTTCAGACAGATACCTGACAAGGTTGACCATAATATATTAGCGAAAAAAATTAGGAAACATAACATTGTGGATAAAGTAGGAAGATGGATAAAAGAATTTTTGCAAAACAGAAAACAGATAGTGATTGCTAACGATGAGAAATCGGATGAAGCTATGGTAATATCCGGTGTGCCACAAGGTACGGTGTTAGCTGCATTGCTGTTTGTGATTATGATTGCAGACATAGACAGTAATGTTATGGACTCAGTAGTGAGAAGTTTCGCTGATGACACAAGAATAAGTAGAGAGATTAATTGTGATGAAGATAGGAACTCGCTACAAAGAGACCTAAACAATATATATAAATGGCAGAGGTAAATAGGATGGTATCTAACTCTGATAAATTTGAATCAATAAACTATGGTGATAAAGAAGGAATGATATATGCATATAAAGGATCTAATAATGAGACAATCACAAATAAGGAAGCAGTTAAAGACCTTGGTGTGATGTTGAATAGGGATATGTTATGCAGTGATCAAATACCAATACTATTGGCAAAATGCAAAGCAAAAATGGGAATGTTGTTCCGGCACTTCAAAACAAGAAAAGCCGAACACATGATTTTGTTTATAAAACGTACGTACGTAGTCCACTTGAATATTGCAATATAATATGGTACCCACACTACCAAATGGATATTGCACAAATAGAGAGTGTACAAAGGTCCTTTACAGCTAGAATAGAAGAAGTTAAGGACCTTGACTACTGGGAAAGACTACAATTCGTAAATTTATATAGTCTTGAAAGGAGAAGAGAACGCTACATGATTATCCAGGCATGGAAACAGAGAAGGAATTACCGAAAACATCATGGAGCTAAAAAATATCAGAAAGAGCAAGCAGAGATAGATTAATAGTGCCCAAAACTATACCGGGAAAACTAAAGAAAGCACACAGGACATTAATCCACCACGCACCAGCATCGATAATGCAGCGTCTATTCAATGCGCTACCAGCTCATCTGAGAAACATATCAGGAGTGAGCGTAGATGTGTTTAACAATAAGTTCGACAAATATTTAAGATGCATCCCAGACCATCCAAGACTGGAAGATGCAAAATATACCGGAAGGTGCATTAGCAATTCTCTGGTAGACATCAGAGGTGCCTCACACTGAGGGACTTCGGGGCTACCCGAACGATCTGTAAGGTCTGTAAGGTAAGGTAAGGTCCCATAACAATAAAAATTACGACTGAGTACTCTAAAGGTATCAGTGATCCATTAAAAAGCTCATTAATCACGTGAAAAATCAAACTAAGTTTATCAAAACAAGCGTAAGGTACCAACAATTAAACAAGAAATATACTAAAGCAAAAGGGCATCACTCCATCAAACAACTTTAACTGTTTCCCTGGTCTTAATTTGCTTCAGCAAAACTAAAGGAACAAAACATGTTTATCACTTTGCTTTATGCACACAATTAATCCTATTCACTGGTGGTCAATAAATGAAACACTGTTTTATAAAAATTTTAAATACAAAAATATATTTTTTAATTCAAATTTTATAACTAGAATTCACAAACTGGAAAAATGTACTATTACTTGAAAACAACACAAAATTTAAATAATTCTTGCATTAAATTATTAAACAAAACTAAACCACAAAACTTTAATTTATCAAGAAATTAAATTAATCAAGCAAAATTTAAACTATCAAGAATTACTCAAGATTTGAAAAGAAAATCTTAACCCTCTCACCCCTGCCGTATATGGCAATTTGGGAAGCCTTACCCCGGACTATTTTGGATTGCAAACGCATTTTGTAATATCTTTTTTCAAATTGCGGTGGCGGACTTAATTTTCGTCAGAAAGAGGTCAGGTTGGTCGCGTTCTTTTGAATATTGACTGAATTTTACGATGCAGGCATAAAAAAAAATCTGTGTAAATAGCCTTTATCATTTGGTGAACTTTGCCGATAACGAAATTTTTTTCTTTTATCGTATATATTGAGATATAGCACCAAGGCTACACAACACAGGAATTTCATATTTTACCATTGTATAGAGCAATTATTTAGCTACAAAACGGTA
>JANJGK010000017.1:19990304-20020304 GCA_039081455.1 Macrobrachium rosenbergii | reverse complement strand
ATTTTGAAATAAAATTTTACCTGCGATGACGTTCTTTTTCATTGTGGTTTTTAATAACGATAAATTAAGAAGCTTTTAACATTCTCTATCTCTCCCACTTAAAAAGTAACAAAGGCCCTTGAAGCCTGCTTTTCTCCAAGCCTCCGAAGCTTTAACAGCCCATTGTGCCATGTAGTTAAAGAGGCAACATATAACCCAGATTATCTAAAGTGCTTCTCCCAAATGGGTAAGTGTGTGCGGAGGGGTCTTTTCTCTCTTCATGTTGTGCCATCTGTCTGTCCGTCCCCCGTCATATCTTAAAAACTACTGAGGCTAGAGGGCTGCAAATTGGTATGTTGATTATCCACCCTCCAGTCATCAAACATACCAAATTGCAGCTCTCTAGCCTCAGTTATTTTTATTTTATTTAATGTTAAAGTTAGCCATAGTCGTGTATCTGGCAACTATATAGGACATGCCACCACCGGGCCGTGGTTAAAGATTCATGGGCCGAGGCTCATACAGCATTATACCGAGACCACCAAAATAGATCTATTTTCGATGGCCTTGATTATACGCTGTACAGAAAACTTGATTGCGCTGAAAAAACTTTGATGCATTTTTTACTTGTTTTTTAATAACCTTAGATAAGTGTAAGAAGTTGTGCAGTTCATAATGTTTAAAAGTTTTCTACGACGCGCGAAATGTTCCAGGTATTCTGTTTGCTATTGCTACTCAATTTTATTCTCACACTTCTGGAACCACTTTTCCTCTCTTGCTTCTTACATAAATTTATTGGCCATTTAGGTGTTCGGTATATTTCACTGGTATGAAATATTTTTCATTTTCAGATTTGTCATTATTGGTATTTGTTTTTGTTTTACAAAGATGGTAGCTATGTAAACTAAAAAGTTTCAATAGCTTCAAAGTTTGTATTGTCTAATTTCAGAATTTTTATTGCAAATTATTATGCGGAAGTTCAGTATCAGTTTTATAAATATATTTTTCTCTTTCATGTCAGTTCAGATACCTTTATTTCTATTGTTTTAAAAATATCTTCAATATTTTGAGTTTTAAAATACTGCAAAAGGATAATATAAACATCAGACTTCAGAAACACGATGAAAAGCCATAAGGTTTCACATAAGTTCTACAGCATAAAAGGCAATATATATAAATAAATAAATAAATAAATAAATAAATATATATATATATATATATATATACATATATATATATATATATATATATATATATATATATATATATATATATATATATATATATATATATATATATATATATATATATATATATATATATATATATATATATATATATATATATATATTATATATATATATATATATATATATATATATATATATATATATATATATATATATATATATATATATATATATATATATATATATATATATATATATATATATATATATATATATATATATATATATATATATATATATATATATATATATATATATATATATATATATATATATATATATATATATATATATATATATATATATATATATATATATATATATATATATATATATATATATATATATATATATATATATATATATATATATATATATATATATATATATATATATATATATATATATATATATATATATATATATATATATATATATATATAGAATCCGGAATCCGGTGGACGCAGCTGCTGCAGACCACAGCAGCCATACCGAATTGTCAAATCTCCTGCTCTCTGGGGACCAGTATTTAACCTATTAGGATCCCACAGATCAACAAGCACAATCGTCAGCAGGAGGGCGCCTATGTCTTGACTAGTGGGTAGCTGAAATGATCCCTTCAAGACTCAGTTTCTTTATTCTTAACTTCTCGTAAAGCTTCAGTGACTTTCAGAAACATTTGCTGCAAACAAACAGCTTACATCAGTTTACTGTAAAAAAAAATGCATATTTATCTCTACAAACAATAAATCGATATTAAACAAATTGTTTCATTCACATGCAAATCACTTATTCTCACATACGGTATCCCCACATAGGCTACCAGTAACCACAACAGGCACCAGGACAGCACTCTGCCCAAACATCCAAAACACAAAAGAATTCCAATAAGAAACAAGCCTACAATGCTAAATGACCAAAATTTCCGTGACGAAATTGAATTGCTACGATCACGGCAAACACTACATGAATTACATAGCATGTAAACAAACACCACACACCCAACTCATTTCTGTAGCCTCACAAAGGGCTGAAACATTCATCCAAGCGTTAGCCTAAACAGCTCCTCCGCTAGCCTCACGAAGTTCAGAATGTTGCTAAATAACAGTGTCCTAAGACCCAAGAGACACACTGTAGATTCACTTCACTGCGTTAGTTGATAGTTCCAAACTCACAGGACACACTAGCAAAGTCTTTCCCAAACACAGGTCCATTTACAATCAATGACACAAACAATCCTTCTTGCAGGTGGGATGGTGGCGACAGACATGGAACTGTTCTCAATGGCCACGACAGGGTCTGGTTCATGGTTTCCTAGCGTCTTTCACTCAGCAATCATGCAACCAACAACAATGCAAATTTCACACGCATGACAAATTCCACAAATCACACACAAGCGATCAACCTCATTTGTATAACAATACAATAAAATAACAACTAAAAATCAAATGAACGTATCAAGTCTGCTATGCATGGAAATTCTCTGTACATCAGATCACAAGCCAGACACAAATACTAGATTATTTTATGATACAAATTCATTGTGATAAGAAAGTTTATATTAAATAATGATATTTGAATAAGGCACTTTTCCATATTTATTTTGTAACATTCAATATCTTTGATTCGTATGTTTCTTTTTATCCAAATATATCTTCGTTACAGTTTCAAAGTGATATTCTTAAAATTAGTGTCAAATTAGAAAACGAGAAACTTATTGTTAAATGGCAAACTTACCAATTTTTCTATCATTACTAAATTTTCCTAGTAATTTACTTCTAATGATTACAAGTTACTTAAGTAAGTGGGAGGGGCCTGCACAGGATCTTACACTGCCCCCTATTAAGTGAGGCACTTAATCACTTAGAAGATCCTGTGGCACAATTATGGGCAGCGCACGGGTTTCACCCTTCACTACACCTCACTTGCACTGAGTTCACCCTTGAGGAGAATGCACATCTTCGAGACAGGTCTGAGGTACTCCACAGTATCTGTCTTCAGGCGGGCACTACACACACTTCCATCAGCGCTGCGGATGACCTCGATGACTCTCGCCAGAGGCCAAGTACCTCTTGGTCATTTCTCATCCAAGGCGAGGACCACGTCGCTATTCTGTAGAACAGATCTAAGAGGTGCTGGACTTGCCTCCAGCAGAGGCGTGAGTACTGATCGGTGCTGGCGGTGCTCGTGATGGGGCCTGGAGATCCTTTGAGGTTGAGGAGCATGTTTGGGGTCAGTGGCAGCAGACAGTCGGCATCATTGGTGACGCAAACCAAGGGTCTGCTGTTCACTATGGCTTCAACCTCACAGAAGAGGGTGTTGAGAGAGTTGTCTGTTAGTACTGTTGATGGCAGATGCCTTTTATCACTCTTCTGATGAAGCGGTTTTGTTGCTCCTATACGCCTCCCCAGTGAGATGAGTATGGTGGATTGTACTGCCAGGAGGTGCCCTTCATTGCCAAGGCATCATTGATGGTGGTCTGGTTAAACTTCTTGAGCTCGTCGTGAAGCGTTGCATCTGCACCAATGAAGTTGGTCCCATTGTTGGACCTGATGGACTGGACAGGACACGCCTGGCCACGAAGTTCTGCAACGCATTAAGAAACACATCTGTTTCCATAGAGTTGGCCATCTTAATGTGGATAGCTCAAGAAGTGAGGCAGGTGAACAACAACCCATATCTCTTCACCTCAGACCTCCCAATCTTCACAAGGAAGGGTCCGAAGCAGTTAGTGGCAATCTTCGGGAAGGCTGGCTCCCCAGGAAAGAGTTGATCCAGAGGCAGATCAGCCATCTCCTGGGTGATGGGGCATGTGCAGATAGCCCTGCACTTCACACAGCTTCTCACCACCGAATGGGCTGCTGCATTCACTTGCACTATCCAGAACTTTTGGCGAAAATCTGCCAGAAGGAAATTCTGACCGCAGTGTCCCAGCTTCTCATGCTGCCATCGAACTAGCAGACGGACTGCCGGTGATGTCTTGGGTAGGATGATGGGATTGGCAATGCTCTCGTCGCAGGGTGTGTGCTGAAGGTGGCCGCCCACACAGAGAAGACCTTCACGTACGATGGGCTTCAGCTTCACAATCTTGCTGGCCATCAGTAACTCTCGTTTGATCTCTTGGCTGCAGGCAGCCACTTCTCTGGGGAAAGCTTCCCTCTGTGTGAGCCTTCAGATGATGCTCTCGGCCGCAGTCAGTTCCTCAACACTTAGGCAATCACCAGAGGCATTGTTGTGCCTTCTTGGTAGGAGCCGCGGCACCCAGGCAACGCAGCGCACAGAGTGAGCACAGAGTGAGAGGAGCTCCTGGATGAGTTTCTTCAGGTATTTTTCGTCATTGTTGGCCTTGAGAAGGTTATTGACGTAAAATCTAGTAGTGATGATCCGAGATGCTTCTTCACTGCACTTGTGACCATGCTCTTCGGCTGTGGGTCGCAGGGTGTAGTTCATGCAGCTTTGAGACGACCGCATGCCGAACACATACACACCCATCTCGTAATCTATCCAGAGGAAATGAAGGTCTGTCTTGTACAGGGACCTTAACTTAATGGAACATTTTCTCTATATTGCCTGTGACAGCGTGCTGACCATTTCTGAATCTGAGGAGAATTCTGACTAATGTGTTGGTCATATCAGGGCCCTGAAGAAGATTGTCGTTCAGGGATGGGCCTTTGTATCTTGCCTTCAGGTTGAAGACCACTCGAATCTTCGGTTTTGTTGGGTGGTGCACGGAATGATGCAGCATATACCATACACTCCCGTCATTGCGCTTCAACTTGCTGCTTGGTACAGACTGCGCATACCCCTCTCTTGATATACTTCTCCTTGGCAGCTACATAAGACTGCTTGTAGTCACCGCCTTTCTCGAACTTCCTCTTGAGACTTGCAGCACGCTGTACGGCCATTTCATGGTTGTTTGGGAGTTTCGATCCGTCTTGTAGAGGTAGCTCTATCACATATTGTCGATGAAGATTTTGTCCTCTACAGAATTTTCCCTACGAGAGCGAATCTCGCTCTCCCTGCAGTCCTGGTTGAAGTGATTTTGAAGGAGTTGGCTCACTGCGGTGTTGGTCTTAACAGGTGTCATGTGGTGCATGGGAAAGCCTGGCGTCTGACTCATGGATGTCCCAGTATGCCCGAAGGCCACCCAACCAATCTTGGTTAGGTGTGCTATAGTCTCGTGCTCTTCACCGCCGTGCTGATCCAGGAAGAAGCCAGACAGGTGCTGTCCAATCCGATTATAAGCTCTGCACCCCTGTAGTTTGGCGGAAGTCTTAGAAGGTAGACATCTTGAAGGTGTGGCCATTGCCTGGCCCACTTCAAGGGCATCATGTGCTCGATGGTCACACTCAGCTTTCCCATGACGTAGGCTTCTTCGATTAACAGTTGCATGGTGTCTTCCAGGTCCCCAAGGTGAAGACTGATGAACTCATCACACCTGAAGTTTCTACACTGTGTACTCATGACCTGGTTGACACGCCTACCCTTCAAATTCAGCTTCTCAACAAGACTTCTGGACACCAGCGAAGATGCAGTACCAGTGTCGAGGAATGCATAGGTCTTGACAGTGACATGCAGGATTTTCATCATTAAGCAACCGTCAGGACTATTTTCTTTTGGACAGAAGTTAATCGATTTACCAACCACAACATTATGTGTTAGTTAATGGAACTTGGAATGGACACATTCTAAATATCTCATGGGAATGACCATTTTTGTTTAACGCTAACATTTTCGTTTTTATCTAATTTCATAACCTAATTTGATATGCAGTACTGAAAACGTTTTCAGAAAATAATTTATATCCTGTTTTTTTTATTTCCTCTGTATCCAAAATGCAACAAATGTTCGACTCTTTCTCGTGTGAATCGAATCTTTACGCTTCATCTGATTTCATTGTTTTTCATCCTTCCCATAATTACTACAATCATCCAATTAGTCAAAAAATACATTTTCAGTTGCGTGAATGCAGCAGTGACTTTCTTATTTCCGTCGTGTTCGTCATCAGCTGTAAAAGGAACGAACACTGAAAACTTCGTTGAAAAATTATGGCAGAAAGGACGAGGGTGACGGAATGACGCTGAAAATGGTATGCTTTGGCCATGTTTCTAACATATGACGGCGAAATGGTTCGCCTTCCCACTCACTGAAAAACGAAATTATTATTATTATTATTATTATTATTATTATTATTATTATTATTATTATTATTATTATTATTATTATTATTATTATTACTATTATTATTATTATTATTATTATTATTATTATTATTATTATTATTATCATAATTTTGTAACAACTCCACGAATGTGACAAAGAATGTATCATCAGTTGTCCCTTACAATACCTTTCCATTTGTTACACGTTAAGAGATAGATAGGTAAGAGATAGTTAAGAGATAGATATATAGATAGCTACTGTAAAAATAGTTGGATGTGTGGAAGGAGTTTTAATTTCAGAAGGAATGCCACTTTAATATGACAGAAGAAATTTCAACAAATATATTGCAAGAACACAAAAGAAGAAGCGATGGTTTGGATTCATTAGGACTGAAACTTCAAAAGAACAGACAGCCGGTTTTGATCTGGGATTTTAATCCTCGAACAATTTCATCATCATGAAGTCAAGACCACCGTAGTAAATTGAACGCACACCGAAAACTTCGCTGAAAAATGATGGCAGAGAAGAATAGTGACGAAATGCCGCCGAAGTTGGTATGATTTGGATACGTTTCCAGGGAGTTGGAAATGTGTTCCTACACCTGGCAGGGAAATTGTCCACCTCCTTTCTTTCTGGGAAACGAAATTAGAATTTTCTCTGCATGATAGTTTCACTCTACTCTACAAGTGAGATAAAGAATATATCATCAGTTGTTCCCTACAGCACCTCTCCATTTGTTACACGTTAAAACTTTTCCGCACATAAGCTACTAAATAGATAAGAGACAGGTATGTAGCGAGCTATTGCAAAAATAAAAGGAAATATGGAATATGGAAGGAGCATTAATTTCAGAAGGATGGTGAGTTAATAGGACTGAACAAATTTAAATGATTGTAATGCAAGAACGCAAAATGAGAAGCGATGGTTTGGATTCATTTGGGCTAATCTTCAAACGAATGGGAATCCGGTTTTGATCTGAGATTTTAAGCGTCGAAAATTTCATTTAATATCGATGAGGTGATTATTTTTTTAACTAATGAACGTCTAATTTCCGTAAATGGTTTGATTCTCTCTCGCTCTCTTTCTCTCTCTCTCGTGAGCTTAATACACTTCATGATTTTTATGCAACTAGTTTTGAAACTTGATTTATTTTGTATAGTAGACTTTAATTACACTAAAATCTTCAGATCAAAGTAAATCCTAATAATGGATTATGATGTATATATATATATATATACAGTATATATATATATATATATATATATATATATATATATATATATATATATATATATATATATATATATATATATATATACATCATAAAACTGTTCAGTTTTATCATCAGAGTCATTTCCACCACACCTCCTGGCAATTGGGGTCCTTGTTAGGCAAATGTTGCCCTTACATACAGCTTGCTGATTGTGGAAAAATTCAAGAATCGCTTCAGTAACATCGACTTTGATTTACAAAGAGACTAGTGAGACTATGGTTGCGTTAGTTTTAAAAGTTACATTAAACACATATATTTTTCATTTTGTTGGTGAAGATAGACAGGTCGTAAGGTTATGTCTTATATTATAGGAAAATGATTCATTTTCATTTCTTTGGTACGATAATTAACGGTTACATCGTTAATATGCTAAATGTCTGTGAAGTCTTTGTAAGCATTACGCTACATGTGATTATCTTGCTTCCTCTAAAATTCAATAAACTATTTCTCAAGTTTATGTAGTGAGAAATTGTGGGAATGACATATTGGTTCAATGTGTGTGTCTCCATTGCTGTTCGACATATTCATGGAACAAGGTTGAGGAAAAAGAAATTAAATCGTGATCTGTGGACTGGTTGATGTATGCAGATAATACTGACAGTGGTGATTGGAAAGAATAATGGGAAACTTGTCTAGGTCCTGATGCAACTAATGTTGTAAGTTGCGTACAAGGGTTCAGCCACGACTCAGCGGGTGAAGTCTGAATAAGGCAGTGACACTGGAGCTATCTCTCATGGTAAAAACTGCTCAGTGTTAAAAGTATATATATATATATATATATATATATATATATATATATATATATATATATATATATATATATATATATATATATATATATATATATATATATATATATATATATATATATATATATATATATACATACATACGAAAGTAAGTTAACTTGCACACACTGCTAACTTCCTTGTTTCACCACTTCTATGACTCAAGTTTTGTCTCATCATCAATGATATTTACTCCCAGATAGCCTACCTACATGAATCAACTACTTACATTCTTCCACCATTCATATCAGCATTTATTGCTCCATCATCCTGGCAGTCTTTTGTCGTCATAACCTTACTCTTGCTCACATTTCCTCTTAAAATTCTCCTCTTGCAAATATTTTCGAAATATTTTACCTGTTTCAGTAATTTATCTTCACTATCCCTAATCAATACTTTATCATCTGTAAATATCAACCATTCCACACTACATTCACAACTCATTTTCTTATCCCATAACTTTGCACTTATTTCTGCTGACCTTTCTGACTTCTTATATCACTGCATCCATACAGATAATGAACTTTTACACAAAAGTAGTCACTCCCTCATTTACATATTCTAACATGCTTTGCTTCCCTCATGAAAGTATTTCACTACTCTGGACAATCTATTGTCTTTTCCATAATTATATTCTCAAGATCCTCTACATTTTCTCTGGATTAAAGTACACCACATACAGCATTTTCATTCTGTTCTAAAACTTCTCACTTGAGTGCTCCACAACAAACCCTTAACGCATACTCCCTCTCCCTTGTCAAATTACACACTATTTTTCCTTTATCAGTCCTTTTATTATTTCTCTCAATCAAAAGTCTTCCTTAGAACTCCTCTGGTACACTAAATAAAGTTATGCCCTTATAATTCTTACATTGAGGATTTATCCCCAGTACCTTTCTACAGTGGAACAATTATTCCTCTCACAAATTCCTTTAGAATATTTTCCATATCCAGACATATCTTAAACCTTCTGGTCCACCATCAAATCATACTGTCACCGCCATCCCTCAGTATTTCACTCGTAATCCTATCAACTATGACTTCTGTCCATTCTTCAACTACTTGATTACTCAAATGCCACATTCTCAGTTATTCTTAAGCTGGAAATAACTCTATTTTTTTGTCATACAGTTCTTCCTTGATTCGATTTTCCACATACAACGAACCTTCAAATCTGTATTTGTTTAAAACAATAGCTCTCTATTTGAATCTTTTCATTGCGAGATCCATTTGCTTATTAACCTTCCTCTTTGTATTTAACCTCCATAAAATTCTTGCTTAACTATCCACCTCTATTTTAATTGCTTGCCTTTTTCTCTCTCATTATCATTTAGAATTATCAATCTTACTGTATACCTGTAAATTTCCTTCAACTGCGTCACCAGTTGAACTTTGATTATTCCACTTTCACATTTTAAAAACCCTTTCATTCCATTGTTCCACTCCACTCTGTTTTCATTCCCTCTTCCTGCTATTCTATAACCTAAAACATCCCCATTGTCCCTGTGGATTTTACATACTCCTCATCTACTCCTTCCATGTGTGTCATTAACCCTAGCGAATATCATCCATTTCCTCCTTATTGACACTCAAATATTCCATCATGGCAACCCTTTCATATTTTCAAACACAGCCTCACTCAAACATTCTTTCTATTTCCCATTCTTCTTCCTTCCTGGACCATGTACACTCAATATTACATCTTTTCTCCTGTCACACTCAGCCATATACATTCAGCCATGTACCTCTTGGTCAATTACCATTTTTTTTTTGTATACCGTTATTTATATGTACATTATTTTTGCTACACATACACACACACACACACACACACACTATATATATATATATATATATATATATATATATATATATATATATATATATATATATATATACATATATATATATATAATATATATATATATATATATATATATATATATATATATATATTTATATATATATATATATATATATATATATATATATATATATATATATATATATATATATATATATATATATATATATATATATATACAGTATATATATAAATATATGTATATATATAAATATAAATATATATATATATATATATATATATATATATATATATATATATATATATATATATATATATATATATATATATATATATATATATATATATATATATATATATATATATATATATATATATATATATATATATATATATATATATACATGGCGGCTAAATTGAGGTACGGCCATGGGGCATGGGCTACACTGTATTCCTTAAGGTATAAATGCATATTATTAATCAAGAAGTCAAACCCTTGCACACGAAACGACTGGTTGAATATTTACAACTACAATGACGTAATACCAACTCTAAACTCACTGGAATCGACAGTTGAGAAAAATCAGGTAATGTTAGCATTGATCTTATATTGAGTTCTTTCTTTACATTATCATATGCACCACTATACTAGGTTATCCATGCAAACTTGCTGTTTTTTCCTATTCAAGTCACTGATTACGGATGCAGTAGTAGAAAATGGTCTTTATAAAACTTTCATTGGTACTCGGTCACACCCAAGCAGCAGTGCTGAGCATGGTACAACTGGGGAATTGTAACGTCTACATTGCTTTCTATTTGTAATTTTAGCTAAATTAACGGTCACCTTAACTTTTCTATGCTGCAGAGGAGAGTAGATTAACTGTTCTATATTTCTTGGCATATGTTATTGTAGATGATGATATCATCCACATTACCCAGCCTCTTTGGTTGGGGGCTGGGGGATTGCAGCAACCCAGCTCAACTCGGTGCCAGTCCCAGGTTGGATTGAAAGGGAGGGTTAGAGTCAGGAAGGGCATCTGTTTGTAAAATATCTGCCAAAACCTATCATGAAATGATCCATTCAAGATAGAAACAGCTGGAGGAGTCTCATTAGAAAGTGACCCCGGCTAAGGACTGAGCTGAAGTAAAAATTGGTTCTCTTTTCCTTATATGAATTGAATAGTCATGCATTCAAATGAAGCAAGGAAATTTTTCATACCAAAAGTCGTGGTATATTTTTATGTGCCCTGTGGAGCGATGAAAGCTGAAAGTTTTAAAAGTCTGTCAATGAAAGGAAAGTACCAATATTCTTTGAGAAAGTCACATTTAGGCATGGGTTTTACATTACCTATGGAGTCACCACAATCACTGATCACTGATCCTTAGCATGGGAGAAGTATCAGAATCAATATTCGTGTTTATGCAATGGTAGTTCTTGCAAAAGCACATTTTTCTCGTTACTTTACCAAGTAACCCACAAGCGGCCTCCAATGTCACGCACTCGCTTTGATGATTTCGTTTTTCTTACAATATGATTTATTTCATGGTGCTAAAGTTCCCCCATCTGTGGCAATACACATATTTCATGATTAGAGAGTAGATATCATCCTATTGCTGAGAAACATGCTTGGTTTTGTCAATAAAAATGGCGAGAATCTTGCCATTGTTAAGCGTTGCTCTGACCTCTGTCTAGTTGTGGACAATGACTGTGGCACTGGTTCTTGCTCGTGTAATATTGGGCTTGGGCATATTAATGCGGCAAGCCAGCTTAACTTTGCAATGATTAGGGGTCTCCAGAACATGGATTAAGTTGCTTACCTTTCTTACAACGGTGTAGGTTCATTGTCAAGGGACTTCCTATAACCAGACATGAGCTTTTTCGTCTGCTTAACCACTGCTTGTCATCATGTACCTGGAATTACGGAAATTTACATATCCTTTTTCCTTTTACGTGAATTTGCTGATAAGAAATTCATGACTACTGCGTTGTCATGCACAGATTGGTTAAACTGTGAAAATAAGCAAATCTCATGGTTGCCAGTGAATTCCTCTCTAAACTGGGAAAGCTGAAGATAATGAAAGGAACAGAAAATCTGATGAATGGTTTCACCGCTGCGTGGGTGGAAGTAACCTCACCAAGGGTCTCTGAATCCTAGTATGCTATGCAGATCGTTCATATCTGTTCTTTTTTCCTTTTTTCCATACATCCCCCCCCCCCCTCTCTCTCTCTCTCTCTCTCTCTCTCTCTCTCTCTCTCTCTCTCTCTCTCTCTCTCTCTCTCTCCACGACTCAGTTTAGCTGGTTAACCACTCGGTACATTATTCACTACCTAGGTCCAGAGGGCCACAGTGGGTTCTTAAGGTAACAATGACACTTCTCTCTGGCCTCAAAGGGGACTGAACCCGGGACCTCTTAACAAGTAAGGAGAGTGTGTTACCGGTCTCCTCTGAGGGAAAAGATAAAATGCAAGTGAACAGATAGACTTTAAATGAACAAAAATAATTTACAGGTAATATAAAAGAAAAAAAAATATCATAATAGATATCGCACATAAACCACGAAAGAATGTAACGGGATAAAAAAAAATGTGCATATTATTGAATGGCAAACTGAAAACTGTATGGCCTTAATATTACTCGAAGTTCGGCAGAATTATAAAAGCTTTCTCCAATTCGTTTTCTATGGCAGTCTTTTTTTATTTTTTCGGAAGTGTAAAATCTAATGGATTGCTCTTTTATATTAAACTATCTGACCAACCTAATGCTGCTCAGGAAAACTCTGAAGGACAAACGATAAACTCTCTCTCTCTCTCTCTCTCTCTCTCTCTCTCTCTCTCTCTCTCTCTCTCTCTCTCTCCCCCTAACACCCCCTCTACTCTCTCTCTCACTCTCTCTCCCTCTCTCTGTCTCTCTCTCTCTTTCCCCAACACTCCCCCACTCTTTCCCCCTTTCTCCCCCCTAACACCCTCTCTACTCTCTCTCTCTCTCTCTCTCTCTCTCTCTCTCTCTCTCTCTCTCTCTCTCTCTAACACCCCCTTTACTCTCCCTCTCCCTTTCGTGATCAGATAGTTGCTTCAGTTACACTGCTCAGCATTTTTGACATTCCTATCGGGGCTGTACTTGGGCTTATAGAGCATCGGGAGGTTCACTATACATCTCAGCAACCTCGAAAACTGTGGATTAGACACTAATATCTTTCGTTTTCGATTATTTTTACATATCATCGTTTTAACTCGAAGCAATATGTAATAAATACAGATATACAATGTATGTGTTATTCATATTCATCAAATAAATATTTTTTGAAGGAACAACCACAAAATCTGTACTAATGTATGAGCCACATAATGCAAATTACTGTTTCATTTAACCACTCATATGTTACCCTCCCTGACCTTTTTATCTATAGCTAGAAGAGAAAAATCATGAAAGAAACATCTTAAACTTCTGACGAAAATTCATTTCCACTGAAGTTGAAATAAACGTTTATGTCGTTAGTTTCATTGACCTTACATACAGGCACCCTAAGAGGGTTATCTTAACGAAGAACTACTTATACTGTACTGCTGAATATACTTTTCATGTCAGAGCTTCATCATGAGTGTGAATAATGAAGACGATTTAATTAAGATTAGATCATTACCTCTTGCATGTGCAAAGAACTGGGTCTCACCTTCCACCCTTCGTGCTAATATGTCATAATTGTGTCCACTGGTTTATGGTCCCCTCCTTCCGCTCATGACACAATGTCTTTCCTTGTCACACAACAGAAGGCACAGAATATAGATTATAATTAAGAAACGTTGGATGCGAGGACGAAGTAATGAAGAACCAAGTGATAATACAATGAAACGGATGAAAGTGGTTGGCATTGATTCGCATTACACGAAGTTGACACGGAAGACAGATCACAAATGTTGTGTCGTTTCCTGTAATAAAGAGAACCTTCCTTTCCTTTTTAGGAAAATGAACGACACAGTGTTATAGATCGAAAAGTGGGGACAAAAGATCAAATGAGAGCTTATAATGTGGAAAGTAACTAAGCTGTTAATGATCTCGGCATAATTACGGCTACAAACCGGTATCTGAAACTCAAAGCTCATGTGGGCGATATTCAGCTGTCCTTCCTCGATTACTTTCATCCAATGTACTTCCCGCCTCAAAGTTACCAGGATATTCATCCCACCTGAGCAGAATTGCCTGAGATCTGCCCGAAACTCTGACGCTCCCTTTCAGCTTTCTTGACAGAAAATACACCGTTATCTAGGGTAATATTACTTATAGATAAGTTTTCGGTGACAACACATTTATATTAATTTTATTTCCCCTGACATCGAGAAGGTAACCTCTATGTTTGCGTAATTTTAACTCCGTTATTACCTAAGTATTTATCATACGAATTTGCAGACAACAGACTGCAATTAGCTCCAGAGTTCAAAGAACCTCGTATCGAATCTCCTTCTGCTCTCAACAAAAATTAATTTTGAAAAACTCTCCTCAGTTTAAAAATTTTTGCAATATTCTTGCAATATTTACATATTTGATGACATTTTTACAACTAATCAGTTGTCGGTCTCGGGCTAGTTCAGTTTTCCTTTTCAGTTTTCGTTTTCATTAAAAGATTTTTCTCTTGAAACCATCTTCTCTTCTCTTTTGCTCTTGATGCCATTTGGTTTGAGGTGTCATGTTAACATAAAACAAAGTGGCCGACATTGCCCTTCAAACCTTGTATTTCCCTCTGGTTTCTTTGAGGTTCACATATACTTTTATAATTAATCATCGCAAAGTAACTTTGAAATGAAAAGAAAAGTGCCCGTCTGACCCAACATCTCCATTTTACTCTTTTTGTCATCCCCTTTCACAACGTTGCTTCCATTGAGGTCAGGCGAGATTTCTAGGTAAGTATCTTTCCTTTTACTTTAACAGCTGTATTTTTTAATTTCCTTCTATTTTAACAGCTGTATTTTTCCTTCGCCGATCCCCTGCTTTCAGCCTGAAACTATTTTCTTACCCTCAAACCCTTTTCTTCTCACACAGTTTTATGGCTGTCGTTCTCTCTTCAACTTTTACTTCCCCGTTCAATTATACATCTATACCACTTCCTGTTAAAAGTTCCAAGACTTCTTTGTTTTCGTTTTATTCAGACACACTAAAGCTCTCTTTTCCTGTCTAGTTCATCATTCCTTACACAAATTCCAAAAAATTCCTCGTAATCTTTTCTAGCAAGGAAACATTTTCAATCACTTGAGCAAACGCATAACCTGCTTACTTATTTCTGCTGCTCATCTTCAACACTTTTTCTATTTTCCACGCAAAAACGATAATTTTTTTCCTTTACATGCGTTTGAACTATTGCAATTTTGTTTCATTTATTCGTTTCTTTACGAACGTTAACAGCCGAACTTCTTTCATGCAGTTTTCTCCTCTTTGAAAATCCCTTTTCCTTGTTGGTTCTAATACCGTCTTCCTCTGTTCATTCGCACTTTACGACTCTGAATGTTAGTCATCTAACCTTTTCAGACACTCATATTCTTTCTCTAATCGATAACTACTGACTTCTACATTATTGTAATGTTCGAGAAGCTATCCCCAGTGGCCACAGCTCATTTTGTCCACTGCGATAATCTGTTATCTAATCTACATTTCTCAGATTTGTCTCGAATTTCACTAACTAGCTCCATCTGCTATTTTCTGCATAAGACAAAAGTATTCTAATTCATTCCTATAAGTCATACACTTCTTGCCTTTCAGAATTCACTGCAAATAATTCACAAGGATGAATTCTTTAAAGTATAGACTAGTAATCAAAATCCTTCTCTAAGGGTTGTGCCCAGGTCTAGGTTGACGGCGGTATCGTAATTTCGTTGCTCTGTTATTTTCCTGTTTCATCCAAGATGGAACGAACATAAAGCAGCTAAAGTTTACCGTTTTATTTACAAGATGATTCAGGTACTTCAAGATAATAACGAGACTTCACATAACTGCATAACTGTATAAGAATATAAATCCTTGATAAAAAACAATGTTTAGAGAAACATCCAATAGAAACTTAAACTTATTAATAAAAAAAGAAAAAAAAAACAGAAGTGCAGAGATATTGCTTACATCAGCCTTAATTAGTGAATTGTAATGACAACTTACGAACATCTAGAGTGAGGGAATAGAGAATATATTGCTAAATACGAGGATCTGAAGTCTGACTCTTCGTGCGACTGAGAAATGATAATTAGACCGTGAATTTAGGTTAGCAAACAACCTCCTTTTCTTAGCCTTATCAAGTCTTCATCTTCTACGAGCACCGATGACATACGAAGTACAGCTATTTAAATGCTGGCTGTTTATTATCAAAACGACGCACTTACACATTCGAGTAGCATCGTGATTAGTTCCACTTTAAGTTCTTTGACAGGCAGGAACAGATAGTACCCGCTCTCTCTCTCTCTCTCTCTCTCTCTCTCTCTCTCTCTCTCTCTCTCTCTCTCTCTCTCTCTCTCTCTATATATATATATATATATATATATATATATATATATATATATATATTTGTGTGTGTGTGTGCGTATCATACCATACTACAATAATTATGCAGAGTATCCCTACATAACCATATTATGCTGTAAGGGTATTGTGCCCCTATATCAAATACGATCATTTACAAACGAATTTTCCCCCATACATATTCATCCAATCACAGCCGCCTGAAAAGCTCATTCAACATTTATGAAACCGATATAACTTCCGGAACGGGAACAAACTTCATAATGTATATTTTTATATTAAAACCGAAATTACCGACGATTTTCGTTCGAACGCTCCTGTATATCTGGACAACAATAACTCGTCCCCATTTGCGTTTATAACTATTGCAAAAACTATTGCAAATACAATAAAAAATGAATAATGCAAATGATATGACTTTCCACCGGATGTTTCATATAATGCGCTTTCATATGAAGCCGAAATCCTCTCGATTTAATTTCACCTCCCGTTCTGGGAACTCACAGATAGATAGATCGATCGATAGATAGATAGATGGATGAAGTAGCGCTCTTCCGACAATGATCTTTGGTTAAGACGTCATTTCTACGGTGGACGAGGGTCTAGGTCCAGAAGTCCACACCAGGCATCTATTTCACTTCCAAGCAGGATAACTAAAGCCTTCCTAGCCTAAAACAACACCAAACGACGAGAGAGAGAGAGAGAGAGAGAGAGAGAGAGAGAGAGAGAGAGAGAGAGAGAGAGAGAGAGAGAGAGAGAGAGAGAGCAAAAATTTTTCTTGGGCCAAAAAGGTAGGACTGTTGCAAGGAAATATATATTCAGCGTCGTATGCATACACCCACATGAATACGTTAGCGAAGATATACATGTATACGATGTACACAATGAAATAATTTTGGGCAAGTTTGAAACACTAGAACTTGCCCTAACCTCCCATTGCCCCCTCTTTGCTCTCTCAGTAAAACAAATGCATTAAAAGGAAAGCCTTGAAATGAATGGCAATATTTTATGCCTAATACAAATATAAATTTCCTTTATCTCTGAAAGCAGTGAAGGTTTTGCAATTAATTAAAACCATAAATTTGGCATACAATATCAGCTGTCCTACGTGATAAGAAAATAACGCGGGTCACAGAAAAGCTACTCTTATTTTATCTAACTAGGAAACTTTTTTGACCCCCCCCCCCCCCAAAAAAAAGACGATAACGATAAAAAGGAAAAAAAATAGAGAAAAATAGAGTCATGATTTTACCCAAGATATCAGTTTCCATGAAATATCTCAAGTTTAAGAAATTGGCTTTTCATTTATTATCGAAGATCAAAAGTCATATCGAATAAGAAAAAAAAAAAAGAGTATTTGAAAAACTCCAAGTTTAAGAAAAAATATTTCTTTTTCATATTCCTCTGATAATTGACAATTGTATCTTGCTCTTATTCTCCTTTGAGATTCTCGTCTCTTAAATATATATACAAATATACTTTCATAATTTCATTTTCAAAGTCATAGCAATCGAGCTTCCGATCTTTACTCTTAACGTATTTTTATACGTATTTTTTCTGTATCCTTTGGGTCGCAGAGCCCAAGAACAAGGAAAATTATTCTAGTACATGCTCTAAGGTAACTAAAAGGAAGTTTTGGGAAAGTGACTGTGGAGGTGCTGCCCTGTGTAAATCTCTGAAAACTTAACAAATGGACTCTTGCTTACGAAATGTAAGTAATGAAAGTAATTACGAACCAACGTAAGGGATCATAGATCGGCAAATTACTCTCGTTTTACGTTCCTTCTCTATCCTGTTAAGGCGTTTGATATCTGAGTCGCTTCAATCTGTTTCTGCTGAAGTGAGCAACAATCTGTATGTTTCAGAGTGTGGGCACAGTTACATGTATTGTTTGAAAGGCATTTCCTAACATTCATTTCCAGTAAGAAAGCGTTCTAGTGTCGACGATATATCTCATTTGGTATCACTACTGTAGGTCTTGTGTGAACATTTAATCCTTACAATATGTTATTGTCTTGAATAAGTACTATATGCATTGCTGTTTGGAATATGAACAGTTCTGTTCAGAGTAATTAAGTCCAAAACGAAAAACTAAAAAAAAAAAAAAAAAAACAGAAAAAAATAGATGTAACTGCATAGTTGTTATAAAAAACAGATAACTAATGTCGAAAATAGGTTTTTATTACCTTCTGATGTCTTGAAATAATTACTAGTGCAATGTTAGCATGACCTTCTTCTGAAAGAACATGTTCATGAAGAGCCATTATGAAATTCGAATTTCACCTGGTTCCTTTTCGGCAGGACAATGCCTGACATCAACATTAATTGATTAGAAAGAAATAATTTACTAGCAGAGGGACGATATCAAGATTCATAACCTCATGACCAGAGGGATCTATTAAAAAATGAAAAAAGTCAGCTACTGAACTGGGGTTCAATCAGACCCTGATAAACGTCAACACAAGAATAAATTCGATGAGTACCACTAAAGAGAAATAGTTTCTAGGCCATAAAGCTCCAAACATCCATTGCTGTGATAAATGCTTGCACTTATTGGCAGAGCCTAGTCAATGGCTGAGGTTTTAAGGATGAAAAGCGATTGTACTTCTTGTTCTAATGCGAGTAATCCCCCCACGAGAGGATTCTCTAGCTGCTGGGCTGAGAAGATTAGATGTAGATTTTATGTGAACTGCAATGTCAAAGGATCAATGCGCCTTAAGCTCATAAAATCCCAGAATTCTACAGAAACTTAAAAGAGCTCAAGGAATATTGTTTATTTATTTCCCAGAAATAAATAAACCTTCGACTAATTCACGTTCCAAAACTATCAAATCGACAATTCTTGATATTTTACAAAACGTAATTATATTCGTATTTGACACAGGGGAACTGAATATCTAATTGCCCAGGTAAGTTGGAAAGAAATTTGGAAGTTAAAAGATTGTAATATTCCCCAACAAGGACTCTGAAAATAAATTTTTATTATCAAAAGCGTCTCCTGTAAAACTTGAGCAGGTTTTTCCCAAGCTTCTTACATCTGTCCATCCCTAAAGATATCAAATAAACAAGAAGACATTACACACCCTTGTCTTAGTCCCTTTTATACACCAAACCAGATACTTTACCTGCGAACTATCCTAGGATTTATTTGCAGTATATACATACTTCCAAACACTCTCAGAAACTTATCACCTATACCACATGTCCTCAATACACCCACATTACTTCTCAGTCAGTTATATAAAGAACCAATCTGCAGGTGTCACACCCTCTTACCTGTCTAAAGTCACTGTTCGTCCCCTATTCATCGTTATATTATTAGTGCTACTTTCTCAGTCAAAGTTTTACAATGCACTTCTCATGACACACAGACATGTATAAAGAGAGAGAGAGAGAGAGAGAGAGAGAGAGAGAGAGCACTTCATTATCAAAAGCTGAACCGAAAGGTTAATACCTTTTGAAGCCGCAGCCTCTGAGGGGAAAAAATGATAGCATAATAGTCTCGCATTCATAAGATCCGTGGTTCATTCACAATTTACTGCTATTAGTTGCACCATCTATAGATGGGTATTCTGGGTAAAGTGTCAATAAAAAAAAAAGGTAAGCAAAGTGAGTTGGGTAACATAGAGAAAACCTGAATAAAGAGAAGAGAATTATGAAAAATATACATTTACATATGTGATCAACTTGAGAAATCTTTCCCACGGAGGGATATTGACCTTAGAGTAATAGGCATTCCTAAAGGGTTTTTGAACTAACCCTTGGGCCCCTAGCTACATCCATTTTTTTACTTTTATTTTATCTCCTCTCCCGCTTCCTGTCTTCCATCTTGCTGTCCAACCACTCTGACTATTACTTCTAAGTGCAATTTCGGCATTTTATCCCAGTTTCACCTTTAGATCTTTATATTTCATCTCATTTACCTTTTTATCTCTTCGTCTTGCTGTCCAAACTTTCTCCCTTTTTGCACTGTCTTAAGCGCCGAATGTCTGGAAGTGCCCCAGTGCTTGGATTTGTAGCCTAAATTTCGTGAATCATTTTTCAACACGGAGTTAAAATGAGAGTTGTCACAACATCTTCGGGAAAGAAAGTTTACTTTGGCATTTCATTGAAGACTTTCGTGGAAATCCTGTTGGGTACATTAGGAAAACCCTTCTGAAGAGACCTCGTGTTCTTGAGGCGGGAATCTGTTGAACTTGAATCTGTTGCAATGTTGAAATGCTCTGGTCACAATAGTAATGTTGCTTCGAATTTACTGCTTCTTATGTTAAACACCCTCCGGTGCGTTTATTTCTCAGCAATGTGAGTGCTGGAGAACTAAAAAGGAATTCCACAGGAGTTACAGTTCAATTAATTTGTTGAAAATATCGTTGTTAATGTAGAGGTATTTTGACTGCTGGCATTAGACATTTAATTTCAACCCAACGACGAGCAAAACACAGACACTCAAAACAACTGGCTACAGTAATAACAAAAAGTTATTAACAGTTAGAACGTTTGATTAAAAACACTAGACAAATACTGTATATCTGAAGAAATCGTAAATATTTGGTATGGTAAAGATCTCTGTATCAGAACCTCTGCATCAAAGAAAGGAAAGGCGTGGCTATCAAACACCGCGTGGAAGAGTCCTGTCACCGGGGACTGCGTGGCTGAAGAGAGGAATCCCAGTCAACATCAGGTGGAATCTCTCCTCGCGAGGCTCCACGGTTGAGCGTTTAGGTCAGAAGTATTTCCTTGGCGTTTTCCAGCCTACTTATAGAGATAGAAAAAAATACAAGGCAGGAAAGTAGAAGGGTTAAAAGGATAGGAAAGTTTGTTTTGATAATCAAGAAAAGTAGAAGAAAGAATGAAATTCTGAAGCTTGGTAGCATAAGAAGAGGAACTCACTGATTTTTATGAGTAAGGAAATATCACCAGAGTCTCTGAAACTTCAAATAGTCGAATATTGACTCCATTGACCCTCAGGACGACCTACCCAGCCAATGGGTTCATTAGGCAGTTCAGGACATGATAATGGAATTACATAGAATTAAACCTTAGATATTTTCCCTTTTTAAATGATGCAGTGCTTTGGTCGACCAAGTGGTAAAGTGGTAGCCAAACAATCCCGTCCGCAATCAGGACTTTGTCAGCTCTCTCTCTCTCTCTCTCTCTCTCTCTCTCTCTCTCTCTCGTCATTAAAGAGGAAACTATTTATTTTTTTATCAATACAAAATATAAATTTCGTATAAATATATATACAGAATGGGATGAAATCATATTCATTTCTCTTTACCGCGGAAGATGCAGGACTACCAACTTGAACAGAAGACTAAATATGCCATTATAGTGAAATAATTAAATATTCTCAAGACGAATCAAACGAGGAATAACGATTTTCCATTATCAGACGATGAACGTTTTGCAATGTTTAGAAAAATATCTGGCTATTTTTCGTTTCATTAGTGTAAATATATTAGATATATTTGTAATTTTTCTAGACTCTATAATTAAATTTATAAGCGCTACGCTTTTAAAGTATATTCACCGGTTATGCGTGTTATAATTTGCCTATAAACAGTTAGTATATGATTTAGACACCTTTAAAAGAGGAGAGCATAGGGGAAGTCTCCCCACCACCCGCCAGGGCAGTTGGCTGTTAGTAAAGCCCAGCCACCCGGAGTACATGAAAACCCCGACTTTAACACTTTATGACTCTGGAAATATTGAACCGATCAGGATGAAACTTTTGCTTTGGAGGCATCCCACTAAGGTCTCTAGACGTGCCAAATATCATCGAAATCCGTTCAGCCGTTCCAGAGATCCAGATAGCGATATGTGGTAGGGGGTGGGTGGGCGAGGGACCTAACATGTCTGTGAGGCAATAACGGTAAAAGATACAGCCATGATACTTAGTTTTTCTGAAATCTCGTATTCTGGAGAGGTGCTAATCGGGATTTGATTTTTGAAATAATGAAATTTTAAGGTTACAGTGGGCCATTCAAATTATCCAACAAAATTCAAATTTCCTGATGCTCAGGTTCGGACTGCTCACAACATCAGAAGAGAAACCGTTTTCTTAATGTGTATGAATAGCAAGTGGTGTTAGGAGAAGCTGGATGACTTACTCTTAATTATCTTAATCAGAAATTATCACACTCATTAAATTTACCTAAGCTGTTTTGGTTTTCGCGATCACTGACCTACCTAAACAAAGAGCCTGATATTCATATTTTGGATGTAACTTTCTTTTATAAAGCTAGATTCAATGATATTCCTTTCCAGTGCATTGTTAGAATAATATGAATATCAGTCAAGGGATGTATAAACTTGATCCTTTAATATCAAAAGAAATTTGTAAATTGTTTAAATGTTAAGGCAGGCAGTAGAGATGTATGAAAATAGGATTATCATATTTGTAAACAGAGTATAAGGGCAGTAGTGCTAATGAGTTTCCAAACTCCACCTCCCTGACACCTATGGTCGGTATGCATATTATGATTTTTAGGTGGGTGGATACGTAGTCTCTAACGGTTGTGTATGTTCGTCAGTACTGTTCCTGTAGTATATATATTTGTGACTTCTTATACTCTGTATCAGTCCTTCGTCAATGGCTCGGAAATAAAGTCGAAACCGGTCAGGACCTACACCCCGTTTCTTATTTTTCATCTGTGGTAATGTGTGGTAAATGAATCACGTACAAAAAGTGATGATAATCATATAAATTAATATATAAGTATATATATATATATATATATGCATACATACATACATACACACACACACACACACACACACACATATATATATATATATATATATGTGTGTGTGTGTGTGTGTGTGTGTATGTACAGTATATATATATGTATACACACACACACACACACACACATATATATATATATATATATGTGTGTGTGTGTGTGTGTGTGTGTGTGTGTAATGAAAAGAGCACTAATGGAGAAACGAGTCAAATCCAACCAAAGGCTTCTCTTAAATATCATATTTTCCCTTCATTTAAGGACATTAAGAGCTCAGGTCTCTACTTCATTCATTTTATGCAACAGGCGAAAGGCTCGTAAGTATCTAAAAGCTGGTTATGGCATTTTTTGAGAAACGGTACGAAATTCATGTAAAATATATGAAGGATTGATGGTCGTCTTGGGAGAAGAGCAAATGGGAGTCCAGGTCGATGGGACGATAAAAATGTAAGACACGTTGGAGTTGTTGAATGCTAATGGAGGGAATACGAAAATGAATAAGTAATTAAGTAAAGGAGAGAGAGAGAGAGAGAGAGAGAGAGAGAGCCCGGAATTGAATACTGCATATAGATCATTGGCATTAAGCAGAACATTCCATGTTTACACGAGGAAACGATTATTTTTAACCATACAACTTTTTTTCCTATGGTAGGGCGTGGCTCCTGAAGGTGCAGCCTTTCTGACTTTCAGGAAATTTTGTAAGAGCTGGGCTGCCAATTCTCCACTGTTCATTATAGATTTAAGGGCTGACGACAGACATCGGGTGACATTTCCTTGTGTTCGCCCATCCAAGTACGGACCAGACTGAGCGTAATTTACGTCGCTAAATGGATGAACTGTGTATTGAACATATTACTGCCGTAGGGAAAATGCCCAAAACGGAGATTTTCCAGAAGGAAAAGGTGAACTGAAGCAGAAATGTCATTTAAACTTTGCAGCAAAATCCAAACCTTCCACAAAGGTTACAAAGTTTGGATTCTGAATAACGTCTGCCTCGGACTTTTTAAGCATGACAAAAGAATTTTGTATATTACGAGAAACGTTGTGTGCTTGTCGGGACAGGCAGAAGTTATCGTTAGTTCAATTCATTTATTTTTATAATAGGATTCCCCAAGAAATGGTTGTAATGCATTTCTTGCTTGCTGGAAGTTATAACATTTCTTTTCTTGTTTCTTTTAGCAAAGAAAAAGAAGAGGACTTGAGTGACTGGTATTATAATATGATCAACAAAGACTGAGTAACGTCACCCGAAAGGGGGTTCAACTAAAGAATTAAATAAACATACATAAGAGGTACGAATATTTGCCTCGACAGCAGACGTAGAAAAAGTCGACTGATTTCTCAACTGGAAGGCCACGTAAAAAACATAAGTATTAACCATAATGTTTATTTTGGCCGTTTCTCGAAAATACCGCAACTATCGAGAAAAATTAGGAAGTATTTCCCCGCACGTTTCAGGTCGGAGAAAAAAAAGTGTTTGTCAACTTCTCCATTGTTTAATTGAGCAACTCATTAACCAATCAACTGTATAATATTAACTGAACAGGGAGGGGTATAAGGCCTCAAATATCTGTGTGTGGTGAATAATGCTTCAGTAACGACATCCTGCATTTCTTACGTTTTTCTTTTCTAATCATTGGCTCTTGTTTGAATTCCCAACAGAAAATATTTTTTTATTCATCTCACGGATTGAACAGGTCCATATGGCTGGTGGTTCGTGTATGAATTGGCAGCGGAATTAAGGAATACAATATAGGGGCAACATAATGAATATTTAAACCACGACAAAGTATTGCAAAAGACCTAATTAATGTATGATTAAGTGATAAATTATAGGAATAACAAGTGTAAAGAATAGCAACTATTGAAAATAAGCAGCAAATTGATGAGAAAAATTGGTAATTGAAGTATTTTGGATGTAGGCTAAAGGAAACTGAATATTGTGTCTCATTCCTGGTATCAGGTGAACTTTTCATTACTATTACTGCGTATTACTTCCTGACAACTCAAAAACTAGCAAAACAAGTTAAGTTCTGTATATGATTGTCTGTTTTCTACCTGGGCTGGAGAAATGAAATGTTTGTGGAAGTGCCTGACAATATTTTCAGAAGACATGAAGAAATTTTGGGAAACCTTGTGGAAAACAGAGAACTAAACAACTTCAAGTAATTAGGAATAGATTCTATTTTTATTCTTTAATTTTAAAGAATAAAGAAAAAACAAATACTTGTTCAACTTCTATAGCGCGAGGAACGAATAGTTATTAAATTACAGATGGTATTATGTCATTCCACTGAAATATGTCTAAGGCTTGAGTAAGTAAACTTACAAAAAATATTTTGAAATATATTGTTAGAATCTTTCTTTACTCTCGATCTATGTGTCTGTCCATATCACACCATCAATTTTCATTTTTATTCTTGTTCTCAGTATTATTCTTCATCCACTTCTTCATGAGACTGAACCCATTGATGTTTGATTAATAATTTTTTTTTTGTAGTCTCACATTATTCATCGTCATTCTTCACCATTCTCTAATTTGCACTTTCCGAGTCTTCTTTCAGCAGACCCACTTGATAAGAGCGTATATTGAATTCGTATTTACAGTGTCATCAAATTCCACGGAGTCGTCCCGAATAATGTTCTTATTCTTGCTTCGTTTTCTGTTTCTGCGCGTTTGAATAAAGGACAGAATGTATTTCGATAAGATGCTTCTTACTGGGACGCACAGAACATTCGCCATGAATTTTTGCCATATTTCTGAAAGGCATATCTCACCCTGATTCGATTTCATGCCTGGGAATAGTAGCATTCTCTGTTACTACATATTTGGAAATATTTCTGTCACGAAGAATGCATCAGCGCACGTGGAAGAAAAATTGCCAGTGTTTTCAGAATGCACACAGGTACAATAAGAGGGTCATTTATCCATAGTTTTTTCGTGATAATTTGACAACATAATGAATATCCTTTTGTTCGCCTATATTTCACCTGCCAATATGTTCAAGAGATGAAGTTATGGAAGGATAGAGAGTTTGGAAGAATAGGTCGAAATATCTAAGGAGAGAGAGAGAGAGAGAGAGAGAGAGACAGAGACAGACATACAGGCAGGTAGCACAGACAGACAGACAGATTCAGTAGATAGAAAAGAAAAGGTATAATGAAAGAAAAAACACTACTAGGAATATATTTTAGGAATAATACTCTTATGAATTATAGCCCCTGTCGACTGTATGAAGCATCTGAACACTCATTTTTTTCACTTTTGGAATGCGTTCATAGGAAACATATAATTTTCACTTAGAGGTAATGTTTTTCTGTTTATTTTATTTTTAGACAGCGAGAAAGTCATTTGCTTTTAATGACAGTATTAATTTGAAAAGATGACATTAAAACTGAGGCAGATCCATAAAAAGATAAGGAAAAAGACTGATTTAATAAACTTGAAAAATGCTGCATGACATTTAGTAATAGTTACATAAGGACCTAAAAACAATAAAAGGGATATTTGTTACAACAATACTTAAAAAAAAAAACACACACACACAGAACACTTTTTGAAGAGCAGATAAATTCACCAAACGGTGGGAACGAGCACGCACTATGAGCAACATTCGGAGTTATTAATCCAGGCAATTCTTAATTAGTTCATCATTTCCCTTTAGGTATCTTTTGATTTAGATATAATTAATCCTTGAGTTATCAGCCAATGGTCTGCTTTTTTATTTAATTCAAGGCCACTTTTGCAATTTATGATATCAGTTAGACAATCATCTTCTTGAATTAGGGATTTTGAAAGTGTGTAGATTTCATTTCTTATTTTGTATTTTAAAATATAAGAAACGTGAATTTTTGGTAACAATAACATTTCAGTTTGCACTAATTCCAGACGTAAATAATGTTATATTTGGGCGGCCGAACAAACAGACTGATGCCACAAAAGCAAGGAACATCTAAAATCTCATGGGGAGGAATATTCCTAAAAGAAATTTCATTTATTTCTTCCTCTTTAAAATTTGTGAGATATCTCCTAAATGGAGATATCTCACAAATTGGTAATCATCATGTCATTTCATCAGTATTTTAATACCAGGCAGCTGAGTATATAATCAAAGCATTTCACCATGACATAACTCAATCTTTCGTGAAAAATATTTTAGGGTGATTTCTTAACCTTTGCTCTGGCTATAAAAGACTGAAGCTTGAAATTATTGTAATGATCATACTTAATTGTACAATTCAATTCATTTTCCAGTTTTTTACCTATGAAATAATCATAATATTTTCGTAATAAGTACATAGTTGTCACAGAAGGAAATAAAATGAGGTATGTGAAAACACTACAATTCTAAATGGAGAAAAGAAAATTATTAGCAAGCAATTATAAATGTAAATGTTATATAACTGAATAAAAAAATTGATACCTCATAATAAGAATTTGGCATTTTAATTAATATTACAAATCTAATCATTTCTAGGCAATGAAATTAGATGGTTTTGGCTCAATGCTTATTTTTGGGTCATACCGTCCAAAGGATCATAAGCATTTAAATTCAGCAGAGATCATGCAATAATTCCGTTAATTTGTTAGCCCACAATCAACCATTTATTGGCAAAAGCGAACAAGAGACCGAAGGAGAGAGAGAGAGAGAGAGAGAGAGAGAGAGAGAGAGAGAGAGAGAGAGAGAGAATACAGTTCTAACAATGTTATAATTCTTCTCACATTCCAACATAAAACTAATTTATTTTGGAAATATAAGGATTGCAATTAAAACTTGCGGGACACTTTAGAGTTGTGAATAATAAGAGAGAAAGGGATATGATGTTAGATGTTTAAAAATCAGTGAGCGAGACAGACAGCAGATAGACAGAGAAGGGGATGCTTCTTTCTTTTGATAATGATTTATTTTCATATGTGGAAATAAAAGCTTTTCTCCATCAAAACTAGAGTCTCAGTAGAGCTTGAGCTGGCGTAGCCATTTGTGGAAATGTAATAAAACAGAAAATCCCGTGGTTCTATTTTGTCTTTTTCTTCCAGTCTAACTGCTTTTACTTCGTTTTATTTGTCAAACATAGTACGAGATTTTGATTACCTTTACTCTGTGAAAGTACAAGGTCCTTCATCGGACTGCAATTCAGATGGCACTTTAGTTGTGTTGTTTTTGTAGTAAAATAAATTGTTGGATTTCATCCTATTTTCGATCTTCATTTCTCATCAGATTCCTGGAGTTCCACCAGGACGTTGGGATTGGAAAATTAATTGTTTTTAGTAATTTTCAAAATAACGATGAGCTCAATCTGTTGAAAAAGTCACCCTACATGCTCAATCTGTTGAAAAAGTCACCCTACATATCTGTCACCCATTTTTGACCATCCGGAGATATTTTCTTTTCTTGTGTAGTCTTGCTCCTATATCAAATCAATTCAGATATCCACTGAAGATATAATTTATTCTCTCAAACAAAAAATCAACTAAAGGCGATTTTATTCTTTATTTACCATAAATATCTTCAGGTGCTTAAAAGAATTACGAGATTCTGAAAGGGATAATAATTTATGAATAAATGTTCTCAATAAGCGTCAGCTTTTCTTTGATTGATAGAATTTTTCAATGTAACGCTGAGGAGCACTTTCAATGCTCATACTTACATGAGGATATCTCATGGCTGCTCTAGAGAAAAATTTTTATTCCCTTTACGAACAAAATTCTGGAATTCATTGTAGGGCCCCGATTGGGGCATCGAGGCATCCGTCTGCCAAAACAAGATCGACAACTTTCAACAAAAAACACAAGCCCAAGACGATCGGCCACAGCTATCTTTGTCATGTATATTTAGAAGTAATAATAGATCATGTGTAATACCATAAACATTTCTAAACGTAAAACTTTTCAAGCTATCAATCTATATGTAATGGAGAACTTTCCTTATTTGTAAAAAGAATTATTAACTGTTTTCCAATGTGAGAAAACACACCTGATTGGAAATTTATGTCTTTCTTGCGCTAAGGTTAAGTACTACTTTTCCACTCGCATTACTTTATGTCTTGTCAGAAATTTGTGAAAATAAATGAGTAGTAAGTACCGAGACACTGTTTCTTACTCATCCTGTACCTACACTGGTGACCCGAGGATGACCTACACAGCCAGCCCAACCAATATAAGGCCATAGCAGCATCCGTCCACCTGCCTCCATTCACGATGCACAACCCAGAGGCTTGGGTTTTCAGGGTGGAGACCATCTTCAGATCCAAGAAGATCATGGCATCATCATGCAAAGTCAGTGCTGTCCTTGAGTTCCTGCCAGACGACGTATTCGAGCAAATTGGAATGGCTAGCCAAACAGCAGACCCCCATCACATACGAGATGTTGAAAGCACAACTAAGGTTGTCTTTCAGCATGCCCCCTGCCCTCAGAGCAAGGAAATTCCTAGACGATGTGGAGGCAGCTTTAGGAGACCAGCGGACCCCACAAGTATGCAAA